>SDUX01000010.1:1200000-1681672 GCA_008729055.1 Pyropia haitanensis
CGCCGGCAGCGCCGCCGCCGCCGCCGCCGCGACCGCCGCCTTCCAGCGCGTCGCCGCAGCCGCAGACGCCATCCGTGCCCACCGGGGGCGCGTCGGGCGGCCCGCCCACGCCAGCCGACCCGCTGCCGGCGGCGGCGCGACGACGGCCGGCCGGTGGGACCACCCGCCGGGGTGGGCGGCTGGGGGGGGGGGTGGGGGGGGGGCGGCACCCCGCCGCCACCGGGGGCCATACCCGCCAGGCTGGGCCGAGGCCGCGGCGGCGGCGGCGGCGCGTGACCGGGCGGCGGCGGCGGCGGCGGCGCGGCAGCGGGTGGAGTATGAAGCCGAGTGGGGGGGGGGGGGGGGCGCTCCGCGGGTGGTCGGGGGGGGGATGGGGGGGGGGGGGGTCGCCGTTTGCCCAGCGGTACGTCCTTTGTTTTTTTTTGCTCTTGTGGTGAGGCTCGTGGGGGGGAGGGAGGGGGGGTTGTGGGGGGAGTGGAGGGCGGGTGCGGTGGTGTCGTGACGGGGGTGAGGGGCCACGGCGCCACTGCGGGTGTGTGCTGGGGGGGGGTGTGGGAGGGGGGGGCGGGTGACGGCGGCTGCCTGCGAGAGGCAAAGGGGGTTTGCCGGCGGGGGTGGGTGGCGGCGTGCGTGTGCGTTGGGGGGGGGGCGGGTTACGGGGTGGGCGGGCGGGGAGTACCGCCGCTCCTCGTGCTGCGTGCCGCCCACCTCGTGGCCGGCGGTGGCGGTGGCGGTGGCGGTGGCGGTGGTGACGCTGGCAGCCAACTGACGACGAGGGATGGGTGCTGCCGGCGGCGGCGGCGGCGGCGGTGTGGTGGGGGTGGCGGGGGGGGGGGGGATGGCGGCTGGCCTCGCCCGTCCTCGGCCGCCGCCGACGGCCGACGACGGCGACGGCGACGGCGGCGTGGCGGCGCGTAGGTGGGCGGCGGCTGGCGCGGCGGGCCGGTCGGGCTCGCGGGTGGGCGTGGCGGCCGCGCTGCTCGCCACCGTATCCGCGGTGGGCCTCACGTACGTGGCGCTCGACGTGGCGTGGCAGGTGCGTTTGGGCGGGGGGGGGGGGGGGGAGGGGCGGGGGGGCGGGGGGGGGCACGCTGCTGCGGCGGCGAGGGAAGAGGGACAGGGCGGAGAGGGGTGGCAGGCCGAGGTGGTCGTATGGCCGAGCGTGTTTGCTTTTTTTTGGTGTGCCCCGCGGCGGTGGGGGGGAGCGCCACGCGGCGTGGTACCGGTGGTGCCGCCGCCATTGACGGCGCGGGCGGCGCACGGCGGCGGGCGACGGCGCGCACACCTTTGACAACGACCTGACACTGTCCGGCGCCCCGCCGCGCGGCCGTGCGGCTGCGGCCATGGCTGGCGTCACTGACGGGGCGGCGGTGGACCGCGCTGGCGCTTTCTGCTTCCTCTCTCTGTGTCTCCCCCCCCCTGCCTACCGCTCCCATCCTTTCCTCGCCCCTCCCCTCCCGCCCGCCTCCCCATCGTCCTGCTTCCTTATCGCCTTGGCCATCCACCCTCCCCCTCCCGCCCGTCCCGTTATCCCGCGCGCTCCCCCCCCCCCCCCTTCTCCCTCCCGCCTCTGTGCGGCCGCAGTCGGCCAACCGGGACAAGGCGTACGGCAACCTGAGACCCCCGCCCTCCCGCCGCCGCCGTGACGCGGCCCACGGGGGGGCCGCCGCGGCCGCACCGCCGCCGTCGCCGCCGCCGCCGCCACCAGCAGCGGCGGCGGCGTCCGCCCCAGCCGCTGCTGCCGCCAACGACGGCGGTGCCGCTGCAGCCGCCGCCGCCACTGACAGTGTCGGCGTCGGGCCGCGTGCGCGCACCACCCCCGCGTCGTCGGCGGCGGCCGCCGACGCGCCGCCGCCGCCGCCGCCGCCGCCGCCGCCGCCGCCGCCGCCGTCATCGTCCTTTTCGTTGCCGCCCTACCCGCGGCGGCTGCGGCAGCGACGGCTGCCCGACGCAGAGGAATGACGGCCGGTGGGGCGGGCGTGCGCGGGGCGGGTGGGGGGAAGCCGCGGCGCGCCGCCGCGGCGGCGGGGGTACCAAGCTCGGCGGGCGGCGGCGGCGGTTGGCGGGCCCGTTGTTGGAGAGGCTGCGCGGTGGGCAGATGGGGAGAGGGGGGAGGAGGGGGTGCCGTCGCGAGCGCCAGTGTGGGGCGTCGGCGAGTGCCGGCGGCCCGGCTCCGACACCGTCGCTCGCGGGCACGGACGGTGGGGGGGGTTGGGGTTGCGGTCGCGGCCGCTCCCGCCGCGCCGCTGCCCGCGCGCGCCGCTGCAGTGGTCCCCCCGGCGTGGCGCTCTCGCCGGCGGGGGTGTGGGTGGCCGCGGTGGATGTTCGTCTCTTGTTCAAGGCGGCGGCGGTGTGTGTGTGTGTGTGTGTGTGTATGTGTACATGTATATGGAGCGTTTGAGCGCGTCGCCGTGCCTCTGGACGAAGCGGGTGTCTGTGTGCGGTGGTGGTGTTTTTTTTTTTATGTCGGTACTATTCTTCTTTTTTTTTTTTTTTCGCGGCTCTGCGAGTAGTGTGGATGCCCGCGGCGCCGAGGCTGGCTACGGGGGGTGTCCTTCCCGCCGCTGCGGCCATGGCGCTTGAGTGTGTGTTGGCTGATGCGTGCCGCCGCTCCCCCCCCCCTCGCAAGGCGAGCTCGCTGGCCGCCGCGCGCGGCAACATACGCTGCCGTCGGCTGTCGCACCTGCTGGTGCGGTGCGCGGGTGACGGTCGGCATCCGTGGGCGGCCGGAGACCGGCACCCACACGGCCGCGTGGCTGTGGTGGCGGGCGTGCGCTGCGGCAGCTGCTCTCCTCGCTGACGGGATGGTCCGAGAAGCGGCGGGGCGTGTCTGCCCCGGAAGAAAAAGAGAGGAAGACGATGTCTGCCTGTGCAGCACAGCAGTGTGTTCGAACAGTCAGGGGGTGACTGGCGAACGCAGGTTGGGTACCGTGCATCACCGGGGCTGCTGGTTGGCCGATCTCTCGCCCATTGATGTACCCAACTGAGGGCTGTCCACGACAGTCCCACTGAGAACGGCCGTCAACTACTTGAATGGCTGGATGGCCGAAGATCAACTACTGTTGCAATCCGCCAGCACGTGGTGGCGCGCCCGTGGGGCATACGCGCCAGTGCAATGGGCTTGGCCAAGCGGCGTTGGGTGTCGCCACGTGGACAGGATCGGCGGCCCGCGCGGAGAAAGGCAGACACGTCGAGGCCGCCCTCCAGGACGGTCATCACTTCGTAGATCGACCGATGCTCCACCCAGATTACAGCAGGCCGAGCGACCCTCCCACTGGCCATTGGGGCCCAGTCCCGCCAAGTCGGAAGCATGACCGGTGGGCCACCTCCTACCCCAGCCCTCGTGACTCAATACAAGCAACGTGTCTGCACGGCCCTGCCGTCGTGCGCACCACTGCGCGCTCCTACGTGCAGGGCGCCCTTGAGCCGGCACATTGGCTGGGCCCACCCTCGGCGGCCCACGTTGCAGTCACCACCCGTCACACCTCTGCTGGCGCCGACCTCGGGCCGGTGTGCGTTTGTCGCGTCCGGCACGCCGAAACCCGCCCTTTCGGCCGCGGTCCGAACTCGGCACGCACCTCTCCCCCGCCTTTCAGGACCGCGGCGACACTGCTGCTGATTGGCTGTGACGTCGGCGGCGCCCCCCTTTAGTTTATTCGGCCGGCCCGGGGTGGAAGCGGAGCGACACGCCCTCCGCGGAGTCCGATGGCTGACCACGCTCGCGGCTACGGCCCGCTCGCGCGGGGCGTCGGCACGTTGACACGGCGATTGTGTGGCTCCCGCTCGGGTGGGAAGACCCCCCTGCTCCCGCGCCAGCCCGACCAGCTGGCTCGAGGACACCGCCCCTCCCGGTCCGTGCCTGCTGGTCGAGGGCCGGTGCCGCCCCAGCAGCCACGCATCCACGTTGCTAGCGTGTGCTTGCAGGGGACGGTCATGGGGGGGGGGCTCAGGCGTCCCGCCTGGACACCCGCCTTCAGCGATCCCCTGCCGAAGTTGGGAGTGTGCGGTCGCGGGGGCACGGGGAGTGGAGAGGGCTGCTTCTGTCCCCAGCGCCGCGCATCGTCGCCAATCTCGACATGGCCCCAAGAGAGCGGGGGGCGACTCTCGGTGGCACTGCCCGCTCCTTGATCCGGGCCTTTGGTGCGGGAGAGACAGAGACAGGGGGGTGAGGGGAGAAGGATGGCCGGCTCGCGACAGAGCCACCCGCCATCGTCGTCTCCGAGGGAGGGTCCCCCACTCCCCGGCGCCATTTTCGTCCCACCAACCGCCGGCCCTGTGGCTACAATGCATAGGTTGCGAGGACGAATGAGCCTTCTGGGGCCAACCGCGGCCGCCGTGGCATTGGGCGGCAGTCCTTCTGTCTCCTTGAGAACAAGAGCGAAATGACGGCCGGCCGAGGCAGGGCGTCCGCTGCAGACGATGCTCCATGAATGTGTGTGTGGCTGTGGGCAAGGGAACCGCCTCGACTGCCCGTGGGTGCCTCAGGTTCTGCTCCGCCCTGGGTGGCCAGGGAGCGTCCGTTGTCGCGTGAGCCCAGCAGCCATGGGTGGTGGGCCCGCGCGGGATTTCTCACATTTGGGTCGCCCCGGCGGCCGCGCCTGGTTGGCGCTCCCTACCACTGTCATACACTGGACGAAGGCCAGTGGGGCGAGGGGGAGAGAGGCGCGTGGGGGGGGGGGGGGGGCGGTTCCCATTCCGTGGGAGGTCGATCCCCCCCCCTCTCTCTGTTTCCACATGGGCTCGCACACCCCCCAATCCCGACGGCCCCCGCGTCTGGCGAAGCGGGGGCCCGAGGCGGCGGGACCACCCTTGCGGCCCGCAGACGACGGCTCCCGCGGTGCCCGTCAAACATCAGCCTGGGCTGCCGTCGCTCGCTCACATCCATCGCACGCGAGTCCCCTGCCGTAGAAGCGGAACAGGGCCGGGGTGGCGAGGAGGAGGGGGCGGAAGGGGGGCGGGCGCGGTGGTCGCTGCCGTTGCCGACGACGACGACGCGCAAGGGGCGGCGGCGGCGGTTGCGCAAATGACCCCCTCCGCCCCCCCCGCCCTCTGTGCCACATGGAGTCGCCGGCGGTGGCCAGCCGTCCGTCTGCGTAGCACGGCTGGGTGCACCATTCCGGGCGCACCCCCCCTTCCCCCCCCTCTCTCCGAGGGCGGCGCTCCGCGGCCGTCGGGGCCGCGTGGCGCACGCGGCGGCGCCGCGCGGCCGCAGCGCCACGGCCCCCCCGCCCCGCCCTCTCGTCGCCGCGACGGCCGCCCCAGTGCCCGTTTTGTGGCCCTGTGCCATTGCCCGCCGCCACCCGTCGCAGTTTGTGGGTCAGACGACGCTCCCGCGTTGCGTTGCGGGACCGCCACCGCCGCCGCCGCCGCCGCCGCCGCCGCCGCCGCCGCCGCCGCCGCCGCCGGGTGGCCCGCACGGCCCCAGCCCAGGCTCGTCGTCCGCGCAGGGGGACCCCAGGCGGCTTGAGCAATCTGAGTGCCCCCCCCCCCCCCCCCCTAGTCAGTCTACCAGGAGGGGGGGTGCGCCGGCGGGGGCCCTACGGAGAGCCGCCAGGTGGGCTCTCAGTGCGGGCCCGCCTGTGCCGCGCCGCGCCCTGCCTAGTACAAGACGCAGTCGGCGCCGGCCGTCTCCGCCGTCCTCACCCTTCCTTCCGCAGCCACCTCACCGTCGTCTGGCGGTGCGATCCCGCCCCACCCCCACCCACCGATTCTCGGGCGGGGAGCGAGCGTGCGCGCCGTCACTGGCGCCCCGGCCGCCGTTGTCGCCCCCCCCCCCGCGCGCTGCGGGGAGGCGCACCCGCGTGTCGAGAGCGCGGTCACCTTGATCGCACGGCGGGGAGCCCCTCCCCCCCCCCCCTCGACCTCTTTGGCACCCCTTTTCCGCCGACGCTACCATGGCGGGTGGGGATGACGTTACCCCCGCCGCCGGGGAGGGTGGCCAGCCCAGGCGGCTGAGCCACAACGAGCTGGAGATGGCGCGGCAGTACTCTGAAACCTCCGCCCGCATTGACACGGCGATCGAGAAGAAGAAGGCGGGCAAGAAGCCGACAGCGGTGGAGGCCACCAATGACCTCAAGAAGGAGATGGAGATGTGGGAGCACAAGGTGACGGTGGCGGAGCTGGAGAGCAAGCTTGGCACCAGTGTTGCGAATGGGCTCACCAAGGATGACCACAAGATGCGGTTGGAGCGCGACGGGCCCAACATGCTGTCGCCGCCCAAGGTGAAGCCGTGGTGGTACAAACTGCTGATGCAGTTTTTGAACTTCTTCGCGCTGCTGCTACAGGTGGCGTCGATCATGTCGTTTGTGGGCTACGCGCTCGACCAGTCGTCCCCGGATAACCTGTACCTTGGTGTCGTCCTCTACGTGGTGGTGATCATCACCGCGCTCTTCACCTTCATGCAGGAGTTCAAGAGTGAGAAGACGATGGAGAAGTTTGCCAACTTCCTCCCGCCCCAGACGGTGGCGCGTCGCGGTGGCCTGGCTTCTCAAGTGGACGCGTCGACGCTCGTGGTCGGCGACGTCATTGAGGTCAAGCTCGGCGACAAGATCCCTGCCGACATTCGGCTGGTGGAGAACGCCAAGCTTAAGGTGGACAACTCGTCTCTGACTGGTGAGTCTGAGCCTCAGAAGCGTACCGTCGAGTGCACGGACGAGAACCCGCTCGAGTCGAAGAACCTGGCCTTCTTTGGCACCCTCGCTGTTGACGGTACGGCCGTTGGCGTTGTGGTCAACACGGGTGACCGCACCGTCTTCGGTCGGATTGCGGGGCTGGCTGCGGGGTCTGACGCGCAGGCGACCACGCTGCAGCTGGAGATCCATCGTTTTGTCATCATCATCTCGGCGGTGGCCATCACCCTGGGCCTCATCTTCCTTGTCATTGGCTTTGTCAAGGGCACCGACATCATCGACAACCTCATTTTCGTCATTGGTATCATTGTTGCCAATGTGCCGGAGGGTCTGCTTGCAACCGTGACGGTGTCGCTCACGCTGACGGCCAAGCGCATGGCAAAGAAGAACGTGCTCGTCAAGAAGCTCGAGTGCGTCGAGACGCTAGGCTCCACGACGACCATCTGCTCGGACAAGACGGGGACTCTGACGCAGAACCGGATGACCATCGTTCACGCTGTGACGGACATGACCATCCACACCACCAAGACGGCAACGCAGGAGAGCACATTTGACTTTGACTCGCCGACGTTCAAGAACCTCTTCATGCTGGCTTGCGTCTGCGCCAAGGCCAAGTTTGACGCCGCCGACATGGCTGAGAATCCCGACAAGTCTGTCGATGACCGCCAGGTCAACGGCGACGCGTCCGAGGCGGGCATCCTGAAGTGGGCCGAGAAGCTATCGCCGGTTATGCCTATCCGCGAGAAGAACGCGCAGGTGGCGACCATCCCCTTCAACTCGGCCAACAAGTTCATGGTTACCGTCAACAAGGACTCGACTCGCTCCGATGACGGCCTGCGCCTGTGCATGAAGGGCGCCCCTGAGCGGGTGCTCGACCGCTGCTCGAACATCATGATCGACGGCGAGACGCGCGCCATGAGCGAGGCGGACAAGGCAACAATCAACGAGCGCCTGCAGACCCTGATGGAGGGCGGTGAGCGTGTGCTGGGCTTCGCGCAGATGTCGCTGGACGTTGAGGCCTTCCCGGCCTCGTTTGAGTTTGACACGGAGAACCCCAACTTCCCGCTGGAGGGGATGACCTTCGTCGGGCTGCTGGCCCTGCTGGACCCGCCGCGTGAGTCGGTGCCGTTGTCGATCAAGACGTGCCAGACCGCTGGTGTGCAGGTCATCATGGTGACGGGTGACCACCCGGCTACCGCGAAGTCGATTGCCAAGCAGGTCAACATTATCACTGACAAGACGGCCGAGGACGTGGCCAAGGAGCGTGGTGTGGCGGTCAGCGACGTGGACCCGACGACGGTCAAGGCCATTGTGGTGCCCGGCTCCCAGATCCGCGACCTGGACGAGTCGGATTGGGACCGGGTGCTGGCGCACGAGCAGATCGTGTTTGCCCGCACGTCGCCGCAGCAGAAGCTCATCATTGTGGAGAACTGCCAGCGGCTGGCCAAGATTGTGGCTGTGACGGGTGACGGTGTGAACGACTCCCCTGCCCTCAAGCGCGCCAACATTGGTGTGGCCATGGGCATTGCCGGGTCTGACGTGTCCAAGGAGGCCGCCGACATGATCCTCCTCGACGACAACTTCAGCTCCATTGTGTCGGGCATTGAGGAGGGCCGTCTGATCTTCGACAACCTGAAGAAGTCGATCGCCTACACGCTGTCCAGCAACATCCCGGAGATCTCTCCCTTCCTGGCCTTCATCCTGACTGGTATTCCGCAGCCACTGACGACGGTTCTCATTCTGTGCATTGACCTCGGCACTGACATGCTGCCGGCCATCTCGCTCGCGTACGAGAAGGCTGAGTCGGACATTATGCTCCGTGAGCCGCGCAATGCGGCGGTCGATCGTCTTGTCACCCGGCGGCTGATCTCTTTCTCGTACCTGCAGATTGGCATCACCCAGGCGGCTGCCGGGTTCATGGTGTACCTCATTGTCTTCCAGGACTATGGCATTTCCACGTCGCTGCTGCCTGGTCTCGACAACGACCGCCTGTATGCTGCCAAGGCCGACGAGGACAAGCGCTGGCTCTACACCGAGTTGGTCCGCCCCCGTGGCGAGTCTGTCGAGCGCGAGTGGTTCGACCGGGGCTCTGACTCGCGTCTGGCGCCCTTCTTCGCGTCTGCCCAGCCGAACTTTGTGCAGCAGACGGCGGAGCGTTTTGGGGATCTGCTGCCGGGCAACGGCGCTGGCGGCCGCCCGGACAACGCGCAGTTCAACAACATGGTGAAGATCATCCAGAGCCTGACCCAGTTGGAGCCCTGCGTTGAGTACCAGTGTGACATCAATGGCGTGTCGCAGACCAACAACCCGGCATGCTTCTCGTCGCCCGACCCGGTCTTCCTGACGGGGATCAACAACCTCAATGCCAACACCAACGCCGGTCAGTGCTTTGAGCTGTGGTCGCGGGAGCAGCAGAGCAAGGTACTGCGGCGCGCGCAGACGGCCTTTTTCATCTCCATCATTGAGGTGCAGTGGGCTGATGTCCTCATTTGCAAGACCCGGTACCTGTCGCTGTTCCAGCAGGGCTTTTTCTCCAACTTGGTTCTCAACGCCGGGCTGCTGGAGGAGACATTGCTTGGCGCTCTCCTCGTGTACGTGCCGTTCCTGCACGGTCCATTCGGCACTCAGCCGCTGCGGGCCGTTCACTGGCTGCCGGCGCTGCCCTTCGTCGTCATCATCTTCACCTACGACGAGGTGCGCAAGTTCCTGTTGCGGCTGGGCAAGACCAAGGGCAACAAGTTTGGCATGTGGCTGTATGACAACACCTACTGGTAGAGGGAGCGCGTTGACGCTACGGGTTGGAACCACGTCCCCCGTGCGTTGGTAGTTTCTGGGATGTCTTTTTGTGCGCTTGGCGGCGCAGTTTGGCTTGTCGTTGCTTTCACCTTGCGCGTAGCGGGTGCCCTTGGTCCGTGAGGGCTCGCGCAGCATCTTGCTTCTACTTTCGTGTGCGCGTGAGGTCTTTCGTTTTGGTTGGATTGGACCGCTCCTGTCCTTGCTTGGCGGTGTAGGAGTCGCTTTGGTCTCCGAGTAAACGTTTCTTTTTCACCATCGCACGTTTCGTTTCTCTTCCACCATCGCAAGTATACACATCATCACCGCAACACGTACGGAACGCGGAGGCAGGCTTCCTAGTCGCGGTCACGCTCTGAGCTGACGTGCTTACGACACTGCCGGTTGTCTCGTGAGAACTGGCCCTCTGCGTGGCAAGCAGGCCGAGCAAAGGGGCAACACGGCGCGACCCCAGCAGAGGGTGGCGGCCAGCGTCAGGCTAAAGACCTGCTGGTCCGGGCACGCTTTCGCACCCGCTCCTCCAAGACTGTGTCCCCGGGGAGGCGTGTTATCCCTGGGCTTTGCGCGGTTGCCCGGTGCCGCGTAGATTCAGTCTACTGCGTGGTCGTGCTTTCCGGGGCGACTGCTTGCCATGAAAGAACAAGCCCCGGGCAGCAAACGACTTGGTTGGCACACCCAGGCTCCTGCCCCTCTGGCACAGGGGAGGATCGCATCCCCAATTCGACGACCTCCCAAAGGCATCCCCCCGCCGCTCGCTTTCACTGGGCCCGCGCTGGCTCTCCCGAAGGGGCAGCAGCGGCAGCACCCGCCGATGCGCAGCCGCAACCACTGGTGCGTGTGGATACGGCGGGAAAGGCATCTTCCGTCCTGGTCCTGGGCAGAGCGGGTGCGGGTGCACGCGCGCCGCGACGCGCGCCGCTCTGAGTAGTCGCCACGGCGCCGCCTGCGACTTGTTTCGGTTGGGTGTCGCCACACCGCGTAGTGGACGCGCCGCCCGTTGGCGGAGGGGATTGCCACTCACCACGTCGTCGGCCCCCAGATGATGGGCGTACTTTGGGTCTGGCCGCCGCCGCCGCTCAGCCCCTACTGGATGTCGTCTTGGGCACCTGCCTAGCGACACAATTCGTCCCTTCCCCAGTCCCCATCCACACCCAGAAAGCCCATGACGTGCCAGTGGTCGTGGCTCGTCGACAGCTCAGACCCACTGCCCGTGCAAGCCTGCCCGAGGACCCCACACTAGGGATGCGTCGGCGGCGCGTGAAGGCGGCCGCATCGACGGACTTCCATGCACGGCGAAGGGGGCAGGTGGCACGGCAGGTGTAGCTGGGCGGAGGCGAGGGGGGGGTGGGGGGGGGGGGGAGGAAGCAACGGGTACAGAGGCCAGCACCCAGCCAGCGCCATCCCGCGCGCCACCCCACCGGCACCGCCCGATTGTGAATTGGGGGAACGGGACGCGGCCGACGACCGCGGCGCGGTGGGCTCCGTCGGGGCGCCGCCGTGGACGCTCGCCGCGGCCTCCCCTTTCGACAATGGGCGACGAGCGGGGGGGGCAAGCCAAGACCCGTGAGGGACGCCGGTCGGTGAGCCGAGGTTGCGCCGAGCCGCCGTCGACACGCCCCGACGCCATGGCCCGCTGGGGGGCGTGTCCGCCGCTGCCGGGCGGGCGAGCAGGTGCCATGGGCGAGGCGCATCTGGAAAGGAGGGCGGCAGAGTGGGCGGGTGGGCGCCGGTGAGCATGCACCCGCCAAGCTGGCGAGCATGCACCTCGCCAAGCCGGTGAGCATGCACCCCGCCAAGCCTTGTCGTCCGCCCGTCTGGCATCGCCTCTTGCTGTGGGTCCATGCCGCGCCGCCCCCCAGCAGCTGCTACTGCAGCGCCTCCCCGCCTCACCTCCACCGAGGGGGGAGCGTAGCGGTCCTTACCGCCGGGACCAACAGACGGCTATCGGCCGCGGTAGGCGGAGCCACCCCCGGCTGGGGCCGACGCTGCTTGAAGAGAACACCCTCGTGGCCAGTGCATCAATGGGTGTCGGTCGCGGGGAGGTGTCCCTCTCTCCTTGCAAGGCTTTGCAGAGGCCCGCGCGCGAGGAAAGGGAGGGCTACGTTGTATGTATTTTTGTCGGATGCGGTGGTGCTGTACCTTCAACGTGAGATCACCCCGCGGTCCGTCACCACCAAGAAGTCTGTTCTAAGTCAAACGCGTGCCGTCGTGCACCAGATTTCGTGCATTCGTGCAGTGCCATGCAGGACATCTGCTTGCAAACCTTTGCCTCTGCTCGTCTTCTGTACGAAGGAGTGCTCTTTTTCAGATAGGAGGCGAGCCCCACGTGCGGTGCGTACTCAGAGGCACGCGTACGTACACGCTTCAGCAGCCGAGCCGCTCACTTCCCCGCAAGTTGCAGAACTTCTATGCACTCGTAATGCACAGAAAGTGCACTTTCGGTGCAGGCTTCGTGCAAGCGTGCACGTGAACCGGGTGCATTTCTCGTGACAATCTGCAACGGCTTGCTGGCCGCGTAGCATGTCCAAGGGGGATAATTGTCGCGCGCGCTGCATCGTTTCCGGGCCTCGTGTCCGCCGAACCGGGTCGTGCAACACGTCCTAGCAGGCCCAAAACACGAATTTGGGCTCGCGCAAGGTGCACGGTCTGCCGGGCCCCACGACGGCAGCGCCGTTGCCGCCACGATCGCAGCATCTGCCGCTCCCGCCACCGCAGCCGCCGCCACCCCGCCGCCACCGTCGGCCGCCTCGGACCGCGACTGCCCACCCGCGGCGCAGGCGACGGCGCGGCTTGGCCCGACGACCGCCCCGCGCTCGGTCCCACCGTCGCCACTGCCGCCGCCCCCCGCCCGTGTACGGCCGCGGCGGCGGGGTCTCTCCTAATTTTTCGGCACCCACGCCCCCCTTCCTCGCACTCCCCATTGCCGTGGGCCGGCCGCGGTGACGGCAAGGGGGTGGGGGTCGGCGCCTGCGCTCTCCCTCTTCCTCCCCCTCCACGCGTTGAATCGCCGCGTCGGGTTCCCGCCGCGGCCGAGGCGGCGGTGGGTACGCCAGCCCGCAGCGTCGGCGCCCGCGTCGGCGTTGGTGGTGGTGGTGGTGGTGGTGGCGGCGGCGGCGGCGGCGGGGTGCGCACGCCGCCGGGCAGCCGGGCAGGCGGCGGCCGCGGCCGCGGTGCGTGCTCACCGCTACCGCACGGGCGGCGCGGTGGTGGTCGGAAGGGGGGGGGCGGGAGGTGGGTACGAGGGTGGCGGCGGGTGCACCGTCGGCTCGGGGGGGGGGGGCGGCTTGGCAGGGGGGCGGCGGACGGGCCGCCACGGGGAGTTGTTGGGGCGCGCCCCGCGCTACTGGGCGCCGCTGTCCAGTGGCGCCTGCTTGCCTTTCGTGGTCGGCTGTGGGCGTCGGACGCCATCATCTTCACGCCTGGACGCTGGCGCTCGACGCCCATTCGGTAGCTCCCCGCCTATCTTCCCTCCTGCCCTGTGCATTGTTTACTCTT
The DNA here is from genome assembly GCA_008729055.1 of Pyropia haitanensis. NCBI lineage: Eukaryota > Rhodophyta > Bangiophyceae > Bangiales > Bangiaceae > Pyropia > Pyropia haitanensis. The sequence continues at coordinate 1,212,918 of SDUX01000010.1, forward strand.
TCCCATTGTCCTTCTTTCCCCTTCCCAACCCCCTCCTCCTCACCTTGCCCCCCTCTTTCCGCCGCCGGGTGACGCTGTTCCAATGGACGCCAAACTGCCCCCGCCCGAGCTGGGCCGCACCCCCCCCGCCCGCTTCCTCCCCGCCGCCCTGTCGCTCGCCGTTGGCGGCGCGCTGCTGGTGCGCAGCTTCTTCTTCATCGCCGCCCACCTGTTGCCCGACCGCGGCGTCGGCGGCGGCGACTGGGCGATGGGCGCGGGGGAGGCGGCGACAGGGGGGATGGCGGGCGGGCCCAGCCTCGTGTGGTTCCACGCGGCGGCCAGCCGGTGGCTGGCGCCAGACCCGCCATTGCCACCCGGCAGCCGCCGACGCGGCCGCCGGAGCGCCCCGCCGCCGTCGTCGGTGCGGCTGCCCAAGGACTGTGCCGAGGTGCTCGCCATTGACCTCGCCGCAGAGGACGCGGCGGTAGCGGCGGCGGCGGCAGAGGCTGCCGCGGCGGCCACCTCCCCGCACGCGCAGGGTGCCAAGGGGCTCCAATCCCCCCTCGGGGTGCCCCACCCGTTCCCGTACGTGCCCGCGCTGGGCCGCTCCCTCCCCGGCTGGTCCCCGACGGTGATGCGGTCGGCGAGCCCCGCCGCGGCGGCGGCTGCGCTCGCCCGCCGCCGCGCGGAGCGGTACAAGTGCCGCTGCCGGCAGGCCGAGACGTACACGGACGCGGCGCAGCCCGCGCTCACCGCCATCGTGCAGTCGTTTAACCACGTGGGGAACGTGCCCAAGATCAGCGCTGCGCTCGTCGGCTCGGCGGCCATTGACGAGATTGTCGTGTGCGAGGACGGCTCGTCGGACGGATCGCTCGCGGCGTGGCGGACGGCGCTGACGCGGCCCAACGACTTCATCATCCGCTCCAACAACCTCCACGAGCTCCGCAGCTACAATCGCGCGATGCGGATGGCGAGCGGCGATGTGGTCGTGCTGATGCAGGACGACGACTTGCCGCCGCCGGACGGCAAGTGGCTCGAGACGGCGCTCGCGCTGTTCCGTGACAAGCCCGACCTCGGCCTCCTCGGCGGCTACATTGGCCAGACGTGGGATCCGGACACGGGCAAGGGCGCGGAGTTTGGGGAGCAGTTTTCGACGCACGGGGGGGTGCGCAAGGGCAACACCCAGCGCATTGCCTACACCGACCCGTCCACGGGCGTGCCGTTTATGTACGTGGAGTGCGCGTGGATCGCGCCTGTCTTTATGCGGCGGGACCTGCTGCGCAAGGCCGGCGGCCTGGAGCTGGCGATTGCCAAGCGCGGCGAGCCGGGGGTGTGGCAGGACTGCGTGGCGAGCTACGAGACGTGGGTCAACGGCTTTACGGTCGGCATCTACGACGCGCCGTTTGCGCGGGGGGTGGGCGGCCACGGCTCCGCGACGTCGCCAGCCAAGCTCAAGCTCCGCGACCAGGTGTGGCAGCGGGCGGTGGCGTACACCAACCGCAAGTACCCGCGGCGCAAGGTGCACGACTATGTCGTTGCCCTCAACGACCGGACGCTCACCAAGCGGGATGCGGGGCCACTGACAGAATAAATTAAGGGGCGGAGCAGTCTGCGGCGTGTGGACGGCTCCGGCGCCATGATCTCACTGGGAACGAAGAGACGCATGACCGAGGTCGGGATGGGCGTGGTGCACCCAGACCATGCGATGTGGCGATGCGGCCAGGTTCGTCGTGCGCGCAACTACAGAGACATCAATGAGGTCCAAGCCGCGTGTATGTACATGAGAACCGGAACAATTTAGGCCAATATTAACGGACCAGGACGGAGCAGAACAACAGCTGACCATTGGCCACGTGCCATACTTCAACTGCCAGCACGCCATTGGGTCAAGCTGTTGTTCGTTCCGCACGTGTCCCTCCTCGCATCGGCGACAGCAGCAGAGGACGACCCTGGATACGGCCCTGCAAGTGAGAGAGGGTGCAGCCGGGAGGACTATTCCCAGCCCCTCTCGCCTTTGGTCGTCAGCGGGGAGCGGGCGGCCCGCCCCCCCCGACCGCCCGTGCCACGCGGTGCGCCGCGCTGACTGGCCCCGCCGCCAACGCGTCGACACACGAGGCCGCGCGTGGCGGGCGGCCGCGCAGACCCCGCGCGCGCGCGCCGGCGGCGGCGCCGCCTGGCACCGGGCCCCTCGACAGCGGGCCCCGCCACCAGCGCCTCTGGGGATGGAGGGGGTGACTGGGGTACGGGACCCCCCGCCGCACTCCCGCAACGGCTGCGGCGGCTCACCTTCCACGCCGCGTCTGATGACGTGACGCAGACGCGGCGGCGGAGGGGGCAAGCCGGCAACCACGGGGAACACGAACCCGTAACTTGTGGGGAGGGGGGACGCGCCGCGCCCGTCCTGGGCGACCGTTGACGTGGCGAGTGGGTGGGAGGGGAGCCGCCACCTGCAGAACACGACGAAAACACACTGCACAACAGAAAAAGAGCAACCGCCGCCTCAACCGCACCTGTCTGGTCTGGCCGACCACTGCCGAGTCTTCACGTGCTTCCCCCCCCCCCCGCCCCCCCCAGCCCCCCCTCCCCCCCCCAAAATCGCTATGTCAGCGCCCAGCCCTTCCGTACGGGTCTTGCAGGTCCACCGCGGCCGCAGCCCACAGCCTGTGTGCCACTGGCTACGTCAAGGGGCAGCCGGCCACGCGGGCCGCCCCCCGCCGCACCCGGGACGAGAGGGCGGCGGCGGCCCACTTACGGAAGAGCACGGTCGACCCCCCCCACCAGGACCCGAAGTGCGACCGCGCGGTCGGCTCACGGCCCCCACTTGCCGTCTTGCAGCGCCGACGCGACCGCGACGGTCTCGTCCAGGTCGAGCTCCACACCCAGCCCCGGGAGCTGGCTAAAGCTCAGCGCCCGCTCGCCAAGCCCCCCTCCCATCAGGTTGAAGACGCCCAGTGGGGGGGTCACCGCTGCCACCGCCGCCGCGGCCGCGGCGGGGCCCGTCAGGTGGGCGACCATGTGGTTGCTGCTACCGCCATTGCCGGTTAGAAAGGCGGGCGGGTGCGCGGCGGACGGGGTCAGCCCGCCCGTCAGCAGCCCGCCGTGCTGGTAGAGGTGGTGGGCGGGGGGGTGCGCGCTACTGACGCCGCCGCCGACGCCGGTAGCCCCGCCGGCGCCGCCACCGGCCGCGCCAGCGGCACCCACCGACCAGCCGCCGCCGGCGACCAGGTTGCTGGAGCTGCCCTGCCGGCCCAGCGGCGCCGCCTTGGGCACCAACCCCAGCAGCCGCTCCGCCGAGTGGGACTCGCGCAGCGCCACCGTCGGGTTGCCTGACAAGAGCGACAGGATGGACGGGGAGCGGGGCACGCCGCCGCCGCTGCCGCCGCCGCCGCCGCCGCCGCCGCCGCCGCCCATCACGCCCGCGGGCCCGACGGCGCCGCCAAAGCCGCTTCCCGGACTGCCCAGCAGCGTCGACGCGCCGCCCGCGCCGCCCCCTCCGCCGCTCAGCAGTCCCCCCCGAAAGAGCGAAAACGAGTTGGAGCGGGAGAGCGTGCCGCCGCCGCTGCCCTTGAAGTGCAGCGGCAGGTCCACCAGCAGCGCCGACGAGGAGGCGTTGCGCGCCAGCGGCCGGTACACCCCCCCCGCCCCCGACGCGCCGCCCCCTACACCGCCATTCGCGCTGGCGCTGGCTTGCAGCAGCGCCGCCAGCGTGGCCGACGATGGGCTCGCCACGAGTCCATCCTCGCCCCCGCCCAACGGGAGGCGGGACCGAGGGGGGGCCGCGTCCGTGGGGAGGGCGCCAACGAGGGCGCCCCCGCCGCTACCTCCCGCGCTGCCGCCCTCTGTAAACGGCGGGGGGAAGTCAAGGCCGGGTCGCACACCGCCGCCGTTGGCCTCGTCACGGTCCCCTGCGCCCGCGTCATCATCGCGACCGTGGCCGCCGCCTCCACCAGGCTGGGGCAACGGCGGACCGGGCGGCGGTACCTCAGGTGGCGCACCAGCGGCTCGCGCCGCCGCTCCGCCTCGCGGAGATGGCGCGTCGACCAGAGCCCGCGACGATGTGCTCCCCGTTTGAAACGGCCCGACGTCCCCCGCTGGTAGGGCCGGCGACGGCAGCGCCGACTCCACGGCTGACACCCCCAACGGCGATGTACCCGCCTTGGCCACCTTGGCGAGCGGAGATGACGGCGTCGCATCCGCGCGCGGACGCTTGGGCGGCCGCGGCCGGTCGCCACCGCCGCTACCGCAGGAAGGGGTGCCGCCGCTCTTGGGCGACGACCTCGTGCCGCCCACGCCGCGCGCGCTGCCAGCCGTCGGGGTGCCCGGCCCGCCATGGCCAGCTCCGCCACACGTGCCGGCGGGGCTACCGCCAGCGGCGTGCCCGCCGTCACCACCACCCGCGCCGCCACCCGTCGTTAAGGGAGAGGCGCGGGCCGACAACCTTGACGGGGAGCCACCATCGCCGGCAGGGCGGGGCTCCCCACCGCTGCCGTTGGCCGCCGCCACGCCTCTCCCCCCCGACGCAGCGGTGGGGGTGCCACAGCCAACGGACAGCAGCAGCTCACAAGACAGGCCAGGTGCTGACGTGGGGGCAAGGGCGGCGGGCTCAGGTTTGCCCGCTACCCTCTCGATGGCCGGAGCTGCAGGAGCTACCCCCCCGTACGCCTGCGGCTGGGGCGGCACCTGCTGCGATTGTGGCGGCCGTTGTTGTTGCTGCTGCAGATGGTGCTGGTGCTTGTGAGTCGGTAGTGATTGCTGTTCTTGTTGCGTCGGCTGCTGCTGCTGCTGCCACACGGCGTCGCCCGCAGGAGGACGGGGTGGGAGCAGCCCTGGCTCACCCGCTGGACGTGGCCTGGCCGCGGGCGACGCGGATGGCGCCGGTGGCAGCGGATACGTCACGTCCATAGGCAAGTCCCCCGCCAACGGGGACGGCACAGACGGCCCAAACGGCACGGGCGGAGCCGACAACCCAGGTGACGACAAGAGGCCTTCCGAGAGGGAGCCCTGCGGGACGTTGGCCGTCGCCCCGTGGTCACCGCCACCCCCAACGCCACCGCTACCGCCGCCGCCAACAGGAACAGCCCCACCAGCATTCGCGCCACCATCCCCGCTGCCACCGCCCCCATTCGGTGTACCCTGTGGTGGTGTGCTCCCCCCCGCCCCGCCGTTGGTCGTCACAGCGCCGCCACCCGTGCCCCCACCAGCTGCACCACCACCACCGCCGCCGCCGCTGCCGCCGCCGCCGCCAGTTCCTCCAGCAGTGCCTCCGGCCCCCCCCGCACCGCCGTCCCCCCCGCCGTCCCCCCCCCCACCCCCCCCTCCGCCCCCCTTTGCTGCCCCCTCCGCCTCGGCCTTTTGCTGCTGCTGCCGCTGCTGCTCGCGCTGCAGCCGGAGGTTGTGCTTTTGCGCGTGCGTCCGCACCTGGATGGGCGTGCGCGTGCCGACGTGCCGGCTGATCGCCTTGATGTCCTTGGCGCCAAAGATCTCGAGGCCCTCCAGGAACCGCCGGTGCTCCTCGGCCGTCCAGTAGCGGGACGTGCACTTTTTGGCATCCTCCCCGCCGCCGCCGCCGCCGCCCGTGCCGCCGCCGCCGGGTCCACCACTGGCACGGCCAACGACGCCAGGGACGCCGACGCCGACGCCGCCAGCGATGCCACCACTGCCGCCGGGTGCACCGCCGGCGGCGGCGGCAGCCGCCAACGCCGCCGCCCCCCCCCCACACGAAGAGCTCTCCCCACAGTCCCGGTGGGCGGCCTTGAGACGCGCCACCTCACGCTGCGAGTCGGCCAGCTCCGCTTCCAGCTGCTTGACCCGCCGCTGCTGCTCAATGAGCACCGCTTGCGTCGCGTAGCGGGACTCGAGGAACGCTAGCTGCGCGTAGCTGGACGTGCCCCCACCATCCGCGGCGGGGCCACCCCCCGGCGGTGGTGGGTGGTGCGCGGCGGCGGCGCCGCCGCCGCCGGGCACCGCGTTGCCACCCGCCAGGGTAACAGCGTTGTCGCGCCAGCCAGGCGCCAATGCCGCCAGCGACGATGGCGGTGGCTGCGACGGCGGGTGGTGCGCGTGGTGGTGGTGCGCCGCGGCGGCAGCGGCCGCCGCCGCGGCGGCCGCCGCGGCGGCCGCCCCCGCCGCCGACGTGTGTGGCGGCAGTGGCGGGCCGGCCGATACTCCCCCCGGCTGCTGCTGCTGCTGCTGCTGCTGCAGGTGATGGGGGTGCCCCGCCGCGGCGGCGGCGGCGGCCGCCGCCGCCGCCTGCGCCTGCGCCTGCGCCGCCGCGGCGGCGGCGGCGGCGGCCTGCGCAGCAAGAGGGTGCGTCGGGTGCTGCAGGTGCGACGCGTGGAGCACGTAGGGCTGGACGCCGCCCAGGTGCGGCGGTAGGTGCAGCGACGACACGCCCGGGTGGCCCGACGCGGCGTGGCCACCGCTGACGCCGCCGCCGCCAGCGCCACCAGCGCCACCACCACCGCCGCCATCCCCACCAGCGCCACCACCACGTCCGCCGCCGCCGCCACCCCCACCAGGGGGGTACGCGTAGTACTGTGCGCCGTCTGGGAGGACCCCCCCGCCGGCACCAGGCACCCCCCCCCCCCCCTGTTGTGACAACAACAAGTGGCTCGACGTGGCCGGTGCCAATGGCGGCGCCGCCGCGGCCGGCGCGAGCGCCGGCGCACCCGGCACGTGGCGGCCGGCGTGGTAGACGCCCGGCGGGAGGGACGCGGCCGGGGGGGCGGCCGCGGGCGCCGCCGCCGCCGCGACGGGCGCCACCCCCGGCGGCGCCGCCGCTGCCGCCGCCACGGACGGGGCGGCGGCCAGGCAGGGCGGCCGGCCGCCCTTGCCGCCACCGCGGCCGCCCCCCCCCGCCGTTGCCGCCGCGACCGCCGCCGCGACCGCCGCCGCCGCCGCCGCCGCCGTCGCTGCCGTCGCGGCCGGCCGGCCGGCCGCGCCGCCGGCCGACGCGGCGCCCCGGCCGCGGCCGCCGCGGCCGCCGCCCCGCCCGCCGCCGCCGCCGCCACGCCCGCCGGCCGCCGGCCGCGCCCGCGTGATGGTCGCCGCCGCGCCGCGGCTGGCGGCGCGCCCGACGCCGGCGCTGCCGCCGCGGCCGGTGGGGCGGCCGCCGCCGGCCGCCCCCGCCGCCCCTGCCGTGTCCATCCGCCGCACGTGCGGGGGGTGGGTGGGGGGGAGGAGGGGTGCGGTAGGCGGGGGGGGGGGGAATTCAGGCAGCGCCGCGGCTGCCGCCAGACACAGGCGGCGGGGGCTCCCCACCAAGCTCGGCGGGGGAGGGCGGGGCGGACAGGGGCGGGGGCGCCCAACCCAAGGGGCGCTAGGACCAAGTGGCGGCCTCCGCGGGGTTAGCCACAGCAAGAGGGGGGTGCGGGGGGAACGGGGGGGGGGGGGGGGGGACGGGGGAGAGGGGGAGAGGGAGAGGGGGGCGCGGGCGCAGGCGCTGTGGCGCAGGCGTGTGGTCGTCGCTACAGCGGATGGAGGGGGGGGTGGGGGGGGGGGGGGAGGGACGACCGTGAGCGCCTGCCGCGCCGCCGCGGGACCCCACGGCGGGTAGGCGGACCGACGCGGCCGCGCCGGTCGCGCCGGCCGCGGCCGCGGCCGCCGCCGCCGCCGCGGTCGCGGCGCGCGGCGGGCGCGCGGCACGCGGGCGGGCGGACGGGCGGTGCGTGCGGGCACGCGCGCGGCGGCGGGTGCGGGCGCACCGCCGCGGTGTGGCCGCGGTGGGGGGGGGCGCGAGCGCGAGCGAGAGCGGGAGCGGAAGGAGGACAGAGTGGGGGGGGGGGGGGGGGGGGGGGGCGCGCCGCCGGCACGGCGGCGCCCCACCGCGCGTCACCACCCCGCCAGGCGGGTGTGTCCCCCACAGCCCCGCCGCCGGCGCGCGCGCGCGGCGGGCGTCGGCCGGCGTGGCGTGGCGTGGGCGCGCACGTGCAGGGGGGGGGGGGAGGGGGGCGGCGCGGGGGGGGGGGGGGTGGGCGGAGGAGGGGGGACCGAGCGTACGAGGCCGCCAGGTACGGGCACGGCCGGCCGCGCGCCCGCCCGTCACGGGGGGGGAGGGGGGGGGACCGCCGCCCAGCCGCGCGACGCGGGCGGGTTTTCCCGCGCGCGTTGCGTGCCGCCTGCCGCGGCGGAGCGGCGCGGCGGCGCGGCCGGGCCACCGCCCACCGCGCGACCGCGGTCCGCGACCAGCTCCCATCGCCCCCCCCCCCAGCGTTGTCCGTTGAGAGGGGTGGGGGACAGCGCCGCCGGGGGGACGGCGCTGTACGTAGGCAGACTTTTGTTGAGATAACGACCATTTACAACCAAATCTTTGTATTGTCAAGGTCGTGATGCCACGAGACACGTTGCGAAGGACTTGTTTGTGGTACGCAGTCGTGGATCAAGTGGCGGGACGACGGCGGTCGTCACGCTGGTGGTGGCTCCGCCTGCGTCGAGACTGACCGCGCGGTCGTCTCGCTCCACGCTGCTGGTGGCGGCCCAGTCTCGCCGTGCGGTGGACGGAGCCGCGGCTCGCTCCGCCGCCGTGCCGGCGCCCGCCTCCGCGGCAGCCCCGGAGCGTCTCTTTGGCCGGGGTAATCGCTGCCCCCGTCGCTCTCCCCTCGCTTGGCGGGGGGTGTGCGTGCGCGCTTCCCCCGCCCCGCTCCCCCTCGTCTCTTCTTTTTTTTTTTTTTGGTTCCCGTGGCTTCCTTCTTCCTCGCAGCTGCTGCCAACCTGCCGCTGCGCGCCGTGACGCGCCGTGCTTCCAGCCGACCCTCCATCTCCTCCTTGTACGTGCCGCCGTCATGGCGGGCGTTATGTTCACCGACACCTTTGTGCTCACCGAGGTCGACATGGTCCCGGACGGGAAGGACTCGTCGCGGCGGGTCAAGGACAAGAAGTTTGACAAGGGTGCGTTGGCGCGAGGGGGGTATCCACCCACCGGGGTGGGGGGGGGGGGTTGAGCCAGGGGGGTTGGGGTGTTGTGGGCTAGGCCGGGTGAGGTCTGGCCCCTGTCCGCCTCTGCACGCTGCCCAGTGGTAGGTTTTGATGTGGTGGTCGGTGCTGTGGGGTCGTCCCCCCGCGGCGGCACCGCCGACGCCGCGCATCGCGGCCGCTGTCGCACCTGTCGCCGCCGGGGTGGGTGCCACGTCCCCGCCGCGGCCAGCAGCACCCGCCGGCTGCACCCGCGGCAGCCGGCGGTCGAGGGGGCTGGCCGCCCGCCTGGGCGGCGTGGCGGCGGGCGCGTCGCCGCGGACGCGGTGCGCGTGCTCGAGGCGCGCGCGCCGCCCGCGCCACCACCGCCGCTGTGCCATCACCGCGTGCTCACACTCCCACGCCCGTGGTGCTCCCCCGGCGCCGCCGGTTGTGCCCCGCGGTTGCGTGCGGCGCGTGTGCCGCTGCCCCTTGCGCCTCTTTTTGGTTTTTCGCCTGTGCTTGTCCCCGCCGTCCGCCCCCTCTGCCACTGCCGCGGACCCCGCCTCCGCATCTGCCGCGCGCCACCTGCCTGGCCCTATCCTCGCCCTCTTTTGCGTTGGCTCCTCCCCCCCCCCCCCCCGCAGTGTCGCGCATCGAGGCGCACTCGGCGTCCTACACGACGGAGGTGGTGCTGGACGTCAACACGGAGATCTACCCGATGGGGCCGGGCGATACGTTTGAGCTGATGATCGCGTCGAGCTTGGCCGAGGAGGGCGACGAGGACGATGGCACGGGGGGGGCGGGGGGGGGGGATGCGGGCGCGGGCGGGGCTGGTGCCGCTGGTGGCGGCGGCATGGGGGGGGGGGGGGGGGGGTACGGCTACGACAGCTCCAAGCCGCTGGGCTCGCGGGTGGACGCGTACGAGTACGTCATGGGCGGCAAGGTGTTCAAGTACTCGGAAGACAAGGGCGTGGTGTACGTTGTTGGTGGTGGTGGTGGTGGTGTGGGGTGGTGCGGCGGAGCAGTGGGGCCCGTGGGGGGGGGGGGGCGGCGGCGGGTGGGCGTGGCGGGTGGCTCGGAGAGGACTTGCGCCGCGACCGGCCGTGCGCTGCGTGGGTGGCTTGGCTCGCGGCGTGGGGCGGCCGGCAGCTGGGCGCGGTCGTGGCGGCGCCCGCGTCGGCGCGGGCGGGCGGCGGCGGCGGCGGCGCGCCGCGTCGCGGTCCGACGGCGCGCGCCTGCGTGCGCCAGGCCACGACCGACCGCTGACGCGGCCGACGGCGGCTGTCGCGCGTGGTATGCCTCTTTTCGCGTCCCTGTTTCCTCCCCCTCTCTCCAGGTTTGTGTACACGTCCTTTGGCGGGCTGCTCATGCAGTTGTCGGGGGAGCCCAAGGTGCTGCCGGCCCGCTCGTTTGCGGTGGACAAGCGGGTGTACCTGTTCATCCGCAAGGTCGCCGCCGAGTGACGGGCGCGTCGGCACACGGCTCTGCGAGGATGGGCCGTCATTCCACCCACATCCCCCCCGCTGTTTTTTTTTTTTTCTCCCTGCTCTCTGCTACTCGGTCGGTCTGCCTGTTTTGTTTTGTTTTTTTATGTTTGGTGTTTTTTTTCCCCGCTGTGTTTTGTTCGTCGTTGCCGTGCGGTTCCGTTCTATCAACGTCGTTTGCCGTGGCCGGTCAGATACTGCTCGACATGACCGGCGCACCGAGGGCGGCCGGCACCAGCAGCCGCCGCCGCCACCGCCACTGCCGCAGTCTCCGCTACCGCCGCCCGCTGGATCCTCGTCCCGATTGCCGGCCTCACGGCCTTGGACGCGGGCACTTGCGCATGGGCCCGCCTGGAAAGGCTTGCCCGCCCCCCGCCGTCATCGTCGCCACCACCCGGATGTGGATGTCCCTCCCCGCACGGAGGGAACGCGGCGCGGCTTGGCCGTCACTCCATCCGTCGGGTCTGTGGCCATGCCTGCAGCGACGGCTGGGCGCCTCGCGCAATGAACAATCCAGCGCTTCGGCCAGACGTCCGCCGTGGCTGAGCAAACGACAGAGCGAGGGGAGGCCAACAGCGACGGCGGCTGACGGCCAGCCTCGTATGCGTAGAGTACAACCCAGCCGTGCGGCGCACTTCCCTTCCTCTCTTCTCCCGCGTCATTCCTCACGCCCCCCCCCCACGAGACCACCCCACCCAAACTGTACACGCACATCTCCCCCCCCTCCCCCCCCCTCCCCTCCCCTCTTTCTTTCACACGTTGACGTACACGCCCGCCCCCCGACCCCCTCCCGCAATCACACACCCCGGTCGCACGCGGCTCAGCCGCCGCATCGCCGCCTCGTAGACGGCCACATACTCGGCCCACGGGGTGAGGCGGCCGTCGGCGCGGCTGCGCTTGATCACCACCACCACCGCCGTCTCGGCGACGCTCACCACCCGCACGCCCATGTGCATGGACCCCCCCCCGCCGCGGCGCCCCGCGGCCTCACCGCGCGGAGGCGGCCGGCCTCGGCCGCGACGCGCGACACGCGGAAGCCCTGCTCGGTCGCGGCGGCGACGAGCTCCGCCAGCGCCAGCGCGGGCGGCATGACCAGCCGAAAGTGGAGGTACTCGCCGGTAAGGCCCGCCAAGCTGCCCACCGCCACGTCCGACGGCAGCAGCGCAATGGGTGCGTTGCCGCCGCCCGCGGCGGCGCCGCCGAGGCCGCCGCTCACGTTCTTGGCGCCGCCGGGAAACGCGCCGCCCTGCCCGCCGTCCCCGTCGCCGCCGCCGCCGCCGCCGCCGCCGTCCGCGTCGGCCGACACAAAGAGGCTGCGGAACGCGCGCCACCGCCGGCGGATGCCGCGGCGCATGTCGCCGAGGCGGAGCGCGGCGACGCCGCTGCCGGCGCCGCGCACCCCCACGGAGGGGCGCCCGCTGTCGGCAGGCGCCGCGTACATGGCCCGCGAGTCCCACTCGCCAATGCCGGGGGACGCCCACAACGGGGGCACGTCGGCCGCCTCGGCCGCCTCCTCCTCGTGGCGGGTGTGTGTGTGGTGGGACGACCGCCGGGTGGGAGGCCCGCCCGCGCCCCAGCCGCGGCCGCCCGCTTCCTCCCCGCCGCCACCAGGGCCGACGGCGCCGGCGCCGCCCACGTCATTGGCCGACGTGGTCGGCAGCAGCGCAATGGCGGCCTGCAGCAGCTCGGGCGACGAGATGGACCGCTTGGTCCGCATCGACCGCAGGCGGTTGCCTGGCGTCTGCGCAGAGTTGACGCCGCCATCGCCACCGCCACCCCCGCCACCGCCATCACCATCGCCGCCATCGCCGCCGCGACCGCCACCGTCACCGTCACCACCGTCGCCACCGGCGTTGACACTGGCGTCGACACCGCGAGAGGCGGATTGGACTTCCACGGACGACCTCGCCTCCACCGCCGCCGTCGACGGCGACGGCGATGGCACGGGCGCGGCGGCCACCGACCGGGCGACGCCGTCTATCGACGGCCTCGGCGGCGCGGCCGCCGCGTCCGCAGCCGCCTCGTCGGTGGTGCCGCCCGTCGGCTGCCGGTCACCCCGGGCCGCCGCCACTCCCACCGGCGGCGGCTCCAACGCCGCGGCGGCGGCGGCGGTAGCTGCGGCCGTGGCGGCGGCGGCATCGGCGGCGGCGGATTGAGCGGCGGCGGCGGCGGCCGACGCCTCGGCAACGCCCACGTCGGCGGCGGCGAGGGCGGCCTGCCACTCGAGGACGCGGCTGACGCCCGCCGCCCTCGACAGCGCCGACAAGTCCGAGGCGGCCTCGGAGGGGGGAGCTTCGGGCGCCACCGCCGCCTCTGTTGCCGCGGCGGGCACAGACGACGGCTGGGAGTCGTCTCCCTGCCACGCCGGCGCTGCCGACGACGCTGCCGCCGTTGCCGTTGCGGACGCCTGCTCGTGGGCGGACCGCGGGTTGACGGCCGCCGGCGTGGGCTGGTCGCCACCAGGGGAGCCCTCCTCCTCCACCGCCGACAAAGGTCCCCCCAACGCATCCTCGGCGCCAGTGTAGGCACTGCGCACCCCACGGAGGCGGCGACTGCCGCGGAGCGGCGGAGCGTCGTCGGCCCCACTAACGCTGCCGTTGCCCCGGGAGGAGCCGCCCGCACTCCGCGCCCGCCGCCGGGCGGCCGCGCCGACGACGGCCGCGACAGACCGGCGGGACGCACCCCGCTCCTCCGCATCCCCGCGGCCGGCCCACGACGCCTCACGGTCGTAACCCCGCCATGGCGGGTGGTCACCCCCGCCGTTGGCGCCGCCCCCCCGACGCCTCCCCCTGTAATTGCCGCCATCATCGTCGAGTGAGTAGAGGCGGCGCCCCTCCCCTGGGTGCGGCATGTCTCCCTCTACCTCGTACGAGTCCTCCGACCGGGAGCGGGAGCGCCCCCGCCTGGACCGGGCGATGACCTTGCGCGGTGGCGGGGGATCGCGGCCACCCACCAGCCGCCGCGACGCGTGGGCGTACCGCCCCGCCACGGACGAGCGGTGGTCCCCCCGCTCGCCGCTCGGCCCGCGCGTTGTCCGCCGTACCGGCACCAGCCGGGTGTCTCCCACAGACACAAAGTAGGGAAACGTGCCGGCACCGCTGCTGCTGCCGCCGCCCGAGGACAGGGAGGGGGCGCTCTTGGGCTCCCGCCCCGCCCCACCGCCCGCGCCGTCCTCGTCCCAAATGTCTATGCGCAAGCGGCGGCACCGGTGGGGGCGGGCGGTGGAGCCATTCGCACAACCGCCGCCACCACCAACACTGCTGTCACCGCCGCCGTTGCCACCAATCGACTTGCCGTCCCGCTGACGCCCGTTGGCATCACCACCGCCGCCGCCGCCGCCGCCACCACCTTTGCGGTCGTTTGGGGGAGGCGAGTGATGGCCGCCCCGCGCCGAGCCCAGGCGCGGCCGCGACCGAGAGCGCGACACTGAACCAGGGGAGGTGGGCCGCCGCGGCCGCGAGTGGGTGTGCCACGCCGACGCAGCGACACGGATGTTGCTGGGCGCGGGGGCATCCCCCCCCCGTTCTCCTCGGCCTCCACCATCACCGCCACCAGTGCCGCCTTCTCCCCCACCCGCGTCCTCATCCGATGGGTAGAAGCCCACGGGTCGAGAGCCCGTCGACGCTGCAGAGGAAGATGTGGCATCGCCGGTCCGTGGGGCCGGCGGGGCGCGTCGTCGCAGGCTGCGGAGTACCCCAGCATCCCGGCGTGCGAGCTTTTCCCTGACCGAACGACCACCGCGGGCAGGTGAGTAGCCGCTGCGGCTGTAGCGGCCGTCGCGATCGCCGACAACACCGCCGTCGTCATACTCGTCACGATAGGCTCGGGAGGTGGGGTACGTCCGCCGTGGCGAACGGGCCAACTCAAGCTCCAGCTCGTCTTCCTCTTCCTCCCGCCTCTCCTCCTCTTCGTGCTCGTCGGGGTCGTCGCCCTCGGTAGCCTCCCCCGCGAGTACACGGCTTCGTAGATCGGGGGAGGCGTCGAGGAGGCCGTCCAGTCCACCAACCGGGAGACGCAGCTCCATCACCCCCGCACGAGTGCGGACCAGACGGATACGGCCGGCGGGCTCCTCAATCGTGGAAGGGGTGGTGTGCCAGCTGGCCCCGCTGCGGCTGTCGTCATGGCTGCTGCCAGCGGCGCCCACACCGCCCGCGTCAACGCCGCCGATGCCATTGTCCCGAGCAGTGCCCCCATTGATGCTGCCATCGTCCTCTCTGCCGTGGCCGATGCCGCCCCCCCCTCCCCTCCCGCCCATGTCAAGGGCGCCGCCGCCGTTGGTACGCCCAACGCCGCCGCCGCCCACCTCGTCCACCTCCCCACGAGCACCCCCCTCGTCCTCCATCTCGGACACCGTCCGCCACGTGCGCGCGGCGGTGGATGCGGGCGACACGGACGACAGGAACACCCCCCCGCGGTCGCGGCCGTGCCGCCGTGGCCCCGATGACACAGAGACGCTCCGACGGCGGACGTTGTCGACAGAGCCGCCGCCGCCGCCGCTGCCACGGCGCCGGCGAGGCCGCGGCGGCTCGTCAGGCCCGTCCCACCAGCCGCCACTGTCGTCACCGTCGTCGCCACGCCGAGCCGCCGCCGCCGCCGCCGCCGCGACCGCCGCGAGCACCCCACTGCCGCTGCTGTGTCGGCCGGCAGTGTCGAGCGGATGGGGGGCACCCGCGCCCCAGCCGCCGCGCTCCCGCCCGTGGTCGAGCCACAGGGGTGGCGGGTGCGGGACGCCCCACTCAAAGGAGCCGCCCCGCCGGGTGGCGCTGCTCCACCGCCGCCCCGCCTCGCCGCCGGCTTCCCAGTCTGTAGAACCAAAGCGTGGCGGCGAGGCGCCGCCGTCCCAGCGCCGCCCCCCCGCCCCCCACGCCGCCCCAGCTCCCACCGCCCCTCCCGTCCCCCAGATAGCGGCTGACGCCGCACCGGTCCCACCACCGCCAGCCCCTCCGGCACCACCGCCACCCCCGCCAGACTCACCACCGCCACCCCCGCCAAACCCACGACCGCCACCCGCACCCCTCCCCCCTGCCGCGTTCGAACGCGCGGCGCCCAGACCCGCGGCCGACCGGCGGCCACGGCGGCGGCCGCGGGAGAGGGGCTTGGACATGCCGCGCGGCTGGGACGACCAGTCCCACCGAGTGCCCCCTCCCCCTCACGCACGCGCGAGCGGCTGCCGGCGGAGTGGAACGAGGCCTCCTGCCGCCCCCACCTCCACCCCTCGCGCCGTGGTCGTCTGCCGCGACGACCAACGCCCTTCCGTCGTCCCCTCTGCCGCCCCGGCAACGTGGCTCACGGCCGGGAGGAGGGGGGGACCCGGTGGAGGGGGTAGTGCCACGCCCAACAACACGGCCCCCGCGGCCGGACGGCGACGGTAGCGCTGCCGCCTGTCACGTCCTGCCCACGACGGGGCCAGCACGGGCACGACGGCGGGGGAGCGGGAAGCGGGCGTGGCAAGCGGGGGGGGGGGGGGGAGGTCGAGCGCGCCAAAAGCGACGCTCCACGCGGCCACTCGCGGAGGAGAGCAAGCGTGAGGCAACACCGACGGTCACGGTCGACGTTGCGGGTAGGGGGGGGTGCGGAACAGAACTCCCGAGCGAGGTGCACCGCGGCAGGTACGCCGGGGGGGGGGGGGGGGGGGCGGGGGGAATGGTGAAGCGGTCCTCCAAAGATTCAACCGCGGCGGCCGGGCGGCACAGACGGGTTGGCGCTGCGCCTGACCGACCGGCGGTCCGGCCAGCGCAGCCACCATGGCGGCCACGGCTGTGAACGGCGTGTGGCGGCCGCCGCGCCTCCCAAGACCGCCGCCGGCAGTGACGACGGGGCAGGGCAGAGGGTCGGGAGCAAGCGGATCAGCGCCCGCTGATGACATCGCGGCGGCTGTCGGCGCGGTCCGTTCCGTAGCCGCCCCCCGTCGGCGGGTGCGTCGCGGCAACCCGAGGGCGCACCCCCGCGGTGGCAGCCCCTGCTGACGACAGCTGCCCCAGCCCTGGACGGCGCTCGTTGCGTATATAGACGGGCACGAGATTATGTCTGGTGTGGGTGATGGTGTCGGTGGTGGTGGTGTCGGCGGTAGCGGTCATGGCAGTGGCGGTGGAAGCAGCCGTACCGAGGGGGCGGTAGCCTCCCTCTGGACGGTGCTGGCCACCCCCTTGCCAACTTTCTCCCTGCGTGCGTAGGGACGAGCACGCAGCTGGCAGAGAGCCCGCAGCCGGAGGGGGGGGAGGTCGAGGTTGGGGGAGGTGGGGAACGGGAACGGCAGATTCGATGGCTGTCTCATACGTCGCTGTGCCGCGTCTCCCCGGGCCGTTGAGAGGCACGATGGGACCCGTTTGCCTTTGCCGCGGCGGCGGCTTTAACATTCAACGGCGCGTGGCGCGCGTGTACAGACGAGGCAGCAAACATCACTCCATGGAAGACCAAGAGCCGGGGAGACGTGCGCCACCCCGGCCGGCCACAATCGTTCCGGTTCGTCGCCGCGTGGGACGGACCGCCGCGAAGCCCACGCGCCGCCGCGGCTGCCAACACGACGTGACGGCCACACCGGCCACGTCGGCCGCAGCCGCCAGCGCCGTACCGTCGAAACCCCGGGGGGGGCCACCCGCGGGCGCAGCCTCGACTCCCCCGCACCACCGCCACGACCTTCCACAGACGACGGACGAAGGGGGGCACCGGGCGTCCAGCGGCCCACCGCCGCCTCCCCACGGGTTGCGGCAGGGACGGCAGCCGCCGCCGCCGACGCCCCGCCGACCGCCAACGCCCGTCGGGTGACCAATAGGCCACTGAATCTGCCACGGCCGCCGCAAACGACGGCCGCGGCCCTGTGACGGCCAAAGCCCGAACTGGTGGACGTCTTCCCCTTCACCCTCCTCCCGCCGCCGGCGGGCCGGCTGACAGCGTCAAAAGCCACCGTGTACGCTGTCGGATAGCCACCAAACCGATTGCCGTGACGGCGGGCGCCGCCGCCGCCGTGGCCGCTGCAGTCGACGGAGCCTCCTACGCCTCAGCAACTAGTCACCTCATTCCCGCCCTCCGCGCCCCACACAGCCACCCCTCCTGCACCAATGCTACCATCGCCAGGGCGGAGGCGTGCGGGGCAAAACCCCCGGCTAGCATCCCATTCGCCGCGCCTCCGTCGGTGTTTGGCCCACGTTTGCACTGTGCAAAGCCTGCCTCAGCTGCTCGCAATGCGCGCCGTGGATCGTGACGGCGCAGCCGCGGCGGACCGCAAGAGTGGAGGTAGGCAAAATGGGGTCGGGGGGGGGGAGGGCGGAGCGGTGGCGTGCTCGCGCCGGTCCGTCCACCAGACGTGCCGGGCTGCCGCCAACGGTGCGCGGCGGCGGGCGGTGGCACAGCGGAGCGGTGACAGCGCCACTTGGGGGGAGGGGGGAGGAGCGATAACTCCGGGGCCGGCTTGGCACCTCGATGCAGACAGTCGTGGTGGTGAGGGAGGGAGGTGGGGGGTTGGGTCGGCTCCGGAGATGCACCGAATTCGCCACTGGATAGCCACACGGGCGCGGATGGCATCAGCGGGGCGCGGGTTGTGGGCGGGAAGAAGCGGGCACGCCGCTGCATGAATGGAAGTGCCTCTCGTGCGCCTGTAGATCTTTTTGGAGGACGGGGGGCAGAAGACACGCGCGCAGTGGGGGTGCGCGACACTTGTGGCGGCAGCCCCGTCAGCTGAGAGGGCACTCGTTTCCGTCCCCCGAGGTGGAGTTGACAGCGGGCCACAAGCGCTTCACATCCACTTTCTGATCAAAGGACGGGCGTCTGTTGGCAGCAGTTTTGCAGGCACCCTAAATTAGGCTGATCGCGCCATCGTTCGTTAGAGATTGAAGCGACGGGACCGTCGAGCGCGAGTCCTGTTGTGCTCGGGTCATCCGCCAGCTTTGGACGGCCGCTACCCAAGTGCTTTACGCACTTTGCCAAAGGCCCCACTCGATGATGCTCCGTTCCCCTCTCACGCTTTCCCACCTCTCTTGCCCCCGCCCTGTTTCTCGTCCCCGTCGCACCACCAGGCGCAGGTGGTGACCGACAGGGGCAGTGAACAAGTTGCGCCCCTCCGTCGACGCGCGCAGCATGGGCCGTCGTCCAGCAGCACGGAACTCAGCGGCCACGAGGCGAAGGCAGCGTTTCCCCAGACCCCATCACCGTCCGGCGCGCGCAGCGTGTGGCGACGCCCACCAAGTCGACAACCCGGAGCTCCACGGCCACGAGGCGGAGGCGACGTCTTCCCAGACCCCATCACCGTCCGTCGCCGCGGACGTCTCCCTCGCTCTATCTTCCTGTCGCCTCCTGGCCTGGGTCGCTCTCATACTGTTTGAGGGGCCGGTGAGGCAGAAAGGCGTAGCCACCCGGCAAGGGCGGTGGTGGCCCGTGTCTGCCGCCCGCCCGAGCTCCCCTGCCGCCCGCGGAGAGGGACGGCTGCCGTCCCTCGCCGCCGACCGTTGAGATCCCCGATGTCACACCCTGGGGCGCACAATCGCTCATGGACCCACACTCTATCCCCCACCTACTATCCCGTCTATTCAGCTGGTTCGCTCTCATGTGGAGGTCTGTCGAAGGCGAGCGCTGCTTGCGCAGCACAAACACGTGCACCGAGTACAACACGATAACATTGATTCTTCTTCGGGTATGGGCATCATCCTAGCCTTCGAGCAGAACGCTGTGTGCGGTCGCCAGCTGAGTAGTGGCACAGAATGGTGATGGACAACAGTTTATTGCACTCACATCACACACACACACACACAATGCACACAGGGCGAAGGACATGTCAGGGGAGGGGAAAGAGGTGCTCTGCGAAACCCGGCGGGAGAGTGCAAGGCCGGGGCAAAGCGCAGCACGCCGCCGCAAGGGCAAGCCCAAGCGGATACAGCGGCCTACCTCGGAAAAATAATAATAGCAAAGCGGTCACAGGGACCGCAATTACTTGCTAAAGTAATTAGAACAGATACTACACTTGATCAAAGCCAGATTGGCTTCGAAGAGTGAGGAGCGCGGGGGGAGCGGCAGCGAGGGAGTGCGGCCGGTGCGCTTTTATAGGCGCGGTCCGGCTCGCTGGCAGCGGCGCGCTGGCCGACGTCCCACCCGCGTGCGCGCTTCGACTGGCCCAGCGAGGCACGGCCGCAAATCAAAGTGCTGTTGATCCGAATGGGAGGGTCCTCGACCTCGTTCCGATCGTCCGCACCGGCGATCGATGGTGCGGCCAGCTGCCGGCGACACGACCGACGAGCGGTCAGCAGCGTCCGCCCGCCGAGTGGTGGGGGTGCGAGGCAACGAGCGATCTTCCTGGCGTGGACGAAGAACCGCGTGGACGACCACACCGCAGCAGGCACCGTGTTTGTTGCAGTGATAACATTTTTTTCTTCGTACACAACGCATGCGCTCGGTCCGCGTAGCAGCCACGGAAATAGCCCCAGCGGAGTGACGCCAGCCCACACGGACACAGATGAAAAAAAAAAAAAAAGAAACGTAAAACGCCCGCCCATCCCCACATCGCAGCCGCTGCGCCAAGCCCACTGGGTCCCCCCTAATGCGACCGCAACCCCAGCGTGTTCAGCCGCGGGGGCGTCCCCTGCGGTTGACAATCTTGCGGTTGTCGCTCGAGATCCACCACTCGCAGCTGATGGCAAACTCCGCCTCGAGCTCCACCGTCCCGATCGTCCGCCCATGCTTGAGCAGCTCCAGGTTGATGGACAGCTTGTGGCCCGGCGCGTGAATGAGCGACGACATGGGCAGTATGCAACTGCTGTTGACCTTGGAGCCCGACCGCGAGAACACCATGGTCAGGTACTTGAACTGGAGCTCCGCCAGGGACAGCACCGGCACGCAGGGGAGGCACGGCAGCTCGTTCGCGACACACTCCCGCACCTTGCCGTCGCGCTTGGTCTCCCGCTGCGCGACCACGCTCGAGTAGGAGCGGCCCTTGAGCAGCAGGCTCGGCCCCAAAAACTCCACCTTGACCGCCCGCCGGCTGTGGATGTCCGACGCACCGCCAATCGCGGCGGCAGAAGTGCTGCTGTCGCCGGCGCCACCGCGACCACCTTTGGTATTGTCGTCCAGCGGGATGTTGCCATTCGCATTGGTCCGTACCACATCATCGAGGAACTCATTGTGCTGCGTTGAGGTGACAGGGTCAAAGCCCGACCCCAGCTCGGCTGCGTACCCCCCGCCGCCCGCCACCCGGGAGACGGTGTAGGAGCCGGTCAACCGTAGTCGCCGCACGTCGATGGTACACTTGATGGATGAGAGTGGTGGTGGGAGGGGGTACTTGGTCAGCGGCCGGGGGACGGTCAGCTCAAACACAGCGTAGACGGGCTTGTGGTCGGACGTGTTGATGCTGGGCACCGCCCTGTACTCGAGCAGTACTGCGTGCTTGCGGTGGACCGGCAGGGAGTGCCACAGCACCCGGTCGCAGTAGGACGGCACCCGCTCCTTCTGGTACATGGACATCACCGCGGCCGACGCGGCACTGACCGCGTCGGGCGAAGCCCCCGGTGCGGTGGCCTCAGCAATGGCGTCTGTCAGCATGTCCTCCGTGTGCCGGTGCACCTTGAAGGTGGGCATGAACTCGAGGGGGCCCTCCACAAAGCGGCCAAACACACAGTTGTTGCCCTGCATCTCGCCAATGAGCTCGTCCGCCTTGAGCAGCTCCGCGTAGTTGCCCGCCGCGATCCGCCGGCGCGCCCACTTCCACTTGCGTGCGTGCTGCCAGTCGGCCGCTTCTGGGACGACCCGCGACAGGTCCAGCCGGTAGTTGAGGTCGCCCATCCAAAAGACGTGGTCAAAGCTGTGCAGCGCCGGCACGGCGCGGTCAATGGAGCGCAAAATTTCTTGGGCCTGCGCGTTGCGCTCACGGAGGAATTTGGCGCCCTCGTGGGCGGCCAGGTGGGACGACACAAAGCACAGGGTGGTGTCGTCAATGGTCAGCTTGACCGCCACCGCCCCCTTGTTGCCGACCACGTGCCCAATGCCGGTCGCCTCGGTCACGGTCTTGGTCTTTAGCACCCGGTCCTTAATCCGCCGGTGCACAAACACCTGCAGCTTGATCTCCATCAGGTGCTGCCGCGCGACCGCCACGTACTCGTCGCCCACACAGGCCGCCACCCGCGAGTTGAACCGGTTGCCCAGCGCATCGTCCGACGTCTTGCGCAACACCCGGCGGCGCTTGGAGTGTTTCTTGGCCATCCTCAGCCGCATGTTTGACGCGGCCGAGTCGTCCACCACCAGACTCCTCCGGTTGTCCACGTTGTACAGGTCAAAGGTGTCGTCCTCGTCGCTCTCCGACGGCTCCCCCAAGCTCAGCTCTTTCCGGTGCAGCTCTCCCAGTGTCCCAGCATCCTCGTCGTCATCATCCATACCAGTCTCGACCCCATAGTCGTCCTCGTCGACTTCCTCGTCCTCAGTGATACCCCTGTCCGATCCACCACCACACTCATCATCACCCTCATGCGCCCTGCGTTCGTCCGCAGCCCTCATCTTCACCGGTTGTACCACTGGCTGTGAGGGGCCAAGGTCGTCGTCCTCATCGTCCATCTCGTCCAGATCGCTCAGGCGCACGTGGAGGGCCCCTTCCGAGCACGCGCGGGGGAAGGCGCGCGCAGACGACCGACCTTTCTCCACACGCGGAGCGGCTTGGCCCGCGAACGAGGGACGCGAGACCCGCTGTCCCGCCGGCAACGCTGGTGCACTTTGTACGGGCGCTTGGCAGGGCGGGCTCGACTCGGCCGCCACACGCCCCCGCGCCGCCGCCTCTGGGTCCTCCTCCACGTCCGACAGAGAGAAGCTGTCGTCCTCTGAGCTGCTAAACGTGATGGCCCCGCCGGGTGCAGCCGGTGACGACGAAGACGATGGTGCCCGCCCGCCGTGGCTGACGCGAGCCCCCCCTGGGCGCTGTGGGGGCGTCCCTGGGGCGTCGTGACCACCTCCTTCCCGCTCTCTTCCTCGACCTGCTGGGCCATCCCTAGCCGGACCGCAGATGCTGCCGTTGCTGTGCAGCATCACGCCGGGACCCGCGTCGGCGCCGGCCCGCGTCGCGGCGGTCGGCGCCGACCGCACAAACGCCGACGGACTCCCCCGCGACGACGCCGAGCTCGAGTGTTCGGGAGACGTCGCGCCGACGGCGGTGCGGCTGAACCGCGCCGCCCCAATCTCCATCAGCGACGTGCCGTGGCGCATAGCCACGGACATGCGCGCGGCGGGGGACACGGGCGAGGCGGAGCCACTGCCAACCGGGCCACCGCCGCCGCCGCCGCCACAGCCGCCGCCGCCGCCGCCGCCGCCGCCGCCGCCGCCGCCGCCGCCACCCCCCCCCGCGCCCACCCCCCCCGCGTTGGCCGCCCGCGCCGACGCGAGCCGGTTTTGGCGGCGCACGCCCACCCCCGCGCCGAGGCTCTTGCTGCTCCGCATCTTGTGGCCCGCCGGCGCGTGCGCGCCGCTCGGCACCGACGAGCGGTGCCGGAGGTTGGCGGTCGTCAGCACCCGCAGCAGCCGCCGCGTGAAGCGCACCTTTTCCGGCGCCGCCGCGGCGGTCGCCGCAGCCGGTGCCGCCGAAGGCGTCACCGCCGCGGGCACCGCCGCCGCCGTCGTCGCGGTCGTCGTCGACGGTGCCACGGGCGCTGGCCGCTGCGTCGGCGGCGACGAGGGCTGGCTCCTGCCCGCCCCCGCGCCCATGACGGAGCTGACGCCGCGGCCCGCCGCGGCGGTCGCCGCGGCCGCCGCGCCCGACACCACGCCCGACACGGCGGCAGCAGCCGCCGCGGCGCCGCGTCGCGACGGCGTCAGGGGCGGCTCGACGTACGCCGTCGCCGACGGGGACGCGACCAGCAGGTCCGCGGTTGAGCCGGTGGCCACCGGCGGCGGCACGTGCTTCGCCGCCGCCGGCGAGCAGGGCGGCGGCGGCCCGCCCGCAAACGCGCCCGCCGGCCGGTGAGCGGCCGTCCATGGCGACGCCGCCGACACGAGCGATGCCCGCCGGGGAGGCGTCGTCGGCGAGCCCACCGCGCCCAGCGGCCGTGCCGCCCGTGCCGCCGCCGCCGCCGCTACCGCCGCGGATGCCGCCGACGCGGCCGCCGCGGCGACCGCCGTCGACGCCGACGACGCGGTCGACGCGGTCGGCGGCGGGGCGGCCCAGGCCGGCCCGCCGCCGCCGTCCGCGTCACTCACCCCCCCGCCGTCGGCGCGCGGGGTGTCGACGGTGAAGTTGGCCTCCTGCGCGCCCACGACGATGATGTCGTACTCGCGGTTGCCGCTGCCGCCGAGCCAGGCGCTCAGGTCCAGGGGCGGCTCCGCGTTGCCCACATTCCACGTGCACACAAGCATGGACAGCTTGGACATGGTCGCCACCCGTCGCCACCGCCACCGCCGCCGCCACCGCCGCCGGTCACCGGCCGCCACGCACGGGGACAATCACCGTCGCGTCGTGGGGGGAGGACACTGACACGCCGGTGTGGGGGCACTCCCCCAAATCCCTCAGACGGCGTTGGCGGCGAGCACGCGCCGCCCACCGACGCAACGCACAACCGGCCGCCCAGCTCCGTCCCTCCCCCACGGACGCGCGCGGGGAGGGGCGGCCAGGACGGGCCAACCGCTCCCACCGGCGGGGAAGCAACGACCCCCACACCCCACCCCACCCGCCAAGGCGGCCACGCCCCACCCCCCCCGCTCCCCACCACCAACGGCCCCTGGTTGCGGTGACCGACCGCGCAACAGCGCCACAGAATGGGTGGGGGGTGCGGAGCGGCAGCGGTCCGGGTGGGTATCGCCGCCACCACACGCCCCAACCCCGCCCACACTACCACCGCCAGCCCCGCGTGCGCGCACAGAGGCGAACCGGCGCGCCGCGTCTGTGGGCGGGCGAGCGGGCGGGCGGCGGCACCCCCAGCCCCACCCCAGCCCCACCCTCCCCTCGGTCGGCACCCACCCGCCCCCCTCCCCCCACCTCTTTCGCGGCACAGGCCAGACGACCGGTACCGGCGACGGCGCGGTCGGGCGGGGAGCGCGCCTCCCCCCGCTCACCGCCGCCACCGTCCTCGCATCGATCGGCAAGGGGGGGGGGGGGGGCGAGAAAGGAAAAAAAATAGAACGTTGCCGCCGTGGGTACGTCGCCGCCGTGGGCGGTGTCAAGCAGCAGCCCCCCCCCACGCACCCCTCCCCGCCTCCCCCAGGCCGCCCCCCCCAGGCCGCCCCCCCGCACACGCACGTCTTCACCCTCAAACCCTCACGCTACGCAGAGCCCCCCCCTCACCGATTCAGCGTGCGGGGGACGACGCTACGATGGGGGGAGGAGCGTGCCTGCGTGCGAAAATTCGCCCACCCCCGACGGCGGGAGGAGGCAAAGGGGGCAGGGGAAGAGAAACAAGGAGGGGGGAGGGGGGTGGGGGGTGGGGGTGGGCTCGCCGCAGCCAGCCCAAATAGCGTGTGTGGTGTGTGTGGTGGGCGTCCGCGCGCCGGGCGGGGGCGGGGGAACGCGCCACCCTATGGCAGCGGCGGGCTGCCGTCACGGGCCATGATGGTCAAACGCCAACGCTACGGCACCAACCGCTGGGACCGCCCACGCAAAGAGGAAAGCAAGAGAGGGGAGGAGGGGGGGGGAGCGGACGGGTGGGCGGGCGGGGGGAGGGAGAGCGGGGAGGAGGGGGAGGAGGGGGGAGGCCAAGTGCCCGTGCCCGCCCGTGTCCCCCCCACCGCGACTGTCCTTGTCATCCAAGGGCATATGGGCAGAGGGGGGGAGGGGGGGGGCGCGTCTACGCCAAGACGAGGCCGTCCCGCCCACGGCCACGGCATCGGCGCACGCCGGGACGGCAGCGGCGACACCCAATAATTTCGCTCTCGCAGCAACGCCCCCCGTCCACGAAACTCCCGAGACTGACTTACTACGAATACCGTACTGTCGGCCTTGATTCAAGCCGCGGACTGGGAGTTTGTCGCCGGCAGACGCATAGTACCGGGTAATTCAAAACCACTTATGTCATGAGGCGCAGTCGTCGCGCAAGACCGCGCCCCCGCGTCTTGCTCGCGCCGCGCCGCACGCGCGGCACCGACGCCTTCTCCTTCCCTGCAGGCGGCTGCTGCCTGTGTCCTGGCGGGCGCGTCGTCCCCCTCCTGTTTGGGGGTCGACGACGGCGCGGGCCGCCTGTCGGCGCTCATGAAGCGGGAGTGCGGTGGTTGATGGCCCCACCCACGTCCCATCTCTTGTCCTCGTTGGGGGATGAGGGGCGGGACAGGGGGCGGGAACTGTGCGTCGCGGCCCACGGCCGCCACCGCCCCACCGCCCATCGTCCACCTCCACCGCTGTGGCTACATGGCCGCCTGGCTGCCTGTCGCCCTTGTCTGGTGGCCGGCAAGGACGGGGGGGGGGGGTGGACGCCGCGACCAGGCCCCCCCCGCCTGCACGGCGGGACGGGCGACACGGTGGCGTCACTGGGAGGCGCACGTCGGCCGGGGGGCTGTCCGCCGTCTCCCTTTCCGTGCCGCCTTGCTGCTCCCCCTCATGGCGGGCGGCGACGACCACCTGCGCGCCGCAGCCGCCAGCCCCTCCCCACCCACTTGGCTCAACCCGCCCGTCCTCACGGTCGTCTAACACCGCCGCGGTGCGGGGGCGGGGCGGTGGAGGTGGGGGGGGGGTGGGTGAGGTGTGGGGGTGCGGGAGGGCGGCAGGCGGCTGCCGTCGGGGGGGTCGCGCCGGCCACCGACGTCGTGGGGCGGTGGTGGTGGCGCTCCCCGCCGGCCGACGGCTGACGGCGTCGTGTCGGTGACGCCGCGCCTTGCCCCCCCTTCATCCTTTCCAAGCTGCCAGGCGGCTAGCGGCCACGGCAGTGACTTGTGGGGGGGCGGGGGGACGGCGCGCGAAGGCGGCGGTGTCCGGGTAGGGCGTTCTTCCGCCGCCCACCCGCCGCCCACCCGCCGCCCACCCCCGCCCCCCCCCCCAATTCCCCCCTGCTCCCCGTTGTCCTCCCCGACCTCTTCCTCCATCTGCCCCTGATGATGTCGCCGGCGATCCACCCCCGACAGCCCATGTGGTCGCGGTGTCCACGGGCGCCACAGTCTCCCCCAGCGCGCTCGCCGCGGCGCCGTCCTCACCGCCCGACGCTGCAGTGGCGGGCGGCCGCCGCTGTGGCAGCGGCGGTGCTCGCGCTCTCCGCCGCGGCCACGTCCCCCCGCGGCGTCGACGGTGCGTTTTCCGTGCGGCCCTTTCCCGCCCGCGACGCGGACGGCGGGGGTGCGCCCACGCCCGCTACGGCCACGCCGTCGGGGTCGTCCCCCCGGGAGCTCCCGTCGGCGGTCGCGCTCGACGCGTCGGGCGCGGTCTTTGTGGCGGGCACCACCCGGGTGGCCGCGTCGACGGCGGCGGGGGGCTCGTCTGGGGTGTTCCTGCTCAAGGCGTCCCCGCTGGGCGACGTCCTGTGGCGCACCGACGTGGTGTCGTCGGGGGGGCTCGACGCGCTCGGCGGGCTCGTCGTCGCGCCGTCGGGGGTGTACCTGGCGGTGACGACCAACGGGCGGTTTGACGGCAGCGCCGCGGGCGTCGGCAGCGGCGGCAGCGGCGGGCGGGTGGTGGCGGCTACCGCCGCCGCGGGTGACGGGGAGTCCTTTTACGACGGCGCGCTGCTGTGCTTTTCGGCCGACGCGCCGGTGGCGCCGCGGTGGACGTACCAAAACGGCACGGCGGCGGCCGACGCGTACACCGCCGTAGCGGTGCGGCCAGAGGGGGGGGGGACAAGGAGGGCCGGGGGGGGGGGGATCCCTAGTCGTGGCGGGCTGGACGCAGGGTGCCCAGTTTGGGGCCGCCGCGGGGCGGCGCGACGTGGTCGTGCTGGAGCTCAACGTTACCGGCGCCGGGGGTGGCGGCGGCGTCGTGGGGCCAACGGTGGTCAACGGGGTGCAGTGGGGCACCGCCGCGGACGAACTGGCGTCGGCGGTCGCCATTGCCGCCGATGGCACCGTCTACGTGGCGGTGCAGCAGACCCTTGGGGCGGCCGCGGACGGTGACGGCACGGCCGACGCGGCCGCTGCGGGCGGCGACGGGGTGACCCGCGACCGGCTGATGGTGTACGCCCTCGACGGGCGGTTGGCACGCCGCCTGGCCGCCGACGGCACCGTCGCGCCCGCCATGGAGGTCCTCGCGCAGTCGTCGTTTGTGGTGGGCAGCATGGCCGCCGGCGCGGCCGGCCGCGTCTACGCGGCTGGCGTGGCGAGCGTCGCGGACGGGCGGCGGGACGACGCGCTGCTGGCACTCTTCAATTTGACGTCCTCGGCCTCGTCGTCGGCCGGCGGGGCGGCGGCGGCGGCGGCTGCCGCCACGCCCGTCCACAAGGCGGTGGTGGTGTGGAACGAGTCGGCGCCGACTGCGTCGGAGCGGGCCGTGTCGGTGATGGTAGAGCGCGGCGGCAACGTGGTGCTGGTCGGCCACGTGCGGGACCCCGCGTCGGGGGCGGTGGCGCCGTGGGTGATGGTCTATGACCCTCTTGGGCGGCTGGTGTACGGGGACGGTGCGGGGAGCGCGGGCGGCGGCGCCGCGATGGAGCCCCGCAGCTGCGCGCTGGACATTGCGCGGGCGTCCTTTTTCTGCGTCGGCCTCTTGCATGGCCAGGCTGGTGGGGGCGACGCGGGCGCGGCCGCGTTTGGCCGTTATGATTGGACGGTTGTGCTGCCGTCGGCGGGGGTGACGACTGCTGGCGTGGGTGCGGGCAGTGGGGGTGCAGTCACGGGCAACGGGCTGACGGGCGATGGCGGAAGCACCGGAGGTGGCGACGGGGGTACCGGCGACCCGTCGTCGGGGGGTGGTGACGGCGGGTCTGGCCTCGACGGCTTCCTCTCCAAGCGCCTGAACGTGGTGTTGCTGCTGGCCGGGGCGGTGGTGGCAGGGCTCTTGCTGGGCGGCGCCGCGGTGGGCACACTGCTCACCCTTGGCCGCCGCCGCCGGGACGCGGACCAGGCAATGGCCGAGTCGTACTTTGCCGACGACCTGGCGAGCCCCAAGGGCAGCGGCGGCAGCGGCAGCGCCGGTGCCGCCAGCTCGTCGTCGGCGTCGGTGGTGCCCGGCGGTGGCGGCAGCGGCGGCGGCACCGCGTGGCACGGGAGCGCGGCCGGGTCGTCGTCGCCGCACCTGCCGGCGCTGCCGACGCTCTTTGCGTCGGCCGACGCGGCGTCGTCGATAGGGGGGGGGGTCTCCCGCGCGGCGTCGGCGCGCACCCTCCCGCGCCCGCCGTCGACGATTGACCAGCAGCTGTCGGGGTCGGCGTCCTTCTTTTCCGCGTCGGGGGCCGTGCCGGGCGGCGGCGGTGGCGGCGGGCGCGGCCGGGGTGGGCTGTCGCGGATCGATTCGGAGCTGTCGGTGGGCTCCCGGTCGTTTTTCAAAAACTAGGCGGGGGGGGAGGGGGCGGGACGGGGAGTGGGGAAGGGGGGGTGGACCAAGGAGGGAATGCGACCCCTGCGGCGCGCGCTCCCCCGAGCGCTGTCGCTGCCACAGTGTGACGCGGGGGACAGAGTGTCGCGGCAACAAAAAGCAATAGCGAGGCGAAGCGCCCACGTGCGCGGTGTGCTCTCCCCACCCAGGTCGCCCCCCCTCCGCACGGGCCCCCCCCTTACTTGTTCAGCCCCAGCAGCTCGACGTCAAAGTAGAGCGTCTCGTTGGGACCAATCACCCCCCCCGCCCCCCGCGCACCATAGCCAAGCTCTGGCGGAATGACCAGCGCCCGCGAGCCGCCGACGCGCATGCCAGCGACGCCCTCGTCCCAGCCCTTGATAACCTGCCCGGCGCCGAGGCTGAACCGGAACGGCTTGCCGCGCTTGCGCGACGAGTCAAACACCTTGCCGCCATCGCCTGGCGCCGCGCCCGTCGAGCCCGTGTAGTGCACCTTGACGAGCACCTTGGCCGTCGCCACCTCCCCGTCCCCAATTTTGACTGCGCCACGCCGCGGCCAGCGAGAGGAGTTCGGGGGTCGGCCGTGGTAGCGGGGGCAGCGAAGGGCACGGCACGGGAGGGGGACAGACCACAGCAAGTGTCAGGAACGTTGCGGCAAGGCCAGTCGAGTTCAGTCGTCTGGCGGGATTCTCCTTACGTGCGAGCACCCAGAGCCCCACAGCATGGCCGGCAACGGCGTCCCTCCACAGTCACGCAGAACCGCGTGCTCCCACCTGCATCCTCCCCCCTCCCCCGCTCCGCCACGTACCATCTTTGTACTTGAGCCCCGACGGCGTCGTCACCCAGTCGCCCTCGGCGTCGGCCGCCCACACGGGGCCGCCGCCAGCGGCGGCCGCCACACCAAGCGCGCCCGCGGCCAGCGCGGCCAGCGCCACGCGCCGGCCGACGGGCTCCGACGCGCCCATCCGCACCGCCGCCGCCGCCGCCGCCGCCGGCCGGCACGGCCGCGAGCGGGGCGGCACCGCCCGCGAGGCGGCGGCAGTCTGGAGGCCGCCCGCCGCGACGGGAACAAAGGCCGTCATGACGCAGCGGGGGGGCGGGGATGCAGGTGGTGGTGATGCAGAGGCGCAGGCGTGGGAGGCGCGCCGCGCGGAGGGCACGGCCAATGCAGCGCAGTGGGACGGACACGGCGGCACAGCAGGAGACCGAGGCGATGGGTGTACGCTTGCGCGTAGGGGCGATGGAAAGCGAGCAGATGATGGGCAACCGGATCCGTCCTGGGAGATGTAATTGGATATAGGCTACTTTTCACTTGCGTAGTCTAAGTTTCTCACGTCCACTCCTCATTGTGAATACAGAAACGTGTCAACCTTTCACGACAGAACAGGTCCGACGAAGTCAATCGAGGTGACGTGAAAATTCGTAGCTGCCATCTTGCTGACGCTCGACTCGCGCTGCCATCGCCGACGTCACCTTGTCGCCCTGCTTGGGCGGGAGGACAAGCGCCGTGGACCAGAGGCGGACATCCGCAGCTCACCTCGAAGGGGCTCTCTTCTACCCCACCTGTTCCTTTTTTGTGTCCCCGCGCGTTTCGGCTGGCCCCCAAGCCGTGGACTGTGGACGGTGAGAGTGGGCCATGGACCTCGTAGGACAAGAGCGGTGCGAGCACATCTTCCAAGTCGTGCTGCTTGTTTCCTTGGTACGTTTTGCCGTGTCTGGGGCACCTGAGGGAGTGGATGTGTCGCTGCGCTTGATAAAGCGCTTTTTTTTGCGGTGTCGTTTTCTCGGGCTTCTTTGCGGTTGTGCTTCTCCCCTCGTGGGCGCGCCGTCCGTCACCCAGACACTGGCACTGGCTGCCGCGCTGCGGAGATGCCTACTGGTTTTGGTGCGGGGTGGTGGCCGCGGTCCCGCTGGTCATGCGTTTTGTTGCTTACTGACTTTATTTTGTGTGTGTGGGCGCCCTCGTTCACGCTTACGGCCCGCCTCCGCTTTGACTGCTTGGTGCACCACACCCTTGGGCTGCTGGTCGTGCCAGGTGGTGGCGTTTGCCGCGGGCTGGGTCCGCGAGTCCATCGCCCTCTCCTACATTGTGCTGGGCGCAGGCGTGGCGGTGGGTGGCCTCGTTTGCACGCCCAACTGGGGGGTGTTTAACCGCCACCCGTTGACGTTTGCGTCGGCGGCGGCGCTCGAGGCGGACATGGCGACGGCGGGACCAGACGGCAAGGGCCGGGTGGGTGGCAAGGCGACCGCACCAGATGGCAAGGGCCGGGCGGGTGGCAAGGCGGCCGCACCAGATGGCAAGGGCCGGGCGGGTGGCAAGGCGGCCGCACCAGATGGCAAGGGCCGGGCGGGTGGCAAGGCGGCCGAGTCGCGGTGATGGTCGGTGGTTGTGGAGGAGATGAAGCTGGGGGCGCTTGCCGTTGTCCACATGTGCATAAGGTGGTGCGCTCCTGCTGCTGCAGAAGTGGGCGCGAAGGACGGCAGAGGCTGACGTCTGACGGTCATGTCGCGTGATTGTACCTGAGGCTCGAGTGTTTCGAGCCAAGGCCGGCATCGGGGATGCGCTTTTTTTTCCTGGGCCTACGTGGGTGCGCACCGACGTGTCTCTGAGACACTGTGCGGGTGAAGCACCCGCTCCTGTGACAGCGAGACGTGACTTGCCCCAAGGCCTTGTTGCCTGAGAGCGTGTTACTTGGAACCACTTGCTCATGGCGGTGCGGGTCTTAGTGGCAAAGACTGCCGACGTGACTGGAAGCGAGACCGGCTGTGAGTAGTACCAGCTATTAGACAGTGCTCCTTTCGCGCCGGTGGCAAGTGCACGTTCAACGAATAAAAACAAATAATACCATTGTCGCCACAACAGCCCACGGCATACGCGAGCAATCTAAACAGAGGAGGGCGGCGCACAACTCCGCCTTGGAGTACCTAAACGCGGCGCACAAGGAGAATGCCCTCCCGGACTGTGAGCATCACCTGCTCTACCCTTGTGTCTGCCCGCACCTTCTGGGCAAAGGCGTGGAGCGCTAGCCGCACGGGGTCGTCATCAGCGTACACCAGCGAGCACAGCGCATTGTCGGCAAGGATGGTGCCGCCCGGTGCCAGCATCTTGAGGCCCTCCTCATAGTAATGTGCGTAGTTGACCTTGTCGGCGTCCAGGAAGACAATGTCAAACTGCTCTCCTGCGTTAGCCATCTCGGTAACCACCTTCATGGCGTCACCGCGAACAAGCTTGATCTTGCTCCCGTCCGCCGAAGCGTCAAAGCACTTCTGCGCCACGTCGGCGCACTTCTCGTCAAACTCAATCGATACCACCTGCCCATCAGAAGGCAACCCGCCGGCAAAGGCCAGCGCCGAGTAGCCAGTGAACGTGCCAATGTCGAGCACCCGCTTGGCCTTGGTCATCGACGCCACCATCTTGAGGAACTGCCCTTCGATAGCGCCGACCATGCATGGAGCAAACAGCTCTGCCGCGACCGTGTCCTTGGCAATCTTGACAAACTCAGACGATGCGGGCGTAGTCATCGCCTGCGCGTACTCCTCGCCGCCATCGTGGAAGAGGGTGGCGTGAGGGAACGCCGGTGGCTCCTCCGTGTCCTCCATCTCGGTGCCCACCATCGACGCCATGAGCGAGGAGGAGGTGGCCCCCTGGTTGCGCGACACCTGCTGCTTGGCAATCCAGTCACTGTACACCTCACCGTGGCCGTTGGCAGCGGTGCCGTTGGCAGCGGTGCCGTTGCCATTAGCGGTCGGGACCTCAGACGAAGAGGACTCCTCGGTAACAGTGGCGGGCACCGCATTGTCGGCGTGCTGCTTGACCGTCGACGGGTCCTCCAGCCCCACGTCACGGCAGTGGGGTTCAATCCCCGCACCCTCCCGCGGGTAAGCCTTGCACAGCTCCTTGTAGTCAATGAGCGTCGACTCCAGCCGCTCCCGGGTGAGGTCGTTCAGGTACCCGCACTTGCCAATAGACCCACGCGGCAGAGGGGCGCACAGGTTGCCACCCCGCTTCTCCGTCATCTTCACCTGCGACTGCCACAGGCTGTTGGGGTTGTCCAAAATGGGGTGCACAAGCGACAGCCCCATGGTGGAGATAACCTTGAGGATACGGTGGAAGTCCACCTCAGAGATCCAGCCCTCCAGGAAGGACAGGTAGGCGCCATAGCCCATGCCAATCGAGACTGCATGGCCGTGCAGAAGGCCCGCCTGAAGTTCAAAGCCAGGCGACCAGGTGTGGCCATACGCGTGCGGCCGGCACTGATGCGTCTCCCACAGGTTGCCGTACTCGGACCGCACATAGCCGTCCATGGCCTTGGCAATGATGCGCTCCGACAGGACGTCAAAGTAGGAGCCAGACTCCACCCCCTCAATCCCAAACTTGGACGTCACCAGCTTTTCACCCGCCTCCTCCAGTGCCTCAAACAGGGTGTGGTCCTTGGTCACGGCCATCTTGATAATCTCAGCAATGCCGTGGCGAATCCAACCCTTCTCCAGCGTACGGAAGAACTGGCGGTCCGTCAGCGTCAGTACAGGGGGGTGGTACGCGCCAAACACGTTCTTGTAGCCAAGCCCATCACAGCACGTCCGCGGAGACGGCCCAGCGTCGATACCCGACACGATAGACGTGCACAGCATGACATAGGGGGTATTGCGGTGGTAGAGGGCGCAAGCAAAGCCACCCACATCGGCCATGACACCGCCGCCAACAATGAGGACAGGCTCATTGCGAGAGACTCGGCAACCCTTCAGGTCCACTAGCATCTTCTCCACCGTCGAGATGTCCTTGTCCACCTCCATGCAACGGTACGTCAGCTGCACGAGCTCAATCTCGTGCGAGGCAAAGTAGTTGGCCAGCGCCTTGCCGTAGAGCTTGTCCAGGCGCTCATCCACAACCGCCACGCAACGCTTGAGGGGCTTGTACATGTCCCGCAGCTGGTGGTTCTCGGGGCTAAGCACGTCCCGTACAATCTCAATGGTGGTGGTGATGGTGGTAGACATCACGCCTTCAATGCGAGACGAGTCTTCCGACGACGTCACGTGGCCGCTGCCCTGGCGGTAGATGGACGTCGGGTACAGCGCGTGAGGGTCATTGTGTAGCAGCCACTCGGCATTTTCCTCATAGATGGCCTTGAGGTCCGCGCTGGCCGTCTTGCCAATGATCAGGTTCTTGACCAGCTCAGTGCACAGCTTCTCGCTGGCCAGCACTCGCTCGGCCAAGGCGTTCCAGGGCTTGGCCGCCACTGC
Organism: Pyropia haitanensis; assembly: GCA_008729055.1. NCBI lineage: Eukaryota > Rhodophyta > Bangiophyceae > Bangiales > Bangiaceae > Pyropia > Pyropia haitanensis. The sequence continues at coordinate 1,246,872 of SDUX01000010.1, forward strand.
ATCACCCGACGCCACCACACCCGCCAGGACCTGCGTCAGCTGCCCAGCGGGGAGGTTGTAAAAGTACTTCAGCTGCTTGAGCGACCGCAGCATGCGCAGGTCCTTGATGTTGGACGAGAAGTCCGCCGCGACCGATCCGTCAAAGACATCCGCCCGAGAGCAGCGCAGCAGAAAGGTGGACAGGGCCGGCGACGCAAGCACGGCCTTCAGGGCCGCCGTCGCATCGCCATCAGGCACCGTCACGCCAGCCTCCTGAACGTCAGCCACGAACGCAGCAAAATGCTTGGGCTGCACCTCCTGCGCGCCCACCGTCTTGTCAAGAGTGATATGCATGGTGAGGGCAAGTGAGATGCAATGCAGCACCTGCCCCGGCGCACCGTTGGGGGGGGCAAGCGTAGCAGTGACCGGGCGAGCACACAAGCGAGGTGGAGCAGACCAGGCGTCACTGCCGACACGGCCAAAACCACGGCACCAAGTACTACAGTATTGCTCAGTGGGGTGTGGGGTGTTGCGGCTGTGGGCGCTCCTGGGGTCTTCAGCGGAAACAGGCCGAACGAGCCTGTCTGTCGCTGGCTACCAACGGAGCGCCTCCCCAGCTGCCCTCTAAAACCCACAAAACACGCCCCCTGATCCGGCCGGCGGCGGGCGCCTCCAGTGGCCACTTGGGAGGCCACCCCACGCGCGCAGCCCGCCTGCGGCGGTCCCCCGTTTCCTGCCACGGCCGCCCCGCCAAAGCTGGGCCAGCACCGGCGGTGGCGGCCGTGGAGGCAGGGTGGCGGGGCGGCGGGCCGCGGCCGGCGGCGGCGGCGGCCGACGACCGCAAGCAGCAAGCGCCGCCGTGCCATCCAGCGCCCACTCGACGGCCACAACGGGCCTGCAGCGACGGCGGCGGCTGGCCCGCAGCGGACGGTGGGGACACGCTCGACCCGCCGCCCGAGGCCAGCTGCCACGCCAACCACGAGATGGGCGCGTGGAATCTGTGGGACAGGGCCCCGCCTGCCTGCCGGCGGCCTCGGCACCGTGACGAGGGTTTGGGCGACGGCGGCGGCTGCCGGCGGCGGCCACCGCATAGCAATAAGTGAATGGTTCTGCCGCCGGCGAAGCCTTCAGGGTGGCGGATCGGGACGACGGCGCAGGCGGGCTCGGGCGCGGGGGCCCCACAAGTGCAGGACCCTGGCTGTCATCGCCGTCGTGGGGTACACGAAACGAGCAGAGTGTGCGGAGCTGTTATTGTATTCCGTCGAGAGCCGCGGCGGGGATGCCGCCGCCGGCCGACGAGCGGTGCACCCCAGACGGAATATACCAATGGTGGGAAAGCGGCGCGTGTAGCCACGAGGGGCGCCGGCTGCGACCGCGACAGCGCTTCGCCAGCCACGTCTCGGCCACGGCACCAAACCGATGGCGGTCCGAGCTTCCTGAGCGTGGCCAATCAGCTGTCAGGTTCAGGTGCACCAATAGTCCGTAGTGAAGCGGGGCACACCAGCAACGCCGAGCACGGACGACGGCGCTTGCGGGGAAAATTCATTGCCTGTGTGGGGGCTCGAGTGAGCCAGCCTGCACGCCGGGCCTGCGCTCCCGAGCAGACTCGTTGCGTGTGCCCGCCGCGGTGGGGCTACTCCGACGTTGTACGGTGGCCGTCGTGCGTGCAAGTGCGTGCAGGCAGGGGGGCTTGTCCGAAAGGCTGCGCTGACGATGCCGCAACTGGCTGCAACAGATTTTAGGGTTTGGCTTCGCATTCCGCCTCCCCGCGGGCCGCCGTCTGCCGCGTCGAACCAATGGCTCAGGCGGTGGTCACCCTCCATCCCCCCCCCCTGCCCGCAGCGATCGTTCAAGCACACCCCCGATCTTGGCGCGCAGACGTTCTATTCCGCAATAGCCAACGTGCGGCTGGCGCACGGCGCCCACCGTCGGCGACGGCGGACGCCGGCGGTCAACGCCCGGCCGCTGCCGGCGGCCGCAATCCATCGGCTGGGCGCGCCGCAGCGCCTGGGGCGTGTCTGGCCCCCCATTTTGCATCGCGGCAGATGTGCCGGCGGAGGGATTGGCTGGGGGCGGCCGGCCGGTGGAGCGCGGTGGGCTGCGTGGAGCCGCAACCGCGACAGCTGCAGCATCCGTCGCAGCCGCGGGTGGCGCACGACTTGGCTCCTTTTGCTCACCCGCGAGCGCGCGCGAGACGCCATCTACCTGCACCTCCGCTTCAGGAGGCGACTCGTACACTGCCCCGCCCACTGTCGCCTCCGCCTCTCAACGCGGTCGGCATCCCAACCCCCCCTCCCTCCCCCCAGCTGACTGTTCCACCTCCCCGGGCTGACGATGGCGTCCCCCGCTGGGTCCAACACGACCAACAACCGCAACCTGGTCCAGACCGTCTTGCGGGTGCTCGACGCGCTCTTTTGGTCGCTCCTCTTGACGCTGCGTGCGGCACTGCGGGTCGCGTCTCGCCCCGTGGCGCGGCCGCCGACGGGCATTGCTGCGGGCAAGACCGTGCTCGTCACAACCGGCCGGCAGGCCAAGACCGTCCATGTCATCCGCGCGCTCAAGGCGGTGGGCGCGACCGTCGTCGTCACCGACTATGACCACGTCAGCGCATCGGCGGTGAGCACCGCGTGCGACCACTTTGTGGTGCTGCCGGCGCTCGATGTGGACGCCCTCGACGCCTGGGTCGACGCGTTTGGAAAGCTGCTCGTCGAGTACAAGGTGGACATGGTCGTGCCGGTGAGCACCATCAACGAGGCCCTCTTCCTGGGCATTGCGCGGGACCGCCTATCGTCGCAACTGCCCGACGTGCAGTGGCTGTGCACGGGCCTGGACAATGTGCTGCGGTTGGATGACCGTGAGCGGTTTAGCGCCACTTGCCGGCAGTATGGGGTGCCGGCGCCCGCGAGTGGCCTGGTGACGGCCCGCGAGCAGGTTCCGCCGTCGTCCTCGCAGCCGCACGGCATTATTGTCAAGCGGATGGAGTCGTCGGTCAACCGGGACGAGGAGATTGTGCCGGTTGCGCCCGGTGCCGCCCTCCCCGCGGTCGTCAAGCCGTCGCCCACCGACGCGTGGCAGTGGCAGCAGATGATCCGTGGCGCGGAGTACTCGGTGTGGTACGTGTGTGTCAATGGGGCGGTCACCTTTTCGGCGTGCTACGCGTCCCAGCCCGACCTGGTCCACTTTGACGCGGTGCCGACGCCGGCCGACGTGGACGCGCCGCTGCGTGCCCTCATCCGTGGCATGCACCTGTCGGGTCAGTACGCGTTTGACTTTATCCGCGACAACGCGTCGGGGGTACCGTACGTGATTGAGTGCAACCCGCGGGCGTCGTCCATCCTTGAGACGGTGTCGTGCACGCCGCTGTGGGGCGAGTCGTTTTTCGGGGTGGACGTCAGCGCCCGGCGCACGACCCAGGACGTGGGCTTCATCTACCACACCAACTGCTGGCCGTGGACGGCGCGCACGGAGGGCTACCTGTGCCTCGCCGACCCGCTCCCGTTCTTTGCGGCCGAGATTGCGTGGCCGCTGCATGCCATCCAGACGGCGGGGCTGGGCGACGCGGGCTACCGCAAGATTGACGTGAACATTTGCAAGATTATCGTGGACGGGCCGTCGGCGCCGCGGAACATTGGGGCATTTGAGGACGCGGCGCTGGCGGCCAAGCTGGCCGTCCTCGGTCGCGCGCTCACGTACGTGGACACGGTATACATTGACGCGGCGGTCCCCAACGTGGCGGCGGCCGTGGCGGTCGCGACGGCGGCGTCGTGCACGCCGCTGCTATTCCAGCTGGGCGGCGCGGCCGCGCGAGTGCCGGTCACCGCGGAGCTGCCGCCCATCCAGTATGTGGGTACCCCCGAAGACCTGGGCGCGCTCGTGGCCACGTCGGAGAAGGTGGCCCCGACGCGGCTGCTGCTGAGCGATGCCGCGTCGGTGGCGTTTGGCTTTGACGCCGAGCTGACCCTGCTGGCACCCCACTCCCCCGTCGCTCCCTACACCTACTACCGCATGCCGCTGCGGCGGCTCAAGGTCCTCCACGTCATGGGCAGCGCCACCAGCAAGTACTACGAGGATCTATCGACCTTCTATGGCTTTGGCTGCATGGAAAGCACGGCCGACGACGTGCGCTTTGAGCACATTTGCGCCTACGTCCACCTGACTGGCGAATGGAGCGTTGCCGTTGGCAAAGACGCCGAGTACATGCGGGGCAAGGCGCCCCGCCTGTCGCTGGCGCAGGCGATGACCGCATTTGAGTCGCTCGCTGTGGACCTGATGATCCCCCACATGTTTGATTACGCCGGCCTCACCGCGTATCGGTCGGTCTTCTCGATGCTGAACGTGCCCACGGTGGGGTGCTCTGGCGAGGCGCTGGCGCTGTCGACCAACAAGGCGCGGACTAAGGCGTGCGCGGCGATGAATGGCGTGCGGGTGCCCGCGTCGGAGCTGCTGCGCCGCGGCGAAGCGCCAACGATGTCCTTGCCCTACATCATCAAGCCCACAGAGGAGGACAACTCGATGGGTGTGAATGTTATGTGGGAGGAAGCGGGCGTGGCGACGGCGTTGGAGACGGCGTTTCGGTTTGGCGACGAGGTGATGGTAGAGCAGTACGTCCCGCTGGGCAGGGAACTCCGGGTGGCGGTGGTGGAGAACGCCGCGGGTGACTTGGAGCTCCTCCCCATGATTGAGTACTTCCTGCCCGCGGAGCAGCCCATCCGGAAGTCTGGCAACAAGCTGCAGACGGACGCGATGGGCATGCCGGTCCAGCCCACGTCTGGCAACCGCCAGACGCCCGCTGACGTGGACCCGGTGCTCAAGGAGAAGCTGTACAAGATGGCGACGGTGGCGCACCGTGCGACGGACTGCACCGACTACAGCATCTATGACGTGCGGGTGGACCCGGCCGGCGAGCCGTACATGATTGAGTCGTGCCTCTACTGCTCGTTTAGCTCGACGAGCGTGATGGTGACGCTCGCGGCGGCGGCGGGCAAGAAGCACCCGCAGCTGTTTGTTGAGTTGGCCGAGCGCGCCGTCGGCCGCAAGAGCGCCGCGGTTGCTGCTCGCGCCGCTCGAGGGGCGGGGGCGCCCCAACAATTTGGGATGAAGGCACGGTAGGGGGGGACGCGGTAGGGGGGGACGCGGTAGGGGGTGGGCCGCGCCGGCGGGGGGTGGGTGGCCCACCCAGTCTAAACGGATGCTGGGTGTGTGTGCATACCGGTGTGTGTCGGCCAGCCCGACACGGTCAAGGTCCCAATTCCCAGGACGTTGTGCACTGCCCCACGGCGGCGCGCGGATGGATGCGACGGCCACACACACGCGCGATCGGGGGAAAGGGAACCGCGTCGCGCACACCGTCCCCGCTCGTGCCGATGCCCGCCCGCCCGCACCGGCGGCACCCCCGGCGGCCGCCCCCCACCCAGGCGTACCGCCGGCACTCCCCGTCCGTCACGGCACCGCCGCCCCCCCCCGCCGCCCACCCCACGTGGCGCGCCGCCACCGCCGCCCGTGCGGCCCGCGCCCACCCCCGGCGCTCGCGGCCGCGCCCTACACGGCCGCCGCGGCGTCGCCGCCGCCGCCGTAGGGCGGCGGCACACCCCGACGCGGCCACCTCCCGCGCCGTCTGCCGCGGTCGCCCCGCGACGCGCGGCCGGCCGGCCGGCCGCGCGGGCGGCCGCGCGGGCGGCAGCGGCGAGCGTTGGGAGGCCGCCGCGTGCGGCGGGCGGGGGTTGCCGACGCTGTGGCCGGTGGACTGGCGCGGGCGGGGAACGGGGGGATGCTGGCTGGCGCGCGCGCCAGCCTGGGTGTGGGGCGCGGCGAGGCGCGGCGGCGGCAGAGGCCGCAGCACGGCCGTGGGTGGCGCGGGCAACAACAAAAAAACAGGGCGGTCACCCGCCCGCGAGGCAGCACACTCAATCGCCCGCCGACGCGGGCCCACCACGCCCCCCACCCGTGGACCACCCACCACCGCCCACACGCGCACCGCACACCCGCCCGTCAGGTGCTCGCCGCAGCACTCAGGCGGTTCCTTCCCCCCCCCCCCCCCAACCCCCGACCCACCCACCCCCCCCCCATCTCCCGCCCCCACCCCACCCCCCCCCCCCCCCACCCCCCCCCGCAACCCCACCTCCGCGCCACCGCCGCCTCCCGTGCGCCGCCGCCGGCACTCAGCACAGCCCCAGCGGCGCGAGCAGCTCGGCCAGGTTGACAAACCGGAACGCGTTGCGCTCGAGCGCCGCCTCCGCCACGCCCAGCAGCGCCGCGTACACCTCCCGGTCGGCGCGCGGCAGCGCCGCCGCCGCCGCCGCCGCTGCGGTGGCCGTCGCCGACGACGCGGCGGCACCAGTGGCGGTGGCGGCGGCCGCTCCGCCGGCCAGGACGCCGCTACCCGCCGCGGCGGCCGGCCGGGTGGTGGCGGCAATGGCGGCGGCCGCGTCGGCCAGCCGCCCGTCCGCGTCGACGAGCCACTTTACGTACCGGAGCTGCGTGTACAGCCACCGCTCGTCGCGGCCGCGCGGCCGCCGCCAGCCGCCCGCGCCGAGGCTCACACCCCGCACGGGCGTCGTCCCCCCCCCCCCCCGCCGCCGCCGCCGCCGCCGCCGCCGCTGCCATCGTCCCGCACGTAGCCCGACGTGTAGTAGGCGGCGACCCAGCCACGGATCGCGCCGGCGACCGCGTTGAGCGCCACGCCCAGCGGCGGCCGCGCCCCACACCGCCCGCACCGGACGCCCGACCGCACCGCCGGCCGGCCGCCGGCGGCGGTGGCGGCCCCGCCCGTCGCCGCCGCCGCCGCGGCGGCCGCCGCGACCACCAGCGGCCGCAGCGGAAACGCCACGCCACACGCCACGCACGGCAGGTGCACCGCCTCGCACGCGGCGTACTTTTCCGCGTCCCCCCCGCCGCCGGCAGCGGCGGCGGCGGCGGCGGCGTCCGCATCGGCGGCGGCGGTGGCGGCGGCGGACCGGGCGGCGGCGGCGGCGGCGGCGGCCAGGCGGCGCGTGTCGAGGCCGAGCGCGGCGGCCAGCCGCAGCGCGTCGACGCCCGGGATGGGCTCGCACAGCCGCGCGACGGGCGGGAGGAGCTGGTGCTCGAGGTAGTAGGCCGTGTCGATGGCGGCAACGCCGCCGGCGGCGGGGAGCTCGTCGGGGTGGACCGCGCGCTCCGCGACGGACAGGGAGGACGGCGCCGGCGGGGGGGGGGCCGCCGCCGACGTTTCGCCACCGCCAGTGGCGGTGGCGGTGGTGGCGGCCGCGGCGGCGGCGGCGGCGTCGGTCGCGCCCGGCCGGGGCAGCCCCGCGAGCGTCACAACGTACGGCACAATGTCGCCCGGCACGACCGGCCGCCCCGTCGCGGCACGCCGCAGCGCCACCTGCACGTGCGGCAGCGACGCGGCGTCGGCATAGTCGGCGGGCGGCTTGGAGATGGCCCGGTGGATGACGAGCGCCGCCGGCGGCACCGCCGCCGCCGCCAGCCGCGCGGCAATCTCCGCGAGCACCGCCTCGACCGCCCCGACCGCCGCGTCAATGCCGCCGCCGTCGGCGGCGGCGGCGGAAAAGAGGGCGCCGAGCGTCCGCTCGCCCGCCTCGTGGGAGAGGCCACACCAGTCACGGCGGACGAGGTCGAGGCCCTTGACTTCCCGCACCACCTCGGCCGACGCGCCCGGCGACACGAGCCGCAGCGCCGCGTACTTTTTCTTGTTGAGCAGCAGCATCTGCGCGTAGACGGCGTCGACCTCAATCTCCAGCGCCCGGTACTTTTGGTTGACCGCCCGCTTGAGCGCCGCGCCCAGCGACCGCACCGCCCGCAGGTCCGCCCGGCCGGTCGCGACAAACAGGCTGTCCGTGTCGCCGTAAATGACGTCGGCGGCAAAGTCGTCCCGCGCGAGCGCGACGGTCGCGAGGAGGGTGTCCCGGCCTTTGGCGGTCACCGCCTGCGCCAGCGGCCGCGCGTAGAAGCGGCTGCCGTCAAAGCCGAGGCACCCGTACAGGCTGTTGGCGGTGAGCTTGAGGGCGGTCTGCCGCACGTGCAGCGCCGCCGCCGCCGCCGGCCGCGCCTCGGCCCGCATCGCCGCTTTCACCGCCCGGCGGGTGCTGACGAGCTGCCGGAGGACGCGGGGGAGGACGCCCTCGGGGAGCGCCGCCGCCGGCGCGAGCAGCGCGTCGAGGTCCACCGCCGCGGCGTCGGCTGCCGCCGTCGCCGCCGCCGCCGCCACCGCGGCGCCGCCGCCGCCGCCGCCGCCACCGCCGCCACCGCCGCCGCTGCCGCCCGCGGCGGCGGCGGCCAGGTCAATGGTCGTAAAGCAGATGTTGTACTCGCGGATGATGGACGGGTAGAGGCTGTTAAAGTCCAGCTGCAGCACGTACGAGTCGTACAGCCCGCGCTTGGGCTCCAGCACCAGCCCGCCGGCATAGGCCGGCTTGCGGCGCCGCGGCTTGCCACCCCCCCCACCCCCACCGCCGCCGCCAGCCGCCGCCGCCGCCGCCGCCGCCGCCGCCGCCGCCGCTGCCGCCGCCGTCGCCGCGTCCCCGGCGGGGCGGATGTCCACCTCTGCCGCCGCGCCCGCGACCACGCGCACCCCCCCCCCCCCCCATCGGCGGCGCCATCCCCCCCCCCCCCCCCCACCAACCGGCACACCCGCAGCAGCGGCAGCGGCAGCGGCGGCGGCCGCCGCCGCCGCCGCCGCCTCTGCGTGGCGCGCCACCCGCCCACGCTCGGCGCGGCTGAGCTTGTCTGGCAGCAGCAGCTTGGCCGGCGCCCGCACCGCCCGGAACGCGTGGCACAGCAGCGCGTCGATCCGCTCCGCGCGGTGGCCGCCGAGGGTGCGGGACCAGCGGTGGCCGCTGACGGCGGCCAGCTCCCGGCTCAGCGGCAGCACCGCCAGCGCCGCCGCGACGCGCAACGCGGTGGCGGCGGCGGTGGCGGCGGCGGCCGCCAGCCGCAGCAGCCCCTCTGCCGACGCGTACGCGCCGCGGACGTCGGCGGGGGAGGTGTACGGGGTGAGCGCCGCGGGGGGGGGGAGGGGGGGGGTCGTCCCGCGCAGCGCCGCCGCGACGCCCGCGAGGGAGTAGTCGGTGACGCGGGGGAGGAGCTCCCGCGCGGCGGCGAGCGTGTCGACGAGCAGCCGCCCCGCGACGGCGTCGGCCTTGACCCACGCAGACACGGACGGCGCCGCCGCCGCGGCGGCGGCGGCGGCGGCGGCGGCGGCGGCGGCGCCTGCCTTGCCACCCCCCCCCGCCCCCCCCCCCCCCCAGACGATGCGCGGACGGCCGCCGCCAGGTCCCGCCCCTGCACCAGCCGCCCGAGGGCGGACCAGTTGCGGCTGCGCCGCGCGGCGAGCCGCGACAGCAGGACGTCGAGGCCAAAGCCGCCCACATCATGGCCGGCGAGGACGTCCGGGTCGAGCCGCGCGACGCGCGCGAGCAGCAGGTTGAGCAGCGCGTACTCATTGGCCACCGCGTCGACCGACACGCCGCCGGGGATGGCGGCGCCGCCGCCGCCGCCGCCGCCGAGCGCCGCGGCCGGCACGCCCCGCGCGGCGCGGTCGGCAAAGCCAAACGGCAGCGCCGTCGCGCCGGGCGGGCGGACGAGCACAAAGCCGCGGGTGGCGGCGGCCGCCCCGCCCGCGCCGCCACCCCCGCCGTCGCCGCCGCCGCTGCCGCCGCCGCCGCCGCCACCGTCGGCGCCCGTAATCGACACGGCGGGCGTGTAGACGCCCGCAACGACGGCAATCTCGTGGCCGCCGCCGCCGCCGCCGCCGCCGCCGCTGCCGCCGGCGGCCACGACGACCGTCTTGACCGCCAACGACAGGACCGACAGGGTGGGCGTGGGCAGGGGCACCCCCCCCCCCCCCCCCCCTCGGCCGCCACGGGCGTCACCGCCGCCGCGCCGTGGACGCGGAGCGCCAGCCGCGCGTGGCTGGCCTTCCCCCCCACCGGGAGGGCCCCCCCAGGGCGACCCAGCCCGGCCCCCGGAGGCCGCGGCGGAGCACCAGCGCCTCCGCGGCGCCCGTCTTGGCGCCAAAGACGCGGGCAAACGTGGCGCCCGCCGCGTCGGCCGGGAGGAAGCCCGCCGCCGCCTCGTACGGGAACTTGACTTTGAGGTACGTCGCGACGCCCGCGGGGGCGGCGGCGTCCCCAAACGGGCACGCGCGGGTGACCGCCTTGGCCGCCACCGCCGGCGGCAGCCGCCGCCGGTGGGCGCCCGCGTAGGCAAAGAGCCGGCCGGTGATCTCGTCGTGGACGTCGGGGATGGGCGTGACGGGCACGGGCGGCGACAGCGGCGCGTACGTGGTCGGGTGGACGCGCGTCGGCCGGGGGAGGACGTACAGGACGCGCTCCATGTCGGCCACCCGCACCGACACGGACACAAACGTCGAGTCGGGGGTGATGACGTCGGCAGCGCCGCCGCCGCCGCCAGAGGGGGCGCCGCTGTCGCCGCCGCCGCCGCCGCCGCCGCCGGTGCCGCGGAGGGCGGCCTTGCCAAAGAGGTAGAGGAACTCGCCACCGTCGGCGTGGAGCTCGTGCGCGTCGGTATAGTAGAGGAGGACGCGGCCGGCAGCGTCGCGGGCGAGGTCCGCCACGGACACGGCCGACGGCCGGCGGCCGGTGGGGGGGGCGGGCGGGGCCGCCGTCGCCGCCGCCGCCGCCGCCGCGGTGGCGGCGGCGGCAGCGTCGGCGGCGGCGGCCGCCGCCGCCGCCGCCGCCGCGGCGGGGCGGCCGCCACACGCGACGGCGGCACCACCGCCGCCGCCACCGCCGCCAGGGGGAGGGCGGCCGACCGCGGGTAGCGGCGGCGAGCGTGGCCGCCGCGGCGGCGGCGGCGGCGGCGCCCCCCCCCCCGGGGCACCCCCCCCCCCCCACCCCCCCCCCCCACGGGCAGTACCGGCTTGACCCCCCCCCCCCCCCCCCCCCCCCCTCCTCCTCCTCCTCCGCCTCCGCCTCGGCGGGGTCACCGAGGATCCCCCCCCCCCCCCCCCCGGCCGGGGCGCGACGACGCGGGAGGTGTGGCGGGCACCCCCCCCCCACCCCCCCCACCCCCCCCCCCAAGGGGGCCATCCCCAAACAGCACCGCGTCCACCCCCGCCCGCTGCCGCGCCGCACGGCGGCGGGCGGTGAGGCGGCCGGCCTCGGCGTCGAGGCGGGCGGCCATGTCCGCGCCCGCCACAAACCGCGACACGCGCTCCATCGCCGCCGCCGACGCGGCCGCCGCGTCGGCCGTCGCCGCCGTGCCGCCGCCACCGCCGCCGTCGCCGCCGTCGTCGTCGACGCCACCCCCACCACCGCCACCGCCACCACCACCACCACCACCACCGCCGCCGCCGCCACCGCCGCCAAAAAAGAGGGCGTGCACGGGGCGGGCGGGCGCGTCGGCGGCCGTCGGTTTGGCCTTGCGTGGCCGGCGGGTGGCGGCGTCGGCGACGCTGCCCGGCCGGCGGCGGCGCTTGCGGCCGCCCGCGCCGTCCGCGTCGTCTACGAGGCGGGAGGCGGCCTCCTCGGCGGCCCAGTCGGCCTCGTCATCCTCGTCGTCACCCCCAAACGGGTCGGCGGGGGCGGCGTCGGGGTCCCCCCCCCCCCACGGTCGATAAACGAGCCGACCACCCGGCGGGTCGTCGACAGGTGCGCCGCGTAGGTGGCGTCGTCGACCAGGTCATAGACGGGCGCCGCCTCGGTGAGGCGGTACGCCGCCGACCGGCGGCCGCCGCCCGCCTTGGCCGCCCGCAGCGCCGCCAGCGCCGCCGCCTTGGACGCCGCCATTGCCGCCGCCGCCGCCGGCCGTCGGGGCGGCCGCGTCGGGCGGGACCGCCCGCGGCGGCGCGGGGGGGGAGGGGAGAGGGTGTGGTGGTGGGGGGGGGGGTGGGGTGGCTGCGGTGGGTGCGTGTGGGTGGGCACGAGGGAGCGCGCGTGGAGATGGGGTGGGGGGGGGGGGGGGGTGGTGGCTACGCGCCAGCGGGAGAACCACCGAGGAGGCGGATGCGGGGGCGTCGGGGACGAGGGGGAGAGCAGGCGCAGGGGGGGGCACGCCGCCGCCGCGCTCCCAACGGGGGTGGTGTGCCCGCAGACGGCCAGCACACGGGCGGAGGGGGGGGCGTGCGGCGCGGCCGGCGTGGACGCCACGACGCTGGCGGCGGGGTGGGGATGGGCGCCCCCGCGGCGGCGTCGGTAGCGGCCGTCATACCCGCGCGCCCACACCCCCGCGCGGCGACAGCGGCGGCGCACGCGGCGCGCCGCGCGGGCGTGGCGCCCCCCCCCCCCCCCCCCCCCCCCCCACCCGGTAGTGGCGGCCGACCACAACAGACGGCGGCGGGCGGCGCGGCGCGGCGGTGGCGGGAGTCGCCGCGGCCACCCCCTCCCCCCTCCCCCCCCCCCCCACCGGCGCGCGCCGTCATGGCCGCCGCGCGCCCGCGCCGCGACCGCGCGCGACCGCGCCGCGGGGCGCGGCCACGCCGACCAACGACAGGCGTGGCGCGCGTGGCGCGTGGGGCGGCCGCCGCTGCCGGCGGGCGGCCGCCGCCGCCGGCGCGTACGGCCCGACCGCCGCGCGGCTGCGTGTCGTGGTGGGCGAGACGCGCCACCGTCGCGCCGCGGGACGCCGCCGCCGGCGGCGTGGCGCGCTCGTCGCGACCGGCACAGCCATTCGTGTGCGCACGCGCCGCTCCCGCCAAAACACGAGTGCGCGGTGGCGCGACGCGGAGGGGTCAACCTGTCCGATCGACGCGTCGATCGTGCGTGGTGCGGAGCAAGGCCCGCCGCCCCGCGCCCGTGAGGCCGGTGCGGGCACTGACAGGGTTGCAAGATTTCAGTGAAATCATGCTCGGAAGCTTTGATTTCACTGTAATTATCGTTCGTTTCAGTTCATAATTATAGGAACCATGCATGCTGCCACGTGTAGATGAAGCCCCCAGTTCGAAGCACCCAACGTTGTCGAGACCAGGAGGGGGCAACCACCGCCACGCTTTCGCTGGAGAGATGGATAGGACACCGTGCGTATCTCATGTCTGCTTCTGCCAGAAGAAGCCCGCCGATGCAACAGAGGCTCGGGCCACCATCACATTGGCCTCTACCTGCTAAATGGCGAACGGCGGCGTGCTGCTCCCGTCACCCGTGAGGATGCCCGCGTCGGAAGACGCATCTGCACCCGTCAGCGTTGGTGCAGCGCTCGTCGTCGTGCGCAGGCAGGGCAACGGGCGACGGGTGCTCTTTGCCGGGGCGCGGCGTCACAGCCGCCGTCAGCTCCATGGAGTCCGTCTGGCGCCCGCATGTAGTGTGCATCGACGCGGGTCTTGGCGGTGAAATCGGGTACCCGCACACCTGCCACTGTCGGCGCAGCGCACGTCAGGCGGATGTCGCGGCTGAGCAGCGCCGCGGCGGCGGCTGCCGCTGTCGTGGTTGAGGCTAGGGGGTCCTCCTCCCGCAGCTTTCCGCGTCTGCAGACGGACCCCATCTGCCGCCGCACACGGCCTTACGTGCGCCCGTACGGCGCGCCAGGCTTCCCTACCGTGCTGTCACATGCTGTCCTGCGATCGGGTGCCCGATCCAACCTCGGAGATCGAGACACGTGGCGATCTCGTCCATAATTATGGATAGGCCTCCCATGATTGCGATGATCTCAATGAACATTTGCCATAATTTCTACCTATAATTATCACCCTCACAACCCTGGCGGGCACGCGTGACGACATCCGTCCGACGGCCGTGATTGCGTGCGCCCGCCGACGAGCCGCGACGGACGCGCCGTGCATGCCCGTGGCAAGTCCCCCGGGGCGAGTCGCGGCAACGAGTCCACCCCGCCCGCGGACCGCGGCGGGCGCACGCGCAGGCGGGCGCGGCCGCGCGGCGCGGCGCGGGTCGGCGCCGGCCTCCACGCTCGCCACGACCGGCAGCCACGCTTCCCCCCCCCCCTCCCGGTGCGCCGCGGTCGCCCACCCAGGCGGCCACCCAGCGCACTCCCCCCCCCCCCCCCCCCAACCTCTCCCCCTTCCTCCTCCCTTCTCTCCCTCTTCCCCCTCCCTTCTCTCCCCCTTCCCCCCCCTTCTCTCCCCCTTCCCCCCGCCTTCTCTCCCCCTTCCCCCCCCTTCTCTCCCCCTTCCCCCCCCTTCTCTCCCCCTTCCCCCCTTTTCTCTCCCCCTTCCCCCCCCCTTCTCTCCCTCTTTCCCCCGCCTTCTCTCCCCCTTTCCCCCGCCTTCTCTCCCCCTTCCCCCCCTTTTCTCTCCCCCCCCCCCCCCCCCCTCACAGGCGCCACCTCTTCCCTCCCTGCCGTCCCAAGGCGATGGCGGCTCTGGCGGCGGCCGCCACCGGCGGCAGGGCACCCCCCCCCCCCCCCCCCCCCTCCCCCCGCCCGCTCCTCTTCTACGTCAATGGCCACCGCCACGCGGTGCGCGCGCCCGACGCCAACATGACGCTCCTCACCTACCTCCGCACCGTCGCGGGCGTGACGGGCGCCAAGCTCGGCTGCGGCGAGGGCGGCTGCGGCGCGTGTACGGTCGTCGTGTCGACGCCGCCGCCGCCGCCGCCGCCGCCGCCGCCGCCACGAGCCGCGGCGTCGAGAGGGGGGGAGGTGCCGCCGGCGGTGGTGGCCGCGCCGCCGCGGGTCGTCCACGCGGCGGTCAATGCGTGCCTCGCGCCGCTGCCGTCGGTGGATGGGTGCGCGGTGACGACCGCCGAGGGGCTGGGCGGGGGGCTGTTCCGTCGGGGGGGGGCGGAGGGGGCGTCCTGCCCGGACAGCACCCGCTGCAGTCGCGGTGATGGCGGCGGTGGTGGTGGTGGTGGTGGTGGTGGTGGTGGTGGTGGTGGCGGTGGTGGTGGCGGTGGCGGCGGCGGCGGCGGCTACGGGGCACCCCCGCCCCTGGATGGCGTGCAGGCGGCCATGGCGGCGGGCCACGCCGCGCAGTGCGGGTTTTGTACGCCGGGCATTGTCTGCGCCGCGCGGGCGCTGTGGTGGGACCGCGCCGAGGCGGCCGCGGCGGCAGCTGCAGCAGGGGCGGCGGGTGGGGATGGGGGCGTGCCACCGCCGCCGCCGCCGCTGCTGCCGCCGCCGCCGCCGCCGCCGGTAGGGGTGGTGGACATTGAGTCGCTCCTCGACGGCAACCTGTGCCGCTGCACGGGGTATCGGCCCATCTTGGATTCGTTCAAGGCGCTGCTGCCGCCGGCGGGTGCCGACGGCGGCGCCGCCACGGCGGGCTGCGGGGGGACGGGTGGTGATGGTGCCGGCGGTGGGGCGTGCCGCGGCCAGGCTGGCGGCGCGGCGTACCCCCCCACGGCGCCGCCGGCCTTCCCGCCCGAGCTGCTCCAGCTGGCCCGCGGCGGCGGCCGTGCCCCCCCACGGCCGCCCCTGTCCGTGGCGGCGACGGCCGTCACGCCCGGCTGGCTGTCGCCCCGCTCCCTCCGCGCCCTCACCGCCGCGACGGCGGCGGCGCCCGCGGCGGTGCTCGTCGGCGGCGCCACCGAGCTCGCCGTCGAGGCGCTCGGCGGCCGCCCGCGGCCGGCAGACGCGCCACGTCTGTCACTGGCGGGGGTGGCGGAGCTGCACGCGCTGCGGGTGACGGCCGGCGGGCTGGTCGTGGGGGGGGCGGCGACGCTCAGCCGTCTGGTCGCGTTTTTGAAAGCCACGGTTGCGGCGCGCGGCGACCGCCGCGGCAGCGGCAGCGGCGGTGGTGGTGGCGGCGGTGGCGGTAGCGGTGGCGGCGGTGGCGGGACGAGCGCCGCGTCTGCGCTGCTGCGGCAGCTCCGGCGGTTTGCGTCGGTGCAGGTGCGCAACGTGGCGGCCGTCGGCGGCAACGTTGTGACGGCGAGCCCCATCTCGGACCTCAACCCGGTGTGGATGGCGGCGGGCGCGGTGTTTGTGCTGGCGTCGGCGCCAGCCGCCGACGGCGGCGGCGGCGGCGGCGACGGCGGTGGCGGCGGTGGCGGCGGCGGTGGCAGCCCGCCGGCGCCCAACGCGACGGCCGCGGCGGCGGCGGCCATGGCCGCCGCGGACGCGGCACCCGCGCCGGCGGCGACGGCATCAGCGGACGAGGCGGACGGCTGCGGCGACCTGTGGGCGGGCGTGACGACGCGGCGGGT
The DNA here is from genome assembly GCA_008729055.1 of Pyropia haitanensis. Classification (NCBI taxonomy): domain Eukaryota; phylum Rhodophyta; class Bangiophyceae; order Bangiales; family Bangiaceae; genus Pyropia; species Pyropia haitanensis. The sequence continues at coordinate 1,262,900 of SDUX01000010.1, forward strand.
GCCCGCGACCGCCTTCTTCACGGCCTACCGCCGCACCGCGGCGCGGCGCGGGGAGGTCCTCGCCGCCATCCTCGTGCCGTGGGCGGCGCCGGGCGAGCACGTGCACGCGTTCAAGGCGTCACGCCGGCGGGAGGACGACATTGCCATTGTGTCGGCGGGCATCCGCCTGCGCGTGCAGTGGCGGCGGCCGGCGTCGCCGCCGCCGCCGTCGTCGTTGTCGTCGTCGTCGCCGTCGGCGGTGGCGGCGGCGGCCGACCTGGAGGTAGATGGTGGGGGTGGGTGGACGATTGTCGACGCGGCACTCGCGTACGGGGGCATGGCTGCCACGTCGATAACCGCCCCCCGCACGGCGGCGGCGCTCGTCGGTGCCCCCTGGGCGGCGGCCACCCTCCGCGCGGCGCTCGACACGCTCGCGGCCGAGGTGGCGCTCCCGCCCGGCGTGCCCGGCGGCATGGCCCCGTACCGCGTCGCCGTTGCGGTGTCCTTTCTCGCGCAGGCGTGGACGCGGACGGCGCTGGCGGTGCGGGGGGGGGGTGGGGAGGGTGCTGCCGCGATGTGGGCGCCCCCGCCGTCCGAGTGGAGCGGCGCGTGGGACGCGGCGGACGAGGAGGAGGCGCGGGAGGAGGGGGAGGAGGTGGATGGTACGGCGGGGGGGTTGGGCGGCCCGCTCGGGATGGCGCCGACGGAGGCGGCGGCGCCGGTGTTGACGGCGGCGGGGACTGTGGCGGCGGGGGCGGAGGCTGCGGGGCCGTCTGTGGCAAATGGTGGCGTCCCGCCGATGGCCGTTGAAGGGACGGTTGCGGACCAGGCTTTGGGGGACGCCGCCGCGGCGGCGGCCGGCGACCCCGCGGGCGGTGCGGCCAAAGCGCCGTTGCCCTCGCCCCCGGTGGACGCGTGGGAGAATGGGGGTGACCCCGCGCCCGCCGCATGGGAGAATGGGGCGACCACACCCCCTCCCGCTGGTGGCGGCGCCCCCCCCCCCCCTCGTCCGACATCCCCCCCCCCCCCGGGCGCGCGTCACGCACACGACCCCCCACGGGGGCACCTTCCGGGGCACGCAGGTCTTTGCCGCCACCCCCCCCGCCGCCGCGGCGGTACACGTGGGCAAGGCCGCCCCCCACGCGGCGGCCGCGTCGCACGTCACCGGCACCGCCGCGTACGTCGACGACCTGCCTCTCCCCGCGCGGGGCCTCCACGGCGCGCTCGTCCTCTCGGCCCGCCCGCACGCGGCGCTGGTGCGGCTCGATACGGCCGCCGCGGTGGCGGTGCCCGGCGTCGTGCGCGTGCTCACCGCCGCGGACGTACCCGGCTCCAACGCGTACGGCGTGACACACGTGACGGACGAGGTGGTGTTTGCACAGTCGGTGGTGACGTGTGTGGGGCAGCCGGTGGGGCTGGTGCTGGCCGAGACGGCCGACGCGGCGGCCGCCGCGGCTGCCGCCGTGACGGTCGTGTACGGGGCGGACCTGCCAGCGGTGCTGTCGGTGGAGGCGGCCGTCGCGGCGGGCGCGTACGTGCCCGGCGTGCCCGTCCACCGCGTCGAGCGCGGCGACGTGGCGGCGGTGTTTGCCGACCCGGCCGCGGCGGGCGCCGCGGTCGTCACCGGCACCGTCCGGATTGGCGGCCAGGAGCACTTTTACCTCGAGCCGCAGGGCTCCGTGGCCGTCCCGACTGGGGGCGGCGGCATGGCGGTCACCGCCTCGACGCAGGCGCCGGGCAAGACGCAGGACGTGGTCGCCACCGTCCTGGGCGTGCCCGCATCGCGGGTGCGCGCGGCGGTGACGCGCATCGGGGGCGGCTTTGGGGGCAAGGAGACCCGCTCCGTGGGCGTGTCCGCCGCCGCCGCGGTCGGCGCGGCCGTAACGGGGCGGGCGGTCAAGGTGGTGCTCGGGCGGGCGGCGGATATGGCGTCGAGTGGCACGCGCCACGCGTTCCTCGCCGAGTACAAGGCCGCGTACGTGACGGCGGCGGGGGCGGCTGCCGCGGCTGGCGCCGCCACTGGCGGGGACGGCGGCGGCGGCGGCGGCGGCGCGGCGACGCGCGGGGGCACGGTCGGCGCGGCTCCCCCCGCCGCCGGCCGCCTCGTCGCGCTGGCCATTGACCTCTACTCCAACGCGGGCCACACGGCGGACCTGTCCGTCCCCGTCCTGGACCGGGCGCTCTTCCACCTGGACAACGCGTACGACATCCCCGCGGTGCGCTTCCACGGCCGCGCGTGCGCGACGCACACGCCGTCGGCGACGGCGTTTCGGGGGTTTGGCGGGCCGCAGGGCATGCTCGTCATGGAGAACGTCATTGACCACGTGGCGCGGGCGGTGGGGCGGCCGCCAGAGGCGGTGCGGGCGGTCAACATGTACGGCGGGGTGGCGTGGGACGGCGTTGCCGGCGGCGGCGGTGGCCACTCCAGCAGCAGCGACACCAGTGGCCACGGCGGCGGCGGCGGCGGCGGCGGCGGCGGCGGCGGCAGCGGCGGCGGCGGCGGTGGCGGCGGCAGCGGCGGCGGCGGCGGCGGCAGCGGCGGCGGCAGCGACTCCCCCCCGCCACCCCGCGTCGAGACCCCCTACGGCATGCCCTTTGACCCGTCCAGCCTGCGCGCGTGCTGGCACACCGCCCTCGCCGACGCTGGCTGGGCCCGCCGCCGCGCCGCGGTCGACGCCTTCAACGCGTCCCACCGGTACCGCAAGCGGGGCCTCGCAGCCATCCCGTCCAAGTTTGGCATCGCCTTTACGTTTGTGACGTACAACCAGGCGGCGGCGCTGCTGCACGTGGCCCACGCGGACGGCTCGGTGCTGCTGACGACGGGCGGCGTGGAGATGGGGCAGGGCCTGCACACCAAGCTCGCGGCGGTGGCGGCGACGGAGCTGGGCATCGAGCCGGCGGACGTGCACGTGGAGGAGACGGCGAGTGATAAGGTGGCCAACGCGTCGCCGACGGCGGCGTCGGCGTCGTCGGATATGTACGGGATGGCGGTGCGCCACGCGTGCCGGCAGGTGGTGGGGCGGCTGGCGCCGCTGCGCGCGGAGATGGAGGAGGCGGGGGGGGGGACTGACGAGCCGGTGTGTGGCGCCAAGACCGCCACCGTTGGCGATGGCACGGGTGGTGGCACTGATGGCGGCGGCGGTGGCGACGGTATCGGCAGCGGCGGCGACGGCGACAGTGGCGACGGCAATGGCGGTGGCGACGGCGACCGCAACGCTGAGCGTGCCCCCGGTGGCAACCCCATCGCCCGCGTGACGTGGCGGGCGCTCGTGGCGGAGGCCTACGCCCGCCGCGTCAACCTCTCTGCCTATGGCTTTTACCGCACCCCCCGGCTGGACGCGGTGGACCTGGGCTCCGCCGACGCGGCGCGCCGCCGCGGCTCGCCCTTTTTCTACTGGACGACCGGCGCGGCGGTGGCGGAGGTGGAGCTGTCCACCCTCACCGGCGGCTGGTCGGCGCGGCGGGTGGACGTCGCGATGGACGCGGGGCGGAGCCTCAACCCGGCGCTCGACGTGGGCCAGATTGAGGGCGCGTTTGTGCAGGGCATGGGCTGGTGCACGATGGAGGAGGTGGTGCGGGGGTGCGTGCCGCCGCCGCCGCCGCCGCCGCCGCAACCGCCGTCCTCGTCGCCGCCGTCGCCGTCACTGGGAGATGGGGGGGCGCAGGGGACGGAGACCGCCGCCGCCACCGCTGTGCCACCGCCGCCGCCGCCGCCGCCGCCGCCCGGCGGCGCGCACGGGTGGGTGGCGGCGGGCGTGACCGCGACGACCGGGCCGGGCACGTACAAGATCCCTGCCGCGCGGGACATCCCGCGCGACTTTCGCGTCCGCGTCCTCGACCGGCGGTGCGAGGCGGATACGATCCACTCGAGCAAGGTGCGTGGACGGGGGGGAGTGGCGGAGGGAGGGCGGGGAGCGGGTGGCTGGTCACCACCGGCGCGCTTGTTCTCGTTTGTTTCTCTCATTGGGGGCGATGCGGTGCGGGTGGGGGCGGTGGCGTGCGCCATGTTGGACTGGGGGGAGGGGGACGACGGGTTTGCTGGGGGGGGGGCGGCGGTGCGGGGCGGCGTCGGGCCGCGGCGGCCGCGGTCTCCGCGTCGGTGTCCCGTTTGGCGCAAGCACACACCGCTCACACGGTTACCGGGTCGGGCGGCACGGGCGTACGCGTCGTCGTCCCTTGTCGCTCCACGGGGTGGCGGCCGCGGGCCGTGTTTGCTTGCCGTATGCTTTTGTTCGTCTTTGGGTGCGTCTGCTTCTCCTCCGCCCCCTGTTCTCCCCCCGCGCCCCCTCCCCTGCCGCTGTGCTTCCCCCCCTCCCCCCCCCACGCTCCCTCTGCACAGGCGATCGGCGAGCCGCCCCTCTTCCTCGCCGCGTCGGTCTTTTTCGCGCTCAAGGACGCGGTCTACGCGGCGCGCGCCGACGCCGCCGCGGCCGAGCCGCCCCGACCCGCCCCCGCTACCGACGCGGCCGCCGCCACCGCCGCCGTCGTCGCCGCTGCCAATGGCGCCCGCCCCCCGCCGCGCGTGCCCCACGTGCGGCTCGACTGCCCCGCGTCGGTGGAGCGCCTGCGCGTGGCGTGCCCCGATGAGTACCTGGAGCGGGTGGGGAGGGCCAACGGGGGGCGGGAGGTGCCCGCCCCCGACCTCGCCCTCTGACCGGATGCGCCGCTGGTGGGGGGCAGGGTGGCGGCGGCGGGCGGCTGCGGGCGGCGAGTGGCGGCGGCGGTCGAGGGGGGGGGGGGGAGGGAGTGGGGCGTGCCCCGACGGCGCGGCCGCCGCCTCTCCAGAGCGGCCGACGCCACCGCGTGGTTGATGTACCGCCCTTGGCCTCTTGCCGCTGCTCGTCCCGTTGCTCGCACTCCTTCCCCCACGTTAACCCCCGGGTGGTGGGGGGGGTGCGACCGCGGCGTCGGGGCCCCCCGCGCGGCGGTCGCGTCCGGCCCACGTGCGACCATGTGACCTCGTTTCCCTTTGTTTTTTTTTGGATCCCCCTCGCCGCCGCGCACCCCACAGGTCCAGGCAGGGCCGCGGGGGGAGGTGGAGACGGTGTCCGTCGTCCAGGCGCTGCCACGCGCCCTCCCCCGCACTGGTGGCCGTGCGGCGGGCCAGCCCGGTCGCCCCCTCCTCAGCCAGTGGCGCTAAGCTTGTGAGGGGGGCGGCGGGGGGGGTGGGAAGAGCGGCCAACAGCCGACGGCGAGCACCACTTTGCCGCCGCCGTCGCCCTCCCCCTGTCCTCCCCCTGGAGGCTGGAGCCGGTGCGGTCGTCGTCAAGGCGCTGGCGCGCGCCCTCCCCCACACGCCCGTCCCAGACTGCGGCGGGCCAACCCGTCCGGCCCCCCCTCGGCACGTGGCGGCAAGCGGGAGATGGCGGCGGCGTTGGGAAGGGGCGGTGGCGGTGCGACGACCCTCCCCCGCCGCCCCCCCCCTTCTCCCCTGCCCCTCAGCCCGCACAGTCGGCGATGCAGGCGACAACCCAGCGGCGCACCCCCCCCGCCGCGGCGGCGCCCGACGCTGGCTCCGCCGACAGCGGCATGCTGCTGCGCGGCGCGTGGCGGCGCGACGCGGCGGTCGCCGCCGCCGACGCGGGGGTGGCGGCCGCCGGCGCGGGCGTCGAGCGTGGCGCCCACGGCGTGCCGCCGCCGAGCACGCCGCGCTCGCGCCCCCCCCCCCCCTTCCCCCCCCGACCGACGCGTCGGCCGCGTGGCCCGAGCCGCCGCCGCCGCCCCACCCACGGAACCGGAGCAGCCGGCTCGACGGCGCGCCGCCGCCGCCGCTGGGCGGCCCCCCCGCGGCTGCCACCGCGGCGGCGGCTGCCGCCGCGTCGCCGCCGTCGCCGCCGCCGTCGGTCAGCCACAGGCGCTGCGACACGTGCGCGCCGCCGCCGTACGTTGCCGCGTCCGCGTCGGCGGCGGCGGCGGCGGCCGCCGCCGCGGCGCGGCGGCGGCGCCACGACCCAAACGACGCGTACGAGTGGACGGGCGTGCCGCCGCCGCCGCTGTTGGGGCCGCCGCCGCTGTCCCGGCGGCCGCCCCGGCCGCCGCCGTCCTTGCCGGCCACGGCGGCCGGGTGCACAGCGACGCCGCCCACGGACGGGGGGCCCCTGCCCGCGGCGCCGGCCAGCAGCAGGGGGGTGGACGGGAAGGAGCACCGCCGGCAGCTGCCGCCGCTGTCGACGCTGTCGTCAACGGCGTCGCCGCCGCCGCCGCCGCCGCGCGGCGACGGCAGCGACACCTGCCGGCACGCGGGCGGTGGCGACGGCCGCCGCGGCCGCCGCCGCCGCCGCCGCCGCCCGTCACCGCCGCGGCCGCCGCCGCCGCCTGCGCCCGGCCGCCGGCCGCCGCCACCGGTCGCCGCGGGGGTACCCGCCGGCACAACGGGGGGGGCCTCTCGAGCGGGCGGTGGGAATCCCCCCCCCCAGCCGCCGCCCCCCCCCGCGCCCGGCGGCGACCGCCGCACCGGCGGCGGCGACGACGCGGCGGCGGTCGAGCGCGAAAACGCGCCCGACGGCAGCGACTCCACCGGCGTAAACGGTGAGCCCGCGTAGAGCACCGACGCGCCAAACGAGAGCGCCGCGTCGGCCGCCGATAGCGCCGGCGGCGGGTCGCTGGTGCGGCCGCCCCGCCCGCCGGCGCTGCTGCTCGGGATGCTGTCGCCGCCCGCAGCCAGGTCGCCGCCGTCCGTGTCGGTGTCGGCGTCGGTGGTCAGGGACGGCGCGCCGCCGCCGCCGCCGTGGCTGCGCGCCGACCGGCGGGAGGCGGCCGAGCCAAACGACGCGGCGCGGGGGGCGACCGGCGGGTCGGCCGCGCCGTCGGTGGTCGTCGTCCGGCTGGTGGTGCTGCCGCCGCCGCGGCTACGGCTGCGGCGGTGCGCTTTGTCGGGTGAGGGTGGGGCGGCGGCGCGCCGTCGCCGCCGCCCCGTGCCGTCCCCGCCGCCGCCGCCGCCGCCGCCGCCGCCGCCGCCGCCACCGTCGCCGTCGCCGCCGTCGTCAGAAGAGGCGTCCGACTCGGTGGCGGTGGCGGCGGCGGGCCACGCGTCGCCCCACGCGAGCGGCAGCGGCGCCGCCCGCGACGGGCTGCCTCCCCGCCCCCCCCTGCCACCGCCGCCCTCGTGGCGGCGGTGCCGGCGGACTCGCGCCGCCGCCCCAGGAGGAGGGCTGCCGCGGCCGCCACGCGCATCGGCACCCCCACCCCCACCCTCCCCATCAACGCGACGTGGCGGGGACGCCCCATCGGCGGCGGCGGCAAGGCCGGCCGCCGCGGCGGGCACGGGCCGCCACCGCGGGGCGGTCCAGTCTGTCTCACGGCAGCCGCCCGGCGAGCGGCGCCCCCCGGCGGGCGCGGGCGTGTAGGCCGCGCCGGCGGGCGCCGACGCGGGCCGCAGCATCCCGCCGCCGTCGTCGCCGTCGGCGTCACCGGTGGCGCTGCTCGCGCCGCTCCCAGCGCCCCGCCGGCGGCGGTGGCGGACGGCGCCGAGGCTGGCCGGCTGCCGCTCGTCCCGGTCCTCCTCCCCGCCGCGGCGGCGGCGGCGCCGCGGCTCACCCCCGCCGCCCGCGGCGCGCCAGGGGGACACGTCCGACTCCCGCCCGCCACCGCCGCCGCCGTCCCCGCGGCCGCCCTCCACGTGCCACGACCGCACGCGCGCCATCCGCGCCGCCGCGGCGGCGGCGGCGCCCTTGGCCGCCGCCGCTCCCCCCCGGTCGCCGCCGCCACCCCCGCCGCGCCCGCCGCCGCCCGCTGGTGGCGGCGGCGACGGCGACGCGGGCCACCCCCACGGCACCTCCGCGTCCACGACGCTGTCCTCGGCGTCGGCACCCCCCGGCGAGCGCCCCCCCCACCCCCCCCTCCCGCCCCGCGACCGCGACCGCGACCGCGAGCCCGACCGCGAGCCCGACCGTGAGGCCGACCGCGAGCGGCGCCGCCGGCGCGGGCGGGAGCGGGAGCGGCCCGCCGCGCCACGCCGCGGGGACCCGCCGCCCGCCGCGCCGTCGCCACCGGCCGGGCTGCCCGCCCGCCGCGGCCGGCGGCCGCCGCGGACGGCGGCGACGGCCCAGTCGACGGCGCCGCCGGCGGCGGCGGCCGCGACGGACCGGGGGGAGGAGGTGGACGAGGCGGACGAGTGGCGGCGGCCGCGGGGGGAGCGCCCGCTCGGCGGGGGCGGGGGGGACGCCGCTACGGGGGGGGGAGTGCTGCCGCCGCCGCCGCGCTTGCGCTCACCGCCACCGCCACCGCCGCCGCCGCCGCCATCGCCGCGGTGGCCGCCGCGGCCGTCGCCGTCATCCAACTCGCTGCCGCTGCCGCCGGCGCTGGGGTGGCGGGGGGGAGCGGCGGTCGTTGCGCGCCGCCCGCGGCTGCGGCTGCGGCCGGCGACCCGGCCGCGCCCGACCGACCGCACCCGCCGCATCGCGTCGCGCGCGGCGGCGGCGGCGGGGGCGGCGGCGGGGACTGGCGCGCCCGCCGCCCGGGGGGGGTCGTCGCCGTCGCGCCGCCGCCGCGGCCGCCGCTGCCGCCGGTCCTCTTTGGGCGGCGGCGACCCGGACCGCGACCGCGACGGTGACCGTGACCGCGATGGGGACGGTGACGAGCGGGCGCGCCCGCCACCGCCGCCGCCGCCGCCGCCGCCGCCGCCGCCGCCGCCGCCGCCGCCGCCGCCGCCGCGCGTCCCCGTCGACGCGTCCCGCCCGCCCCCGCCGCCGGTGCGGCCGCGCGCCGCGGACGACCGCCGCCGCCGCGCCGCGTCAGCGGCGGCGAGGCCGGTGTGGAAGGGGCCGTCGCGCGCCATGCGGCCGCCCCCGCCTCCCGCACGCCCCTGCCGGCGCGCGGCAGGTGGTAGGCGTGGGTGGTCGTCTGCGGGCAGGTGTGCCAGACGAGGCGGCGGCGGCGACGGTCGTGCGCGACCGCGACAGGGCGTAACGGGGGACTGAGTAGGTTGGAAGTTGTACAGGGGTAGGGGGGAGGGGATGGGGATGCGTAGGTCGGGGATGGGCAACAAACAGTGGGGCGGTGGACGAGGCGTGGGGGGCGGCCGCCGGGGGGGGGGGGAGGGGCGGCGAGCGACGCGTCGGGCGCGCGCGGTGCGGCCGCGGCGCTCCGTTTTTAGGCGCGGTCCCGCACGGGGGCGGGGGGGGGGGATGGGACGCCCGGCGCGTGCCGGGCGGGCCGGCCGGCGGGTCGGCGCCGCCCCTCTGTCCCTGGCCGCTCGTCGCGTGGGCTGGGACGGCAGCGGCGGCTGCGTCGGCACCCCCCCTCTGCACCCGCCCCGCGCGCGGTGTGTACATTCCATAGCCGGCCAGCCGGTGCATAGGCCAGGGCGGTACCCGGCGGGCCGAGCGGTGTGGTACCATCACACCCCCCCTCCCCGTCCACCACACACGCCCCCCGCCGCCGGCCGCCGGCTCTTCTCGCCAGGCCGGGCTGCCAGCGCGGTGGCCGCGCCATCCCCGACCGCCGCCGACGTGGACGTGGCGGTGCCACCCACCCACCCGCCCGTCGCTCGGGCCGCACGCCCCGTTCCCGTGCCCCGCTCCCGCGCGCACCGTGTTCCCGTGCCCCGTTCTCGCGCCCCCATCCGCCATCACCCTCCTCGTGATCGCCCAGCGCGGGTCGGCCGGGGCGGCGGGGGGGTTGGCCCATCACGCGGGAGAGGATCGGCGCCCCCTCGGTGTGTCGCGTGGCGGCGGCAGTGGCCGTCTACGTCGCGGCTGATGGATGCGCGCCGGTTGGCGCCCGGTCGCCGCCGCGTTCTTCCTCTGACGGCCGGCCGCCGCCGTCCGTCGAGAGCCAGGGGCCGGGCGGGTGGCACCGGGCAAGCCAGGGGTGGGCGGCCACGGTGGGATCACCGTCGATGCCACGGCCACGCGCTTTCTGTCCCCCCCCCCCAAGTTGCCGTTCCTGCCAGTGTGGACGGCGCCCGCGTTGGCGCGGCACCCGGGCGGCGGCGGGCGGGGGCGAGGCGGGTGGCGGCCGACCGCCGCGCCGCGTCGATCTCCCCCGCCCGTCGATGCGGTGGGCCGGCTGACGGCCGACCCGGGCCGGGCGGCAGCGGCCACGGCGGCGGGTGGGTGTTGGTGGGGCTTCCCCCCGCCGCCGTGGCGCAAGCGCGACACGTGGCGTGTGGTCCGCGCCGCCGACCGCCGCTGCCTACGTAGGCCGTGTCCCAGTCGACTGGGGCTTGTAAACAGTCCGCCGCCGCACACTGCTCGACCGTCGGGGGATCACCGCCGCGCGGCTGGCAAGAGCGGGGAGAACGAGGTGAGCGGTGAGAGAGGGGAGGGACTCTTCTTCCCCCGCTGAGGGGGCGCGTACATTTTCGTATAGCATTGGTACACTGTACCCGGGAATGTGACAGGTGGGGAGGGGTGGCCGCCGTGGCTCGTCGCAGACCACGGCCGCGCCGCCGGCTGATTCATGACAGTGGCAGTCAGGGGGGTGCTGGGTGATGGCCCGCTGTGAGGAGTGGGAGGGTGGAGAGAGAGGTCTGGAGGCGCGGCAGCGTGTGTCCCACGGCGCCCAGACGGGTGACACTGCCTCCAATGTGGAAGTGGAGGGGGGGGAGGGAGAGGATCATTGGCAGAGCTCTGTGTCCATTCTGACACTGGGCTGGTTGTCCCACGCCCCCCATAGCGCGCGCCCTTTGGTCCTGTGTCGTTCACCCGCTGCAGGACGTAGGTCTCCTCAATCACGACCGTGGTCCATGAGCAGGTGGAAAGTGATGCAGGTCGTGGTGGAGCTGTGTGGATTAGACGGTCAGACGGCAGTGTCAGGAAGACAAATTTGTCGCTCCGAGACTGCCGTCTGCGCAAAAAGAAGGCACAACTGGGATTCGAACCCAGGATCTTATCATTACGAGTGACACGCTTTACCCCTAAGCCATTGCGCCGCGCTGTCCAAGTCCAAATATATATAATTTTGATACCATACATTTGGTTGATCCAATCATGTGCGTGCTTCTCCTCAGGGTGTCCTCGCTGCTTCCAGACTACAAGCAGGTACGAGCATCTCTTCACAGCGCAGCCATTTGCACGCCTCCACTCAGCATTGTGTGTCATGCCGCCAGTCTTCCCTGCCGCGGGTGGCGAACAGCACTACCCGGCAGACGCAAAAAGCACCCTCAAAAACGGTTGCGCTGGGGGAGTCGTTCCCATATTCTGAGAACTGACAGGGACAACGACCTGTCAGGCGATCCCGCGCCCGTGGCCAATGCAGGTGACCCACCTGGTAGTACCACTCGATTAAGCTCGTCCACATAACCAAGCCAGCTCCCGTAGCCAAAGACGGTCAGCGAGGGGCCCCCTGTCGAGGTGGGTGGCAAGCAGGAAGGGCGCGCCTTCTCGAAGCGGCCGGGCGATGGCCACAGCGCAGGGCTGGCGCCGGTGCTCAGATGGTCAGCAGGGGGACGGGGGACGCCGCCGCCGCCGAGGTGGCCTCGGTCGCCGCCGTTGCCCCGGGGAGGAGGCAGCTAGGGGAGGGGAGGGGGTGAGGGCGGGGGGTGGGGGGACGGGGGGTGGGGGGGGGGGGGGTGGGGGGACGCGGGGGGGGGGGGAGGGTTGTTCACACCGACCGAGACAACTTACATGACGTAATTGAACAAGCAAAAAAGGTATATCAAGCAAATGAAAATTAAGTGCATTAATTTAATCTATAGATTAATTAAAGCAGGAACAAAATTTTAGGTTTTTGCCAACAGTGGTCGACGTCGACTGGTGCAAGGAATCCGTCTCTTGATTGCAAAATATGAGTTTTCTATAAAAATACCGCCGCCGGCGAGAGTTTGAGACTGCACGTCTTTTGGTAAAAATGATTGCGATGGTGGTCATCGGTGGCATCCCCCCCTCTATCCTCTGAGGTGTTCCGGCTGCGCGCTTTGGCTAACGGAACACTCCTTGCCAGCGTGGCGCTGGGGCGGCCGCGGGCCGGTTTCCGCCCCCTCGCCCCTGCACCGGCGCCGACGCGGAACGTCCCGCTTTGAAGACGAAGTTTCGCCGGGGCGGGGCGGGTTCCGCGGGGGGCCCCCCCCTCAGAGAGAGCGGTCGCCGCGCTCACAAACGGGGGCACCCCCCGCGCGACGGTGGTCGGTGTGGTCGTGGGTGCGGTATGACCGCCGCTGCAAGCAACAGCCGGCGGGCGCTCCTGGCCATATATTGCTGTCGCGGCGCCGCCACCGGCTCCGGGCTCGAGTGTACTGACGCCGTGCATGCAGAAGAAGGATGCGCTGTGACGGCATTGACAATAGCACGTGTACAGTGTCCACGCGCCGAAAACTGGCCATACAGACGACCAACAAAGGTGGCAACCAGCGGCGCCACCCACTCTCCGTCTTCGCATGGTCGCTCGCGAGCGGGACGGGGTGAGTGGATCTCGACAGGACCAATTCGAGGGCCAAACAGGGGATACATCTGGCAGCCTGCCGGCGACAGGGCACGCGGTGGATCTTTTTCAGGTTCACTTGTACCGAGTGGATGCGCCGCCCGTGGGGTTGTTCACTGGACTGGGACTTGGACGTGGATTGCTCCACCATCTCGCAACGGGATCTCCTCGCTGGCGCTTGCCGCGCACGCCGCCAAAGCGGATGGCTAACGACTACAGGCCCACCCAACCACACCCCTGCCAGTAGCTGGCTTCTTGCGGTTGTCCAAGTTACATGCAAACCTGCCTTTGCCTCTACGGCTGGTGCGGTCCGTGGCGTGGAATGGGGTGTCGGCCGCCGCACTGACGACAGAGTGCCCGTGTCCGCCTGAAGACCAAACGGCAACGCCCAGACGGCTCTGTTCCCCCCCTTTGAGCCCCTTCTGCCCTGCGTTGGGCCCACGGCTGCCTGCAGTCGCCCGCCGCGCCACCACCGCAACCCAGTCTGCCACTGGGGGCGCCCCGGAGCGCGGCCTCGTGGCCACCGTGTCTGGTCGGTTTCCGCCTCCAGTCGCTCTGGGGGGCAGCCGCGCAAGCCCGACCGACCGCCCCCCCCCACAGCGGGCAGTCTTTCTGGGTGGAGGGGTGAGGAATCTCACAGCCTCCACCCCGCCACTGGTTCGCGCAGCCCTCCCGAAAACCCTCCTCCCAGCCAACCAACCACAACCCCTCCACATCCGCCGAAGCGCAGGGTCCGTGCTGCGCTGTGTCACCCCCTACGCGTCCGCCCTTGCACGGGGGCCGTAGTGGCCACACGCAGGCTGCCATGGGTTCTGGCGCCAAAGCCAACCACATCTCAGCGGGAGGGGACACCCCCTCGAGCAGGCGGTCGCCTGCTCGGGGGCCGCTCTCGCGTGTGACGAGGCAGGGCAAGGGGGAGGGGGAAGGCCACCCAAAGTAGCCCCCCTCCTCAGGCTATAGGACGACTGGCGCGGGCCCCCCCTGTGTGCGCGCTGCCGCGGGTTCTTTTCGCACAGCCGGCGGGGCCCACCCCCCCCGCGCCAGCCACGCGCCACCACCCGTTGGTGCAACCAACCGGGGCGCGCGGAGGGGGGCGCGGTCGGGCGGCGGGCGGAACGCTCCAGCGTCTGCCAGCCGCCGTCCCGCGGCCCTCGCGCCCCGTGTCCCGCTCTCTGGCCTGTCGCGCGCTGGTGGCGGTCGCTCCCCTCTCACACCCCACCTCCGTCCCGCCCGCGCTCCCTTCCCCCGCCCTCCCCCCCCGGAGCGTGAACCCCCCGGTGTGCGGCGGCCGTGTGCCGTGTCTGCCCCCCCGCCACCCCCCCCCCACCACCACGCCGCGGCCGTCGACGCTTGCGCGGCACGCCCGCGGCTACCGCGGCTACCGCGGCGCCGTCCAGCGTGCGGCCGCGGCGGCCAACCCTGCGCCCCGCCGCGCGACGTCGCGTCGGCCCCCCCCCCCCCCCCCCCCCGACGGCCCGGCTGCGCACGCGCTCCCGCTCCCCGCCGCTGGTGGTGACCCCGGTCGGTGCCGCCGCGTGCCCGCCCGTGCCGTTGTGCAGCTGGCCTGCGGCTTGCCCCACGGCCGCGACGCCCGGCGTACGGTACGCCTCCCCACCATCGTGTCCACTTTGCGCGAGGTTGGACGCTTCCCCTGCTCCCCCTTTCCCCGACCCCGGCCCTCCCGGCGTGCGCGTTCGCCCTCGCTTGTCGCGGCAGGGGCCGATCTGCCTCCCGCCGCCGTCTTCCCCTCGTGCCCCAAGCCAACCCCCTCTCCCCCGCCCTCTACCGACCTTCTTCCTCGTGCCCCACGCTCCTTCACCCCCTCACGCCCTCGTACACTCTTCACACCGACATCATGAGCGGACCGCCCCCCCCCCGCCACCTCCCCACTCTCGACGGCCCAATCCACTGGACAAGGTCACCCCGCGGCCGCTGGCGCTTCTCCCCGACCGGACCTATGGCCCGCCTGCGCTGGGGGGTGGGGACGGTGGCCAGCCGCCGGCGCTGCCGCCCGCCCACCGGCTGGCGGCGGGACGTGCCGGTGATGGCCGCTACGGGCCAGTGGGTGGGCCGGCCGGTGGCGGCAGCGGCGGTGGCGGCGGTGGCGGTGGCGGTGGCGGCGGCGCGATGGGCTACACCCCCCCACCACTTGCGTACGCGGGCAGCGGCGGGGGTGGTGGCGGGCACGGCCTGTATCCTGGTGTGCCAGCACCGCTGTATGGGCCAGCGGGGGGAGTGGGCGGCGGTGGTGGGGCGGGCACCTATGGGGTCGGCGCTCCCGGTGGCGCTGGGGGCGCCTTGGGGGGGGTGCCCGCCCCCCTGGGCGGCGCGGTCCCCGGCAGGAGGCAGCCAAAGTCCATCCTGTCGCCTCCTGCACGGAGCGTGCCGCCGCTGCGGTCGCCTCCACTGGGCACCAAGGGCGGCGGCCCCGGTGGGGTAGCGGGTCTGGCAGCCAAGGGCGCCGGCGGGGGGGTGCCGCCGCCGCCTGCTCGCCTGGGGGGGGCGGGGGGCGGGGGGGGCGCGCCTACCCCGCTGGGCTCCTATTACACTGCCAGCGCTGTGCCACCGCCGCCGCCGTCGTCGGTTTCAGGAGGGGGTGGGGGGGGTGGGGGAGGCGGGTACGCCGCACCGCCCTATGTCGAACGCCTGTATCACTATCCGGGCACGTACGGCGCGGGTGGAGTGGTAGGGGCTGGTGGCGGCGGCGGCGGCGGCGGTGGCGGCGGTGGCGGCGGCGGGGGTGGTGGCGGCGGTGGCGGCGGCACCGGCACCGGCGTTGGGCCCCGCTCGGCCGATACGGGCGCGGGCGGAGGTGTTGGCGGCGTCGGCCGCCGCGGGGGTGCCGCTCTCCAAAAGGCTGCCGTGGAGAGCGTGGTGGCCAAGAGTGTCAGCGCTGGTGGGCTCCTGCCTCTGTCCCCGCCCCGGTCGCTTGGAGAGGGCAAGCCCGTGGTGGGGGAGCGTGGCGGGAAGGTCGTGTCTGGGGGCGTTGGCGTCGTTGGCGGGAGGCCTGCCGGCGTGCCCGTCACCTCCTCTGGTGCTAGCGGCGGCGGCGGTGTCGGTGGTGGCGGCGGTGGCGGCGGCGGTGGCGGTGGTGGCGGCGGCAGTGGCGGCGGCAGTGTCGGTGGAGGCCGCCGGCGTGTGGGCTCTGCCAAGCCCGCGGGCGGCATGCTGACCGGCGGGCCCCCGCGCTCTGCTAGTGGCGGCAGCAGCGTCGTTGAGCCGCTCGATCCCTCACTTCCGCACATGTCGGCCGCGCAGGTGCAGGCCGCGCAAGCCACCCAGGCCGCCCAGGCCCGTGCGATGGTCGCTCAGCAGCAGGCGGCGGCGCACGTGCAACAGCTTGCGACCGCGGCGCACGCGCAGCAGGCGGCCCAAGCGCATCACGCGCGGCAAGCGGCGATCGCCCACCAGTCGGTTGCGGCGCAGCAGCAAGCAGCGGCGGCGGCGCAGATCGCACGCTCGTCGGCGGCGTCGGTCGCCGCGGCGTCGGCAGCGCACGCGCAGCAGGTGGCTGCCTCGGCGGCGCGCCAGCAAAAGATGAGCGGCAGCGCACCGCCGTCATCGATCGCGGCTGCAACGTCGGCGGGCACCGGCGGTGGTGGCGGCGGGGGGGGTGGCGGCGGGCCCGGGTCAGCACCGCTGCCGCCGCCGCCACCGCATCCACCTCACCTGGCGGCGCCGCCTCAAAAGCAGCGCCCCGTTGGTCCACCCCCGCCGCCGTCGATGCACGTGGTAGGCCATCCGGGTCACTCGTCGTCTCTTGGGGTGGGGGGACGGGAGCCCCCGGGGGCGGGAGGAGTGCCCAGCGGGCGGCGTGCGACTGCCGGTGACGTGAGGCCGCTGCCCTCGATGCCGCCCCAGCCCTTGCACGCACCAAAAGCCGAACCGCCGTTGCCGCTCCCACCGCCCATGGCACTGCCGTCGGGCCGGGGTGGAAGCCTGTTGTACGGTACAGGTGGTGCGGCGGCGGCTGGGGGTGGGGGCGGAGACGGCGGCAGTGGGGGGGTGCTCGTCGGCGGCACCACTGCAGTTTGTGGTAACATTGGGGGGGGCGGTGGTGGCGCAGACGGCGCAGGCCGCCGCCTTGCCGATGCCGGGACCGGGGCGGGTCGCGACGCGCGCGGCCATCCGCCGCCCCTGTCGGGCGTCCGGCCCGACGATCCGCCCGACCGGGCGGCTGGTGGTGGGGAAGTGCGGGAGCGCGGGGTGCCGGGCGGGATGGGTGATGGGGGTCTGGCGCCCTCGCTGAACGGTGGTGCCGGTGGAGGGGGTGTTGGACCTGTCGGCGGCACCGCTGGTGGGGGGCGTGGGGCAGGGACCACTGGAGGAGGTGGGGGTGGGGGTGGTGGTGGTGGTGGTGGTGGTGGTGGTGGTGGTGGTGATGGTGGCGGCAGCGGTGCAAATGGCGGTGGCGCTGGTTCGTGCCGGCAGCTGAAGGTGGAAGATGCCCTGGCCTACCTGGAGCAGGTCAAGAACCAGTTTGGCGCCGAGCCCGAGGTGTACAACCGCTTCTTGGACATCATGAAGAAGTTCAAAGCGCAGTCCATCGACACGACGCAGGTTATCAAGCGGGTGGCGTACCTGTTTCGGGAGAAGCGGCCACTGATCCTCGGCTTCAACACGTTCCTTCCGCCGGGTTACCGCATTGAGCTGCGCGAGGACCCCGTGACGGGTGCGTCCACGGCGGGCTTTTCCGCTCCCGACTGTCCATTTGCGCCACTGGACATGTCGCCGGATGGGGACCTGTCGCCACCCCGCACGCCGCCGCCGCCGGCGCCGCGCACACCTCCGGGGCAGGTGCTGGTGAGTGGGCCGACACGGGGTGGTGGGGGTGTTGGCGCCGGCGGTGGTGGGGAAGAGCAACGCTACGACCGACGCGGAGCGGGTAGCGGCGGGGTGGGCATGTCGGCTGACTCTGTGGGCGGCGACCCGCCGTCGACCCCGCCGCCGGTTCGTCGCCCCCGTCATGTACCACGCGCCGGGCCGCCCCAGAGTGCCCTGCTTGAAGTGGGGGGAGGGGTGCACCCCGGGGGAGCCGCGTCGGCTCACCAGCAGGGTGGGCTCCCCGCGTCGATGGCGGCGATTGCTGGTGGTGTGGCAGCCGGTGGCGGAGGTGGCGGCGGCGGCGGCGGCGGCGGCGGCGGCGGCGGCGGCGGCGGCGGCGGCGGCGGCAGCGGCGGCGGCGGCGGCGGCGGCGGCAGCGGCGGCGGCGGCGGCGGCTCTGGCGGTGCGAACAAGCCCGTTGAGTTTGACCAGGCAGTGATGTACGTGAACAAGATCAAGGCACGCTTCACCACCGCCGACGACCAGTACAAGACGTTTCTTGACATCCTGCAGACCTACCAAAAGGAGCAGCGCACGATCGAGGAGGTGTACGAGCAGGTGGCAAAGCTGTTCCGTGACCACAAGGACCTGCTGGACGAGTTCACTCACTTCCTCCCGGAGTCCCTTCCTGTGGCGTCTCAGTATTCACTGGCCGCTCAAGCGCGGCAGCGGAGGGAAGCGCTTGCTGGGGGAGCGGCGGGGGTTGCTGCTCCGCGGCTGCTGTCATCGGGCAGCATCGGTGGGGCTGACGCGCTAGCGCCGCCGCTGCCGCCACCACCACCACCCCCGCCGCCGCACGCACACGGCGCGCCGTATGCGGCGGACGTCAAGCCGTTTGCGCCATCCACTGCAGCAGCCGCAGCGGTCGCTGCTACGCCCGACCAAACATCGCGTGCAGGGGCGGGTGGTCCTCCGAGTCGATTCCCGGGGGCGGCAGCGCCGGTGACGGTGGCACCTCCCCCGCCGCCGCCACCGCCGCCACCGCCACCGCCGCCCCCTCCTCCCCCGCCGCCTCCACCGGCGACAGTTGCTGCTGCGGCGGCTGCGGGCGGCCCTGCGCCATCGCCTGGGTCTCGGCAGCACACGGCCACATCAGCGGCACCTCGGCCGGGGGCGCCTCGCAAACGGCGAGCGACGCCCACCGTGTCCCCGAATATGGCCGAGCCGGCAGCTGTGACCGGGGCGGCTGCGGCTCGCGGGGGCCGTGCGGCCGGTGCGGCGGGCGATGTCAAGCCACGCAAGAAGGCGCGCGCCGGTGAGCCCGTAGCAGGCCCGTCGCCGACCCCACCGCCAGCTCGTCGCTCTGTTGCAGGCGGTCGCGCCGCGGCCGGGGCTGCAGCAACGACCGCCGTCGCTGCCGCTGCTGCCGTCGCTGATGGGACAGGCGCGCTGGCTGGAAGTGCGCCCGTAGTTCCTGGTCTTGGTGGCGCGGGCGCTGCGACGGAGGAGCTGGCGTTCTTTGACGAGCTTCGTGGAGTCCTTGGCGACGGCTCCACCCATCTGTACGCGGACTTTATCAAGTGCCTATCCCTCTTCTCCCGGCACATTATCAGCCGCGATGAGCTGCTGCGGCTGGCCGACGACATCTTCACTGACTCCCACAAGCACCTCACCGACGCGTTTAGGGCGCTCTTGGCGAGCTCAGCCCCTTCTGCGCCGTTGGCGGCTACGGCGCACTTGCGGTCGCTGCCGCGGCCAACCCCGTCACCACCAACACCGGCAGGTACTGGACCGTCGGCTGCTGCAGCAGCATCGGGTGCACCGCCGCCGCCCGCTCCGTCGACGGCAATTTACCGTGGCCGCCGACTGGCCGATGTGGCAGTGTCGCGGGGCAAAAAGGAGGGCAGCTACTGGGAGATGCCCCCCGACTTTGTGCCACCGGTCGCGTCGGGGATGGGGGATCTTGAGCGGGAGGTGTTGAACACCCGTTACGTCGCGGCCCCGGGGCGGCGACACAGTCTGTTGCGGCCGACGCCGCCGGCTTCATCCGTGTCGTCTGCGCCGGGCGTGGGATCCCCGGCTCCCGTGCCGCCTCCACCACCACCGCCGCCCACGGCTGGCGGCCGCCCACTCGTTGGTGCGGCGGCTGCTGCTGCAGCTGGAGCAGCAGCTGCTGCTGCAGCGGCGGCAGCTGCGGCAACAACGGCGGCAGGTGGCGTTGGGGCGTCCGCGGCCGATGGCGGTGCCGCGGATGGCCTGTTGCCGGTTGGTGGGGGGGAGAGTGCAGCGCTCTTCCGCACACGG
This sequence comes from Pyropia haitanensis, assembly GCA_008729055.1. Lineage (NCBI taxonomy): Eukaryota > Rhodophyta > Bangiophyceae > Bangiales > Bangiaceae > Pyropia > Pyropia haitanensis. The sequence goes on from SDUX01000010.1 coordinate 1,282,307, forward strand.
GTAGTGCCTGACGACGACCGGTACGAGCTGGATGTGCTGATTGCTGGGGTAGAGGCGGCGGCGGTCAAGTTTGCCAAGCTCGCCGCGCTCGCGGCGAGCAGCCACGAAGCGAGTAGCACGGCAGCCACGAGCGGGCCTGCGATGGGTGCTAGTGCGGCCAGTGGCGCTGGTGCCGCTGGAGGCGGGGGAGGTGCAGGAACGGCTGGGGCGGCGAATGGTAACGCTGCTCTGTCGCCTGTGGCGGCCGCTGGCGGTGGTGCCAGCGGTGCCGGCGCCGGCGCTGGCGGCGCCAGCGGCGGCGGTGGCGCATGGGCGACGCTCACCGCCGTGGACTTTCACGCGCTGGACATGGTGTATGGGCGTCACGGGCGAGCGGTGGTGGACTTTGTTCGGCTCAACCCCGTGTTGGCCGCACCCGTGGTGCTCGCCCGCCTGCGCACGCAGCTGGCGTCCTGGAAGCACGCTCGGCGGCAGCTTGGTGGGGTGTGGCGCACGGAGCCGTTTCGGTCTTCCTCCTCCCTCACTGGTGCGTTGGCTCGCTCAGCGAGCGGTGTGAATGCTGTGGAGCAGCAGTCGCGTGAGGGTGGGGAGCCCCCGCCAGTGGCTGCACCCAGTGGCGACGACGTTGGGAACGTGGTGGTCTCCTTGCCGGGTGGCGCTGTGACGGTGCATAACAATGGGTGCATGGACACCCCCGAGCTTGTGGGTAGCTTGCTCTCCACTCGTCGGTATGGGGGCTTTTGGATGTACAGCTACGTGCGGTGCGCGCCCGACTACTTGCTGGCGCGGCGGCTGCTGTGGGAGGCACTCGAATGGCAGCTACGGGATGGGGACGGGGCGGCAGCGGTGGCAGTGACGGTGTGGCTGGACGGCTTTCTTGACAGCCTGCTCGGTGGTGGGGGGGACGAGAGCGACGTTGTCAGCGATGCCACGGCAGCAGCGCCCGCCTCTCCGAACGGCGCCGCTGATGGCAGCGAGATGGACGGCGGCACCTCGGCGGGTGCAGCGGCGCACGCCAAGCGCGAGCCGGGCTGCGATGCGCCTGCCGCAGATGGCGAGATGGGCGACGTCCGCGACGGATTGACGGGCGGTGCTGGCGCGGTGGGGTCTGCTGCCAGAGAGCCAGACGGGGCTGCGGGCAGCTCTGGTGGATCCGACGGTGCCCCATTGCCCTCTGGCGCGGCTGGACACGATGCCATGCACGTCCTCTATGGAGATGTTCCCCTGTACACAGTGGTACGCCTGACCGCTGCCCTCTGCGATAAGCTGCATGTGGTCAATGCACTGCCTGATGAAGTGCGGGAGCGGCTGCTTCAGTTGCTCACTGACGCACTCTGCGGCCGCTTGACGATTCCGCTCTACACGGCAGGCTTGCGGGCTCTGTTGCATCTGCCTGAGGCTGGTGGCGCGGCTGCTGGCTTGGGCGCTACGGCTACCACCTTTGGCGACAATCGCGGCGACGCCAGTGCAGGTGCCAGCGAGGCAGGGATCCCAGTTGAGCCAGCGTCTGGGCCTGCCGAACGAATTGGCAATGGCGTCGCTGGCGTGCCCTCTGGCCGCGGCAGTGAGAAGAGCGACGCGGGTGACACGATCGGCTCGCCCAGGGGGAACGGTGGCGAGTCTGCGATGGACGTAGACACTGGGGAGGGAGCGGTTGGTGGCAACGATGGTGTCAAGCCCGCGTTGCTCACGGTTGAGTCGCTTGGCGTCTCTGAGGCTGACGCGACCGCCCTGTTCAACTTGCCGCTGGTGGCGTCGACGTGGGCAGTCGCGGTGATGCGGGTGGCACTCAGTCCGACAGCCACCACGTCCGCGCTGTTGGAGCTCCACACCACTGCGCGGCAGCTGGACGAGTCGATCTACTTGGTGCGTGCCGCGGCGTCCATGGCCGGCCCTGGCGGTGCCCCACCGTCGGCCGCTTCGTCAGCTTCGTGCCCCTCTCCTCTGGTGCGTATTGCGTACGACGCGGGAGCGGTGGCGCTTCACTTCCACGCGGTCCCGCACGCGTCAGCCGCGTGCGCGGCGTGCACGGCGCCAAGATGCGCGGGGGATTGTGACGGCAGTCGGCTGCTTGGCGGAGCGCCCCGCGGGGGGGGCACGCCGAGCGTCGACTCGTCGGCCTTTGTTGAGGGCCGCCCCCGGGCGGGTATTTCGGCCGAGGCATCTGAGGCGCTTGCCGCGAGCGCGTTTGCATCCTTCCTGCGACGCCTGCGGCGGGTGCCGGGGTCGCGGCGGCTGCGCATTGGTGCGGCCGCCCTGCGGTCACCTCCCCCTGACGGCGCCATTGGCAGCGTGGCCGCCCGCCTCGTCCACCGTGCCGAGTCGGTGGTGGTGGTCAACGGGCTCAAGCTGTCCTCCGCCATGGCGGCGGAAGGTGCCCCACGCTCCCCAGCCTGGGGCAGCGGCGACGGCGGCGGCGGCGGAGGCGGCGACGGGGTTGGCGGGGGTGACGGCGGCAGTGGTGGCAAGCGCCGCGGCCGCCTGGTCGGCCGCCGCTTTGTACCCGAGGGCGGTGAGGATTCGATGTTTGTGCCCCGACCGCGCCCGTTGGGGCGGCGGCCGCCGCCGCAGCCGACGCGGTCGGCGGCGCTGGAGCGGCTGTGCTCGCGAGTTGCCGGCGGGCGGGCGCCCCTGGACCGAGAGGCAGAGGCCGAACGTGACGAGGCTGCGGCATGACGGGCGGGTAGGGGCCCAGTCGCTTGCGGGGACGGTTGTGTCTATTTCTGTGTGGCCACGCGCACTGGCCGATTTTGTTGGTGGCTCTTGCACTCGATTCCGGCGCCTTGCTTGCGCGAGTGCTCTGTGTATTGTGGTATGTATGCAGCGTACGCACTTGCTTTTATTCTTATGACTTGCTTTGTTGTTGGTTCTCGCATTCTTCGTCTTGATTGCTCTCGCCTTGGTTGTTTTGTCCGTTCTCGCCTTGGGTGATTTGTTCTCGCCTTGGGTGATTTGTTCTCACCTTGGTTGTTCCCTGTTCGTCTGTTTTGGTCTGTAGGTATTGTACAATCCGCATGGCCGCTGTGTGCCTGGCCAGCCAGGTCACGCAAAAGACCATTGAGCACAGCAACGCTCACTCTCAGGACAGGTGGCACGAGCCCCACAGCAGACAGGGACAAAGTGTCCCCCCCCCCCCGCTCCACCCATGGACACCCAGCCGCGCCACCCCACCTGTGGCCGCGTGTCCACCTTGCCACCCGTGGCCGCGTGTCCACCTTGCCACCCGTGGCCGCGTGTCCACCTCGCCACCCGTGGCCGCCCGCGTCCCCCCGCAACCACAGACCCCCCGCTCGTCGACGGCCTCTGCACGCCCGCCCACAGGCGCGCGGCGGCGGCGGCGCGGGGGCGCCCCCGCGGCGGCGCCCACCGCCGCGTCGTCCCGCGGCGGCAGCACCCGCCCGCCGCCGCTCGGCCCGGCCCGCCCCACCGCCGCCGCGGCCGCCGCGCGGCCACCCCGCGCGGCGCCACCCGCGCGGCGCCCACACACCACCGCCGCCGCGCCCCAGCAGCAGCCAGCCCAGCGCGCACCGCCGCACGGCAGCTGTGCAGCCAAAAGCGCACCCCCCCCCTCCTCCCCGGCTCGGCCTCACCAGGTTGACACGCTTCAGTCCCCACCCCCTCCCCACCCCCCCCTACCCCCCCCCCCCACCCCCCCTTCCCCCCCGCCTCCCTCAGCGGTACTGCCCGTGGTCATCCATGGTCGTCGCCGCCGCGTCGAGCGCGTCGCCCAGCCGCGCCGCGATGAGGTTGATCTCCGCGTTGAGGTCCTGCAGCGCCGTGGCGATCGCGTCGGTCGGCAGGTAGGGCGCCGCGGCGTCGCCGCCGCCGCCGCCGCCGCCGCCGCCGCCGCCGCCAGCGCCGCCGCCGCCGCCGCCGGCATCGGCGCCCCCCCCCCCCCCGCCGCCGCCCCGCGGCCCCAGCTGCGTGTGCACCCGCAGGACGATGTGGTGCTTCAGCGGGTGCGGCTGCTTGTACGCCACGTACGTCACCCGCGGGTCCCGCAGCAGCTGCATCCGCACCAGGTTGCCGAGCGTGTGGTCCTCCCGCTCAATGGTGAGCGTGCCCGCGTTCTCCACCTTGACGTCCCGCTCGTACGTTAGCCTGGGAAGGAGCAAGGAGGGGGGGGGTGAGGCGGCGTTGCGGGGGGGGGGGCGGTACCCCAAGAGGGAGGAAAGGAAGCGTGCGCGTGCGTGCACGTGTACGAGTGCAGCAGGAGCCGAGGGTGAGGCAGGAGGGAGGGAAACACAGCCAGAGCGTTAGTGCCGGTGTGCCGCGGCCCCTGGATGCCTTGCGCCGCGCACCTCCTCCGCCCGTCAGCGGGGGTGCAACAGACCAGACGACCCCCTCCCGCCACCTCCCACCCTCCCGCTACCCCCGCCCGTGCGTGCGCCGCCGAGACCAGCCGACCGCCCCTCGGCGACCGCGCGACGGCCGCGCGAGGCGCGTACTTTTGAACGCCATCGGGGAGAACGACCGCCGCAAAGTGGTCGGGCGCGTTGGACATGGTGGCGGGGCAAGTCTCGGACGGCCGGCGGCGGAGGGGGAAGCTGTGGCAGTGACGAGGGGGGACAGGGAGCGCGACCGAGCAGGGTGGCGCTGCCCAGCGCGCGCCGACTTGGCCGTGTGGCCGGGCTGGCTGTCTGACGAACGAAGCGCGGGTCGACGCTCGGCCCAAACCACTAAACGCAGCATGTAAAACGCCAACACGCAAGTCGCGGTCCGATTAGGCCGATGAGGGGCACGCAGTATGTACTTTGACAAATACAAAAAGTACATTGAGCTGCGAGGATCGGGGAACATGCATTCGCGGCCACCCCACGCCACGTGACGTGGGCCTTGTCGGTGCAGGAACAGCGTCGCCTGCCTCTTGGCCGTCTTTGCCGACGGGGGTCAAGACCGTGGCGTCCCCGCGCAGCCGCTTCCGTCGGATCGGTGGCCGCCCGTCCCTTTGCCGCCTTTCTCGTGCCGCCCCGGCGACCGTCGACTGCGTCGTCACGATGCTCTCCGCCCTGGCTCGGCATGCAGTGACGGGCGTGCGGCGGGCGGCGGGGGCCCCCCGGGGGGTGGCCGCGGCCGTGGCGGGTGCCGGCCCCGCGGCGGCGGCGGCGGCGGCGGGCGCCCGCGCCAAGTCTCGGTCCGCCGCGGCCCCCGCGGCGGCGGAGGAGGCCGCAGCCCCGCTGCGGCCGCTCGACGAGACCGAGACGTACGACCTGCCCGCGTTCAAGACGCACCGCTTGGAGCTTGGCGACCTGCCAACGTCGACGACCGCGTCGGGCGCGCAGCTGCAAGAGTACTTTGAGTCCATGTACCGGATGCGGCGGATGGAGACCAAGGCGGACGAGCTGTACATGACCGGCCACGTGCGCGGCTTTTGCCACCTGTACAATGGGCAGGAGGCGGTGGCGGTGGGCGTCGAGGCGGCGGTCACGTACGAGGACTACCTGATCACCGCGTACCGCAACCACTGCCAGCAGCTGGCCCGCGGGGACACGGTGGAGGGCGTGCTGTCCGAGCTGACCGGCCGCGTGACGGGCTGCTCGGGCGGCAAGGGCGGCAGCATGCACCTGTACAAGCCGGAGAACCGGTACTTTGGTGGCAACGGCATTGTCGGCGCGCAGGGGCCGCTGGGCACGGGCCTGGCGTTTGCGGCCAAGTACGGGGGCACCCGCAACGTGGCGATCACGATGTTTGGGGACGGCGCGGCCAACCAGGGGCAGATCTTTGAGGCGCTCAACATGGCGCAGCTGTGGCGGCTGCCCATCATCTTCATGTGTGAGAACAACCGGTACGGGATGGGCACCTCCACCACCCGGGCGGCGGCGAGCGGCGACTTTTACACCCGCGGCGACTACGCGGCGGGCCTTTACATTGACGGCATGAACGTGCTGTCGGTGCGGGAGGGCATTGCGTACGCGGCGGAGCGGTGCCGCTCGGGCGAGGGCCCCGTCTACGTGGAGATGGACACGTACCGGTACAAGGGGCACTCCATCTCGGACCAGGGCACGGGCTACCGCACCACCGACGAGGTGCAGAGCATGAAGGCGTCGCGGGACCCGATCGACCAGGTCAAGACGATGCTCATTGACGGTGGCTGGGCGACGCTGCAGAGCCTCAAGGGCGTCGAGCGGTCGCTGCGCAAGCAGGTGGACGCGGCGGTGGAGTTTGCCAAGGAGGCGCCCCAGCCGCCGCCAGAGCACCTGTGGAAGGACGTGCTGAGCCCGTCGGCGAGTGGGGAGTCGGTGGTGCGGGGGACGCTGGTAACCACGGGTGGCAAGGTGGGCACGCCGCTGTAGGTGGGCTGGCGCGGCTGGGTGTCTATGGGTGGGGTGGGGGGGGAGGACGCTTTATCCCCGTCTGCTTTTTGTCCTTTTGTATCACTGTGAGGCTCATGCCGCTTCTTCTGAGAGTGAGCGTAGCCGGGCGCAGTGGGGTGGGGCGTGGTCTTTCATGCCGCTCTTTTCTCCTGGTGAGCGTTGCGGGGCGCAATGGGGTGGGGCGTGGTCGCTCATGTGACCCGGCTGGCATGGCACACAACGGTCATGTGGCTTGTATAATACCTACGGACCATGAACGAGGAACCGAGAAACACTGTGCGCCTGTCAGTCAGCCAGAAGTGAGAAGCTGTACAAGTGTACTCGCGGGCACAGCCACTTCAGCGCCGCTGACCGAGTTTGCTGCGCCAGCCGCTGCCACCACTCCGATGGGCGTGATCGGTACTGGTCCATTCACTGGGCGAAGCGCAAAGCCTACGTCAAGATGCTTATTGTGCTTCCACGACGGGACGTGTCGTCATCAGGAAGAGGGGCTGTTCATTTGCTTGGACGACGCTACCGTATTGCACCAATACCATCTTGATGATCTCGGTACGGTTTTCTTCTGGGACTCACAGTATTCTGGCCCAGATGGCACAAGAATCGGAAAGTCAAACCTCCTCGACGCAAAGGCCAAACAACGAAGAATAAACCAGAGCGCACCTACGCCCGCGCTCCTCCGCTCTCTATACCGTCAAGCCGCATGCGATGGCGTGGGCGGCGGCCCCCGCCCCCCCCACCCGTATCCCACCCGACCACGTCATCCACCCACTCCTTGGCGGACGACAGCCGAGCGGCCACCGACGGGTAGTCGGGAAGGCAGCAGTACACTTTAGGCTCGTCATCCCCACCTGCACGTACGTCGGCTTCCCGCCGGGTGCCGCTGCCGGCGCCACCTGGTACACTGGCCCACCGCTGTCGCCTAAGCACGGGGAGCAGCCGCCCGCCCGCCCAGACCGCGGCGCACAGGAACGCCGGGTGGTCGAGCGTGCGGGTCCAGTCCCAGCCTGGGAGTCCCCGCGAGCGTCGCAGACGGCCCCACGATACGCACTCGTCGGGCGTCAGTGTGGGCTGGTCCACAAACCGTGGGTCTGCGGGGGGGGGACCCCCGTCGACCGCGACGCTCACGCCGGCCGCCTGGACGGCGGAGCCCGCCGCGGGCACCGCAGGGTCCCCGTTGAGGGCGAGCCGCGGCCACGGCGCCGCGGCGAGCCGCCGCTCCATTGCGTCGTCCACGCCGAAGCGGAGGACCGCAAAGTCCCACACGGCGTACTCCCAGGCGTCGATGGCATAGCAGGGGTGAACGGCCGTGTCAATGACGGGGAGGGTGGCGGCCACGGGGTCCCCCTGCCCAGGCACCACCACCCGCACCGAGTAGTTGTAGTCGCCGTGGCGATGTGCGGCAGTGAAGACGTGGCGGGGGGGGAGGAATGTGCCCGAACAGAACCCCTCGTCGTCATCGTCGTTGTCAATCAGTACTGCCATCAGGGACTGCTCACCACTGGCTCGCGGCAGAGGGCGGCCGCCCACAATGCGCGCCATGAGGGCGACAGCGGCGACGGCACCAACGCCGACGCCGCCGCCGCCGGCTGCGGCCTCCCGTCTGGGCGGAAGGCTTCGGGGGGCGGCTGGCCGCCCGCTGCCGCCCGCAACGGGCCCCGCCGTCTGCCGATCGGCGGCAGCCGCGGCGGTGGAGGTGACGGCCGTGGTGGCGGAGCGCCCACGCTCCCGCCCAGCCAGGGACACGTCCAGCACGGGGCACGCCGGCACCACGGGCGTCACACCAACGTGCACGTCGGAGAGCGGGCACCCCGCGGCCCAAGCGCCCTCCTCGAGGCTCACGTGCATGCTCACGTCCGCGTCCATTCCCAGCCGCCGGTACTGCACGTCGGACCAGCAGTCGAGCGGGACCGACGGTGCCGCCGCGTCGTTCTAACACTCGTAATCCTCCGTCACGTTTGTGACGTGGAGGGCCAGGTCCGAGCCGATGCCGCCGCGCGTCGGCGGCACCATCGAGACCAACGCAAACGACACGTTGGGCAGCAGACCCCGCGTGTAGATCTTCCTTGTCAGGACACACAGGCACCGCACCGGCGGGAGGGTGACGGTGCCGCCACACGGGTTGACCTGATTGCGCGCCATGTTGTTGGGGCGCGGGTCCTGGGCGACCCCACGGGCGGCCGCGACGCCGGTAGCGGCTGATGCCACGGTGACGACCGCCGCCGCCGCTGCGGCCGCCGCTGCGACAAGGGCGCGTGAGCACGGTGCCATGGCGGCTGCCACGTCGCCGTATGGTGCCGCGGAAGGCGAGGACGTCGAGATGAATCGGCCCCACGCCTTGCCCACCGCGAGCGGCCTTTCGCGCCTCTTACGCCGCTTCTCTCCCGCCGGTGCCGCTGCCGCGCGTGCGCGCGTCGCCCACCTCGCGACGCTGGTTGTGTCGCCTGAACTCGACTCTGACCACCTTTGCTACCGGCGCTCCCTGTCTTTACGCTACCAACTGGTCCCCCCACTCCCGTCCGCCCGACGCACTGGCGCCCTTGCAGCCCAGGCTGCCGGTGCCGGCCGCCACCCCTGCCGCCTCCGAAGCCGCGCCGGGGCGTGCGCCGCCCCCGTCGCCCTTCCCTGCTGACAAGGTCGCCTCTCCACCACAACCCGCCCGGGCTAACGGGCCTCTGCCGCGAAGGGCGGCCGCGCGGCGCCGCCATGGAGCTCCCTCCATCCAAAGGGCATGGCAGTGGGGTGACGCTGGGGCGCCTGGGTGGCTCGTGTGTACTGTCAAGAGGGAGCGCCGTGCCGTCCGAGTTGACCACCCATTCGAGTTTGCAGTGTTTTCTATGTATAGAAGCGCAAATTTGGCCAGACTTGGATTTCTTCAGCCAATGCGCAAACACGTCGAACGCCCGGTGCTGCCGCCCACGCAAACGCATCCCACGCTCCGTCCACGCCCATATGGCCGGGTGGTAGTGATCGGTGGGGTCCATCCCTCCCCGCTAGACCAGCCTCTCAAGCGGCGCTGGTCAGAGAGCTCCCCAACCCCCCTCCACGCCCCCTGCCTGCCGTCACCTACGCGCCCCCCACCGCATCCGATGGAGCGCTCACTGGATCAGCTCGGCAGAATCAAGGTCGCCTGCACACGCCCCACGACCCGCAATCAACCCCGGCTCCCGCGCCGTCGCCGCCGCTCGTGGCAGCCTTCACCTTGTCGATTGCTGTGTGACCGCGTTGGACTCACGCGTCGGCGTTGGTGGCCTTGGCGTGATGCAATTTCTGTATGCCGCGAGGACGGCATCAGCTGGGTGATACGCAAACACCTTGCTCTGCCTGGGCAGTCGTTCGTTCTTGACGACGTACTGCTCGAGGTCCGTCCTGTTTGGCGTGGCCATCCTTGGCGCGGGCGACGTGCACGCGCCGCACGCCCCGGTCGGACGCCTTGGCTTTCTTGCCAACTTGACCTGTCGCTCCTTGGAGTCGGCTGGACAAGTGTCAACCTTTGCTCCAGCCTGGCCCTTCTCGTAGAGCGTATCGTTCTCCTGGTCACAGCGCCGCGCTTCTACTCTGCCGACGTCCAGACCTGTACCGTACAGTGGGCATGTGTACACACTCGCGTACATTTCTTGAATGCTTGCGGTCCAGTTTAGTCCACCGAAGCCCACAAAATCGAAGTTTGGCAGAGCGCCTCGACGAATAATTGCTGGCACAGGCGTTCATCGCATCAAGGGTTTCGGTTTTACTGGTGCACGCTCAATCGGGTGTGAGATATGAAGTGCAAATTCAACAGTGGGTGGCCCACATCTGACGGTGGCGTGAATCACGAGGGCGCCCCGCACTCGCGGAGCGAAAATCCCGCGGCCCGCCAACGCGCAGCCACCGGGGCAGCCACGTGCGCAGCCGAGGTTGGATGTGCCAGCAAGACTCCCCATGGCCGTGAGGCGGGGAGAGCACCGCATGCATGGGCCTGTGGTGGGCTCGGTCCTCCATCCTGTGCGCTGCCCTTCACCCCGCTCGACCAGGGTTTCTTCCCACTCGCTTTGTTGGGGCCCTCGCCTCTCCCCCCTCTCTCCCATCCCCGTCGCCGGCAGCCTCCGTTTCACCAACCCCGTGCTCCCACACGCCCCCCTGCTTCGCTCCACCCCTACCTGTTGGCTTCTCCTCTGCCGGCCGCCTTCCCAAGCCTGTTCCACCCCCCTTTCTCGCCTGTTTTCTTCCTCCCTTCCCCCCTCTTGCCCGTCAAGGGGCTCCAGGCGGTCGCCCACGATGCTCAAGTCCCGCCCCCCCAGCCGCCGCTCCTCCCCCTCGCCACCGAGGCGGCCGCCGCCGAGGCGGCCGCGACCGCCCGCCGCGTGTCGATGAGCGCCACCGCACGCCCGTCCGACGTGGCGGACGCGCTGCTGTCGGCGCGGCTCCGCCGCGCCGCCGCCGACGCGGCCGCCCGCCACGCCACGACGGCGGCGTACGAGGCGGCCCAGCGGCGGCAGTCGGACGCGTACTGGGCAGCACGGGCGGCGGCCAGGCGGGGTCGCCGCCGCCGGTGGCGCTGCTGGTGCTGCGTGGTCTGGTAATGGGCGCCGGGGGGGGGGGGGGGGTGGGGGGGGTCGGAGGAGGTGCGCACCGCTGTGTGGGGTTGACGCTGTCGGGGTGGTTGCCCGCACTCGCCGTGCCGAGCAACGGACGTGGGTGGGGGACCCCGCGCGGCGGCGGCTAGCAGACGGCCGCTACCGACGCCGTGTCCGCCGCGAGGGGGGGGGGAAGGCCGGCACGGCAGTGGTGGCTGCCGTTCAAGGCCCGTGCGGGCGGACCGCCAACCGTTGCCCACGCCCGCGCACCACGCAGCCGGTCGACGGCGCGTCATCCCGCCGGGCCCACCGTGGCGGTGGCCATAGAGGTACTGGCTGCGGGGGCCAACGCCAACGTCCACGCCCCCCCCCCCCCAAACTTGTCAAGACGCAGACCAGAAAACAACGGGTACCGCGACGTCTCTGCCACCATAGCGGTGGTCACAGAGCTACGGGCTGGGGCCGCCACGCACGTCCGCGCCGCCCCCCCCCCCCCCCCCCCAAACCTGTCCAGCCGCCCACCAAAAAAAAAAAAAAAAAAAAAAAGCGGGGTACCGCGACGTCTCTGGTGCTCGGTGGACCCACAGCCGCCCGCCCGCGGTGGGCAGACGCGCCTGCCGGCGGCACCGGCCGGCCACCGCGGCGGGCGGCCGTGCGGTGCCGCGTGGGGGTGCCGCCCACCCCGTCCCCCCCCCCCCCCGTGACCGCGCAGGCGCGGGTCGGCACGTCGCTCTCCCGCCAGACGTTGCCCACACCCCTTCCCCACCCCCCTTCCCCCCCCCCCCCCCCCATCCCATGCTCGCAACCGGGAGGGGCCATCGCCGCACCGCGGTGCGTCGGGCGCGCCCCACACCCACCCCCCCCCCCCCCCCCCACGCGGCGTCGATGGGGCGCGCCGCGCCCGCACGACCGCGGCGGCGGCGTCGCGCGGGCGGCAGGCGGCGGCGGCGCGGCGGCCGCGGCGGGATCAAACCCAATTCCACGGCCGTGCCGTTGACCATTCCAGGCGGGCGGCGCCGCCCATCCGCCATCCTCCCAAACGGGGAGGCGGGGTGGGGCCACACCACCCGCCACCGCCGCCGACGCGGCCAGACACCCGCCCGCCTTTTTTTTTTTTGCGTGTCGCCCCGCCCGTCGGGCGCGCGGGCGCTGCCACCCCGCCCCGTTTGCCAGATCACCCGCCCGCCCGCCCGCCCGCCCGCCCGCCCGCCCGCCCGCCCGCCCGCCCGCCCGCCCGCCCACCGGCCGCGACCGTTTCACCCCGCCCCGCGCGGGCGCGCCACCGAGCCGTTGCGCCGCCGCCCCGCCCGCCCCCCCCCCCCGCACCCACAGGCGGACGGGACGCCTGCGTGGGGCACCACCCGCTCGCCCGTCGCTTCCCGCCAAGACGGTCGGCGGCGGCGGCGGCCACAGCCCCCCGCCCACACGTGCAGCGCGGGCGGCCCGTTTGGCAGTCCCCCCCCCCCCCCCCTCCCCCCCCCCCACGCCGCCGCCCCCCCCCCACCCACCCCCAACAAGCCTGCCAGTTCACCGCAGCCCCCCCCCCCCCCCCCCGGCACGCACACGCTGCCGCGCGCCGCGCGCACGCCGCCCGTCGCGGCGCGGCGCCGCGTCGGATCCACTGCGCGTGGCGGCGGCGGCACACGCTGACGTGGCGGCGGCGGGTCCCCCCCCAGTGCGGAAAACACGCCCCGCCCACGCGCTCCCCCCCCCCCCCCCCGGCACCACCCCCACCTCCGCCGCGGGCGGGGGGGGGTAACCTCCCCCTCCCCGAGCGGCCCGTTTCTGGGTGTGCCGTTTTCTTTTTCTTTTTTTTTTTTGCCGCGGCGGCGCGCCGTTCCCCTGTGCCACCTCCCCACCCCCCACCCCGTCCCTTTTCACTGCTGGGCTGCCGCGCCGCTGGGATGGGACGCGGGGTAGTAGTCGTCGCTGGTGGGGGGGGGGGGTGCTCCCGGTGCGCGTGGGATGATGGGGGGGGGGGGGGGGGTGCCTGCGCCGCGTGGGTGCCGGCGCAACGGACCCACTGGCGACGCGTGGGTGCCACGCCGGCCGGCGCTCCCCCCCCTCTCCCCCCCCCCCCCCTCCCAGAGCGGGGCCGCCTTTTTTTTTTTTTTGTTGTTGCGTGTTGTTTGTCGCCGCCGTGGGGTGTGGGCGCGACAGGCGGCGGCCGCGGGTGGGGCGGCGTGCTCACCCGGCACCACGCCCAGGCCAACGCCGCGACGGCGCCCCCCCCCCCCCCCCCCCCCGGTGTCGGGGTCGGTCGCCGCCACCCCCTCCCCCCCCCGCGCCCTTCCCCCCACTGGCCGCCAGGCGTACGGGACAGGCGGCGGTGGCAGCGGCGGCCACGCGTCCGGCACCCCCCCCCCCCCCCCCCGCCCCCCCCCCGGTGCGCGACGCTCTGACACTCGCGCTCCCCCCCCCACCCCAACCCCTGCTCCCCCCGCCCCGCGCGGTGAGCGCTCCCCCCCGCCCGTGGGCGGCCCCGCCCCCCGCCGGCGGGGCGGTCCGCCGCCGAGCGAGCCACCGCCGGCCGCGGCGGGCGTGGCATTATCTCCGCCGTCCCGCCCCCCCCCCGCCCCCCCCGCCCGCTCGACGGCCACTCCCCCCCCCCCTCAAGCCGGTGTTCCCCCCCCCCCCTCCCTCCACCACCACCCACCACCCACCCAACCCACCCAACCCACCCAACCCAGCCAACCCACCCACCCACCACCACCACCACCACCACCCCTCCCCCCCCACCCCCCCTCTCCACCTCCCTCCCCCGCCGCCACCGCCGCCACGCGCACCGATCGACGGCGGCAGCCACACCGGCGTACCGGCGCGGCGCGGGGCGGGGTGTGTGGCCGCCGCCGCCCGCCGCTGGCTGGTGTGCGTGGCGTGCGTTGGAGGGGGGGGGGAAGGGGGGGCGAGGGGGGGGGGGGGGGGGGGGGGAAAGAGAGAGACCGCCGTCGGTGCGCCCACGAGGGGGGGGGGTGGGGGGGTGGGTGGGGGGGGGGGTCCGCCCCGCCCGCCTGGCGGTGGCGGTGGCGGTCGTGGCGGCGGCAGCGGCAGCGGCGGCAGCGGCAGCGGCGGCGGCGGCGGCGGCGGCGGCGGCGGCGGCGGGGGTGGCGGTGGCAACCGCGGCTGGCGACGGCGGTGGCGGCACGGCGCGCCGCCGCGACCGCTGCGCGCGTCGGGTGCTCGGCGCGACCGCCCGTCTCGCGGCGCCCCGCGGGCGGGCCTCCCCGGCGGGCCGCGTCGTCGTCTGACGGCCGTCGGCCGGCGGTGGTGGCGGCGGCGGTGGTGGCGGTGGCGGCGGCGGTGGCGGCGGCGGCACCGGTCTTTCGCTTGGCGGCACGCGGTTGGGGGTAGGCGACGGCGCCCGCGGCCGCACACGCGGTGCCGATAAGCGTCCCCCTCCCCCCCCCCCCCCCCCACCCCCCGCTAGCTACCCTCCCCCTCCCGCTCTCCCACCGCGTCGTTCCCGCTCCCCCCCCTCCCCCCTCCCCCCCCGTCCCTTGGGCGGCGCTGCCGCCACCACCATGGAGCGCATCCGCCAGCTGCTGTCGCCGTCGGCCAAGAAAAAGGCGCCCGCCGCCGGCGCGTGGGCGTTTATCCACGAGCCCGCCGGTGGTGCCAGCGGCGGCGGCGGCGGCGGCGGCGGCGGTGGCGGTGACGGTGGCGGTGGGGGGGGGGTGGGGGGGGGGGGGGGGGGGTGGGGGGGGTACGCCCCGTCCCCGACGCCGTCCCCGTCGGCGGACCGCCCCCGTGCGGGACCGCCGGGCGGCATTGGCGGCAGCGGCGGCGGCGGCGGGGGTATGGGCGGCGGCGGCGGCGGCGGCGGCGGCGTCGGGGGATCCCCGCGCCCGCCGCCATCGTCGGTCGCGCTGCCGCCGTCGCCGTCGACATCATCGGGCGGCAGCCGCACGCCGCGCCCGCGGCGGCGGCCCGGCGGCGGCGGCACGCCGTCGCCATCCCCCACCGCCCGTGGCGGCGGCGGCGGCGGCGGCTACCGATCCCCCGCGCGGCGGCTCGAGTTTGCCGCCCACCCCTTTTCCTCGTTTGGCAGCCTCGCCGGCGGCTCGCCGGGCAGCAGCCTCGGCGGCGGCGGCGGCGGTGGTGGGGGTGGGGGTGGTGGTGGCGGCGGCGCGTGCGGCGGCTCGTCGTCGGGCGCGCCGTCCATGGACGTGTCCTTCCCAACGGGCGTCACGCACACGTCGTCGGTCAAGAGCGGCGGCGCCGGCGGTGGCCTCACCGGCCTCGACTCGGTGCCCGCGCACGTGCGCGCCGCGTTGACCGGCGCGGGCGTCACCGCGGGGGACGTGGCGCGGGACCCGGCCGCCGCGGTCGCGGCGTATACGCTCGGCACGCACGGGCTGCCGCTGCTGCCACAGCCGACGCGGTCGCCACGCGCGGAGCGCGTCGCCGCGCGTGCACGGGAGCAGCGCGACCGTGCCGCCGCCGCCGCCGCCGCCGCCGCCACCTCCACCGCCACCACCGCCACCACCACCGCTGGTGCGGCGGGAGGCACGCATGGGAATGGTGGGGTGGGGGGGGGGGGGGCGGGGGGGGGCCCGCCCCACCGTCGGCCGCGGCGGCACGGGAGCGGGCGGCGCGGGTGCTCCGCGCGGACCGGGACGCGGCGGTGGCGGCGGTGGAGGCGCGGCGGCGGGCGGAGGAGCGGCGCGGCCGCGCCGACGCGGCGGCCGCGGCGGCCGCGGCGGTGGCGGCGGCCGCGGCGGCGGCGGCGGGGGGATCGTCGTCGCCGGTGCCGTCGCCGTCGGCGGCGGTGGGGGCGGCGGTGGGGGCGGCCGCGGCCGAGCGGGAGCACCCACACGGGCGTGGGGTGGCGGCGGCGGCGGCGGCGGCGGCGGCGGCGGCGGCGGCACCGCCGCCGCCGCTGCCCGCGCTGCGCCTGCCGACGCTGCCCGCCAAGCCCGCGGAGCTGCGCTCGCCGGCGGTGGCGGTGGCCGAGGCGACGCTGTTTGGGGAGCCGACCGGCGGGGATGACGGCGGTGGCGGCGGTGGCGGCGGCGGGGGTGTGGCGGACGACGCGGAGAACCGGCCGCCGCCGGGGGTGGTGCGGGGTGCCAGCGGCGGCGGCGTCAATGGCCGCCGCAGCGGCGGTGGTGGTGGCGGTGGCGGTGGCGGCGGTGGCGGTGGCGGCGGCGGCGGCGGGGCGGCGGCGGCCAAGGGCGGCGCTGGTGCCAAGGCGGCGGCCGCGGTGGTGGCCGTTGCCGACGGTGGCGGCGCCGTCGCCGCGGCGCCCGCCGCGCGTGGCGCAACGGGCGCGGCGGCGGCGGCGGCGGCGGCCGAGGCGGCGGCGGCCGCCGCGGCGGCGGCGGCGCACCCCCGCGGCTCCATCGCGCCGGTGGACCCCGTCTATGTCGACGCCGACCCGCGGGACGTGTTTGAGGACCTGCGGGAAGTCGGCTCGGGCGCGTGTGGCAAGGTGTACCTCGCGCGCGTGCGGGCAACGCCCCGCGGCGGCGCCCGCCGCCGGGCCGCCAACGGCCGGCGGGTGGCGCTCAAAAAGGTGTCGCCGTCGTCGCCCGCGGAGCGGCGGCTGGTCGAGATGGAGATCCGCATGATGGCGACGACGCGGCACGCCAACCTCATCAAGGCGCACGAGACGTACCGCCACGCGGGGGCGCTGTGGATTACGATGGAGTACATGAACGGCGGGTGCTTGACGCACGTGCTCGAGTTTTTCCAAAAGCGGCGGCTGCTGCTCGAGGAGCCCCACATTGCCTACGTGCTGCGCGAGGTGCTCCGCGGGCTCGCCCACATGCACGGCCTGCGGCGGCTGCACCGGGACCTCAAGAGCGACAACATCCTCATTGACACCGCGGGGGGGGTGCGGCTGGCGGACTTTGGCTTTTGCGCGCAGCTGACGGACGAGCGGGACGTGCGGCACAGCGTCGTCGGCACCCCTTTCTATACGTTAAGTTTTCCAGGGCCGCCGCCGCCGCCGGCGGCGCCGCGCCACCGCTCGCTGCTTTTGGCTGGTTTTTGGGGGGCGGGGGGGGGGGGGGGGGGGGGAGCGGGTTTGGCTGTGTGGCGGTTGGTGGGGGGATGGTGGGCGTGACGACGGTGGGGGGGTGTGCGTGCTGGTCGCGGCGGCCGCCGAGCGCGGCGACCGTGGCGGCACGCGTGGGTGTGGGCCGTGAGCTCCTTGGGCGTGACGCTGTGACGGCCTGGACTAACCTCTCTTCCCTCTTCCCCTGCTGTGCTCTTGCTCTCTTGTGTCTGCTCTTGACGCCCGTGTCTTTTTTTTTTTTTTTTTTTCTGTTTGGCTGGCGTCCTGCGTGTGTCGTGCTCTTTCCCCTCCCCCCCTCCCCTGCTCCTGTTTTCGTTTCCTTCCCCCCGAGCGCACGGATGGCCCCCGAGCTCATCCGCGCCTCTGAGTACGCCTACTCTGCCGACATCTGGTCGGTGGGCATCGTCGCGCTCGAGTCGGCCGAGTGGGAGCCCCCCCACTTCCAGCACGAGCCGATGAAGGCGATGAACCTGGTGTCGACGCGGCCCGCGCCCACCCTCAAGCACCCCGCCCGCTGGTCGTCCACGTTTGCCCACTTCCTCTCGTGCTGCCTGTCGCTCGTGCCGAGCGAGCGGTGGTCCGCGGAGGAGCTGCTCGGCCACCCGTTCATCGCGCTGTCGTGTACCAAGGAGGAGATGGGGCCGATCTTTCGCTACCGCCTGACCGAGGAGGCCAAGCAGTGAAGGGGGGGGGTGGGGGTGGGGGGGGAAGGGGGGGCGGGGGGGCGGGCGGCGGCTGGCGGTAGTGGGTAGGAGCTGTGGTGCTGCTTGTGGGCGCGCCTCGCGGCACATGGGCTGCGGCGGTTGCGACGGCGGCGCCTGTGGAGGGGTGAGGGGTGTGGGTGGTGGCCAGCCCTCTGTGCCCTGCAGACGTGCGCCGCGTGTGTATGCTTTTTTTTTTTTTTTTTTTTTTGGATCCTTTGTGGCGCGTGGGTGTCTATAGCGACGGAACAGCCAGGCCGTTTCCCTTTCTCCCCTCCGTGACCAATCGCGGCACCTGCTGTCGACGCGGCACCAGCCTCGACGGCCGCCGCCGCCCCTACGCCGGCAAGCGGGGTGTCCCGACGCGTCCGCCGGCGGTCCTCTCCCCCCTGGCCACCCCGTCCCCCCCCCCCCCCCCCTCCCTCCCCAGCAACGGCCGACACCCCACCACCCCACGTGGCGCCCCTACCCGCCACGCCACGCCCGCGTCCGCCACCGCCGCCGCCGCCGCCGCCGCGGCCGCCACGCGCCGCGGCCGCGTCGCCGCCGCGGCCGCCACGCGCCGCCGCCGCCGCCGGGCGGCCGCCCCCCGCCCGCCGCCCCCGCCCGTCTGGCGCAGCCGCCCGCCCGGCCGGCCGGCCGACCCGCCCGGCCGCCACCCGCGGCGGCGCAGACGCGGCGGCCACCGCCGCGGCCGTACACAAAAAAGAGACCGTCCCGCACCGGGGGGGGGGGGAACGACGCCCCCCCCCGCTCCGCCCACCCGCCGCCGCCGCCGCCGACGCGGGCCGCGCCGCTCCCGTTTGTCGGCTGGCTGGGGGCGTCGAGACGGTCGCTCGGGGGTGCGCGGGGGGAGGGGGGGGGAAGGGCCGCGTCGGCGCGCCACCGCGCCCACACCACGACGGGCGGTGGCGTGCCACCCACGCCGGCACGGCGCGCGTAAAGACGGCCGCCGCCACCGCCGCCGTGGCGGCGGTGCCGTCGCGGCGGCCGCCGCGGCGCGCATAGGGGCGGCCGCCGCCACCGCCACGGCGGCAGCGGCGGTGGCGTGGCGGCGGCGGCGGGCCCCCCCCCCCCCTCACCCCCCCCCCCCCCCCCCCCCCCCCCCCCCCCCGGGGCGCGACGGCCGCCACAACCGCGGCGACCCCCCCCCCCCCCCCCCCGGGTCCGCCGCGGCGGCGACCCACACCCCCCGGACGGCGGCGTCGACCCCCCCCCCACCAGCC
Source organism: Pyropia haitanensis (assembly GCA_008729055.1). NCBI lineage: Eukaryota > Rhodophyta > Bangiophyceae > Bangiales > Bangiaceae > Pyropia > Pyropia haitanensis. Next base: position 1,301,120 of record SDUX01000010.1, read on the forward strand.
GCCGCCGCCGCCGCTCCCTCGCGGCGAGGAGCTCCCCCAGCCGCCGTGCCGCCGCCGCCGCCGCCGCCGCCGCTACCGTAATCGCCGCCGCCGTGACGGGGGGGGGGGAGAGCGCCGAGGCGGTGCCGCCGCCGCCGGTGAGGGCGGCGGTTACCGCGGTGGTGGCGGCGGCGAGGGGGGACGGCTGGGGGGGGGGGGGGGGGGGGGGGAAGTCCGCCGCGACCGCCCGGCCCGCCGCGACCGCCGCCGCGTGGCGCGCCGCCGCGGCGGCCGCCGCCGCCGTCGCGTACCGGGCGGCGGCGGCGGCGGCGGCGGCGTCGTCGTCGGCGTCATTGGCGGCGGCGGCGGCGGCATCCGTGGCACCGTCCCCCCCTCCGCATCCACAGCGGCGGCGGCGGCGGCGGCGGCCGCGGCGGCGGCGACCCCCCCCCCCGCCCGCCCCACCGCGGCGGCAACAGCGTCCACGCGGGCGGCGGCGCGCGCGACGCGCGCGCCGACCGCCGCCGCCACCGCCCGCCGCCACGCGGCACGCTCCGCGGCGGCCGCCGCCGCGGCGGTCGACGCGGCCGCCGCGACGGTCGCCGCGGCGGTCGCGGCGGCGAGGGGCACCAGCGTCGACGCCGCGGTGGTGCGCCAGGGGGTGACCGCCGCTGGCGTGGCGGGGGGTGGGCGGACACACCACCGGTAGGGGGGGTGCGCGTGGTGGTGGTAATGGTGGTGGGCGTGGCGACGGCGGCGGCGCCCGCGGCGGCGGCGGCGGCGGCAGCGGCGGTGGGAGGGGCTGGGGGTAGGGGGGGGGAGGGGGCGGTACCGGTAAGGGCCGCCACCGCCGCGACCGCCGCACGGCCACGCGCGGCGGCGACCGCCGCCGCGGCGGACCGTGCGGCGGTCGCCGCGGCGGCGGCGACGAGCCGGTCCAGCGCCGCCGCGTCGGCCGCATCCGCGGCGGCGGCGTCACCGTCGGCGACGGCGGCGGCGGTCGCGGCGGTCGCCCACGCGGCAACGGCGCGGAGGGCGCGCGTCTCGGCGGCAACGTAGGCCGTGACGGCCGCCGCGGCGGCGCCCGTGGCGGTCGGCGGGTGGCCGCCGTGGGGGGGGGGGGGGGGGGTCGCCCACGCCGCCGCCACCGCCGCCGCGTCGGTGGCGAGCCGCGCCGCCGCCGCCGCGGTCGCCGCCGCCGCGGGGCCACCACCACCACCACCACCACCACCACCACCACCACCACCACCACCACCACCACCACCGCCACCACCACCCCCCCCCCCCCCCCCAGCGTGGCCTCCTCAAACAGCCGCGCCGACGGCACGGCGGCGACGCCGCCCGCCGCGGCGACGCGCCGCCGCTGCCGGCGGCGGGCGACCCCCCCCAGCGCGTCCCGCGCGGCCGCCACCGCCGCCCGCCGTCGCACCGCCGCGGCGGCGGCCGCCTCGGCCCGACCCGCCGCGGCGGCCGCCGCCGCCACCGCCGCGGCCGTCTCTGGCGGCCGCAGCGGCGGCAGCGCGGCGGCCGCCGCGGCGGCGACCGCCGCGGCGGCCACCTCCGCCTCCCCCCCCCCCCCCCGCCCTCCCCATGGACCGCGGCGGCGGGTGGCAGCGGCGGCGGTGGTGGGGGGAAGCAGGGTAGGTGGAGGCGGCGGGCGGCGGCGGCTTGGTCGGCAGAGAGGAGGACGGCCGCGCCAGAGCGGACGGCGGCGGGGATGGCGGCGATGGCCGCGGCGAGGGGGGGGGGGCGCCCCGGGTGAGCCACGTGAGCGCGGGGGGGGGGTCGGCGCGCCCGCCGCGGTGGCGAGCGCCGCTAGGGCGGCGGCGGTGGCGGCGGCAGCGTCGTTGGGGGGGGGGGGGAAGGGGGGGGGGAGGTGGTGGGGGGGGGGGTGCCGCCGCCGCCGCCGCCGTGGCTGCCGCCGTCGCCGCCGCCGCCGCCGCGGAGGCGGCGGCTGGGGGGGGGGGTGGTGGCGGTGCCATTGAGGGGAATGGGGGGGGGGGGTGGGGGGGGGGGGGGGAGGGTGCAACCGAGGGGGAACCAAGGGGGGGCAGGGGAAGGAATGAGGGGGAGAGGAGGGGGGGGGACGCCGGCACACGGTGGAGGGGACGCCGGCGCGGTGGGGCGGCGGCGCGAGGTGGCAGGGGGGGGGGAGTGCGGCGGGCCGACGCGTGCGGGACGCGCCGCGCGGGGTGGGCGGACGGCCGCCGGCGCGGCGGCGGCGGCCGACGCGCGGCGCACCGGCGGCGGCGGCGGCGGGGATGCCGCCGCCGCCGCCGCCGCCCGCCGCCGCCGCCGCCGCCGCCGCCGTCGGCGGCGGCGGCAGCGGCGGCGGCGGCAGCGGCGGCGGCGGGCGCGCCGCCGCTGCCGCCCGTTTGAACGTTTAAAAAAAAACAAAAAAAAAACGGGACACGCGGGTCTGCCGGCGGCGGCGGCGGGGGGGGGGGGGGGGGGGCCCACCGGCGGCGGCGGCCGGCGGCGGTCGGACCGCCGCCGGTGCGCGCGGGGCTGCCGCCGGGCGGGACGACGAGGGGTGGGCGCGGTGCGCTTGCCGGGGAAGGGGAGGGAGGCGGAGGGGGCGGAGGGCGGCAGGGAGCGCGGACGGAGGGGGGTGTGGCCGGGGGGGATCGTACCGTCCTCACCGACCGACCACGCCGTTGTTGCGGCTGGGGGGTGGGGGATGACCTGCCAAGACGCAGAGACTGTACGAGAGACGGGTGGTACCCCCCACCCACGGCGGCCGCCAGACAGCCCTTGAGCTCTGGGATGCCGCCGGGCGGGACGACGAGGGGTGGGCGCGGTGCGCTTGCCGGGGAAGGGGAGGGAGGCGGAGGGGGCGGAGGGCGGCAGGGAGCGCGGACGGAGGGGGGTGTGGCCGGGGGGGATGATGGTACCGTCCTCACCGACCGACCACACCGTTGTTGCGGCTGGGGGGGTGGGGGACGACCTGCCAAGACGCAGAGACTGTACGAGAGACGGGTGGTGGTAGGGGTGGGCGGTGGGGGTGATGGCCGCGGCGGGACACCGCCGCGGGGCGCCCGCCAAAAAAGACAAGGGCGACGCGCGAGCGGCGGCGCGAGGCGCGTCGGGAGGGGGCGGGGTGTACGTACCGCGTTGGCCCGGGCGGTGGTGGCAGCGCGCCGCCGCCGGCAGCCGCCGGCGGCCGCCGCGCACCCCCGCGGGCGCCCCCCCCCCCGGTCCGTCGTCCCCCCCACCCGCGCGTCGGGCGGGTGCCGCGCGGCGGCCGCCGCGCCGCCGGCGGTGCCGCCAGCCCGACCCGGCCAGGGGGGCGGCCGCCGCGCGGGCGCGGCGGCGGGCTCGGCACGGCGCACGGCGGCCGCGCCGGCCGCCACCGCCGGCGGGGACGGCGGCAGCACCGGGCGGGTCCGCCGCGTGGGCGGCGGCGGCCTCCCCACCCGGCGGCGGCCGGCCCGCGCGCCCGCGCTGGCCCGCCCGTTGGGGGGGGGCGCGGCGGGACACGGGCGGCGGCCGATCCATGGCGGGCGCGCGGCGGGAGCGGCGGCCGCCGCCACCGGGCGACGGGGGGGGGTGCCGCCGCCGCCGTCGCGGCGGCACGTGTGCCGCGCCCCAGCGGGGAAGGCCGCCACGCTCGCCCCGGCAATGGGCTCCCGCGCAGCGCGCGGCGCCGCGGCCGCGGCGCGGCGCGCGCCCTCCCCCCCCCCCCCCCCCCCCGCCCGCCCACCCTCCCGGCGGTCGCCCGCGGCTCACGCGTCGGTCGGCGCCCCCCCCGGGGCGAGCGCATTGACCACCCCCCGCACGACCGCCGGCAGGCCGCGGACGGTCACGCCCCACACCTCGTCGTCGTTGCGGGTGTCGGCGGCGGCCCAGTCCCCCCCCACCTCGAGCATCCCGCCCCCCCCACAGACGCCCGCGACGAGGACGCCGCCCCCCGCCGCCGCCGGCGACCGCACCTCCACCCGCACCCGCCCCGCGAGCGCATCCCGGATGGGCACGCCCATCCCGCCGCCCGCGTCGGGCCCCGCGACGGCCACCCCCGCGGTGGCCGCCCCCCCCGCCGCGGTGGCCACGCCACTCACCACCACCGTGTGGCCCGTGTAGGCGGTGGCGGTGGCGGTCCACCCCCGCGCCCAGCCGACGGACCACGCGAGGCGGCCGGCAGACCAGTTGGCAAACTCGTACAGCACCCCGTTGGCGGTGACCGACACGAGGCCGACCACCTCCTCGGCGGGGCCGACGCGCCGCGTCGCGCCCACCGCGGTGACAGAGCCCCACGGGAAGGGCGCGGTGAGCCACCACCAGCGGCGGGGGAAGGCGGCGCCCCAGTTCTTCTCCGCGTACACCCACCAGCCGGTCACGTCCATGCGGGCGTCGCTGCCGCCGCCGCCGCCGCCGCCGCCGCCGAGCGCCACCCACCCCGCCGCCCGGCCACCCGTGATGAGGATCTGGTAGCCCGGGTCGAGCCCCCGCCAGTGGCTCGCCCACGTGCCCGTCGAGCGCGGGGGCGAGCCCCAGCGGCCGCCATACCCCACCAGCTCGGAAAACGTCACGTCCCACGCCGCGCCGCCACCGCCACCGCCACCGCCACCGCCGTCACCGTCGCCGCCACCACCGTCGGCGGGCGCCACCAGCCGCCCGCGGCTGCCCGCGGCGCTAAACTCATAGCCGTGGCGGTCACGGCGGGGAACCCCCCCCCCCCCACCCCCACCCCCACCCCCACCCCCACCGCCACCCCCCGTCGGAACGTACGCGCCCGCCTCGTCTGGCCAGTGCGCGACGCCGAGCGCGTCGCGGGCGGCGTAAAACGAGCCGCCCGTCGAGAGCGGCGGGAACGCCTCGGCGACGACCCCCCCCGCCGGCGACAGCACCTGCACCGACCCGTCGGCGTAGGCGCCCCCCGCCGCGACAATCGCAAAGATGAGGCCGACGCTGGGGTGGGGGGGGGCGGGCGACACCAGCCGGAGGAACCAGCCCTCAAAGTACGCACCGCCGCCGCCGCCGCCGCCGCCGCCGCCGCCGCCGCTGCCGCCGCGGGGACGCGGGGGGGGGTGCGCCCCCGAGTGGGGTGGCGGAACATACGGGGGCGGGGAGGGGAGCGGGGCGGACGCGGAGGATGGGGGGGGGGGACGCCGCCCGCGGCGGTCGACGGGGATGGCGACGCGTGCGCCCCCGACGGCGTCGGCGGCGCCGGAGCGGCGGCGGGGGGTGGCACCGCCGCCACAGCGACGCGCACCCGCCGCCGCTGGCCGCGCAGGGGGGTGCGGCCCGCCGCGGGCGGCGGCCGGCGCTCGGCGGCTGCCGGGGCGGCCGCGGCCGGCGGCCGCCCGTGGCGGTGGTGGCCGCCGGCGGCCGGGGGGGGGCGGGGGCAACAAAGCCGCTGGCGTGGCGGGTGGCGGCGATCATCGTATTGTAGACAGTAGTAGGGGGGGTAGGGGGGAGGGAAGGGGGGAAGGTCTGGGGGGGGGGGAGGAAGACCGGGGGGGAAGGGGGGGGCGGCGTGGGACGAGCGGTGGAGCGGAGGGCGCAGATTGAGGGGGTGCGCTGCGTCGCGCCCAGAAGGGAGGCCTCAAACACCGGGGAAGGTCGTGACACGTGGCATGCTCTCAGAGAGTCCCCGCCGGAAGGGACGGGCAGCACCCGCGACCACGACGCTCCGTCCCCCCCTCTGACGCTCCAGGGCGGGACACCCCGTGTGTCCTCCGTCCCTGTCCGATGCCAACCTTGGCGCGCTTCCCTTGTGACGGGCACTCCTGCGCCAGACAGTGGTCCCGCGTCCCACACGCCTGCCTCTAGCGGGCGTCCCCGGCCGCCGCATCCCCGCCGCCCGCGGCGGCGCTCGCCAACCCCGCCGCGCTCGTCGCGACTTTGACAAGCCTCTTGGATGGGCGAGCCGCTGCCCCCTCGGAGGGGTCCAGCAGGTCGGCTGCACTACTCCACGACTCTCTGCTTTGCGGTGCCGTTTTGCGTCGCTCCCCCTCCCCGCCCCCCGCCCCCCCCCCTCCCCGTCTGTCGTCTACCCCCTCCCCTCGTCCTCTCCCCCAGTCACGCCCGCCCACACCCCCACCCCCCCAGCGGCGTCACACGGCGGTACTCACGCCACGCGCGGCGGAGCGCGGGCGCGTCGACCCCCCCCGGCTCGGCGGCGGCGCCCTCCCCCCCCCCCCCCCCCCCCTCCTGGTCGCCGGCGGCGGCCGCCCACGTCGCGACGCCCGGCACCCCCCGCGGCGGGCGGGAAGGGAGGACGAGCACGCCCCGGCCGGCGGTGGTGCCGAGGCCCTCGGACATGGCACTCGCCGACGCGAGCAGCACGTCCGCCGCGATCATGGTGCCGATGGATGGCAGCGTCGGCGCCGAGATGTGCTCCGCGACGACCACGTCCAGGGGGGGGACGGACCGGTTCCTCGTGGCCGCCGCCGCGGTGGGGGGGGGGGGGCGGCCGCCGCCGCGTCCCGGACGGTCGCGGCGTCCCAGCCGGCACCCACGACCTTGGCCCAGTAGCCCGCCCCGTGGGCGGTCCCGTTCTCGTCTGCGTAGGCCGACGTAAAGTGGGCGGCGTCGTGGGACGACCAGATGGACACGTTGGGCTTGGCCACCCCCTGCGACAGGACGTGCACGGTGAACCGCAGAGGCGGCCGGCCGGCGGGGGTGTCGGACGGGACGGCGGCGGCGGCGGCGGCGGCGTCGCCGGGGGAGGCAGAGGCGGCGGCGGCGGCGTCGGAGGCGGAGGCGGCGGCGGCGGACGCGCAGTCCCCTCCTTGCTCAGGCGTCGCCGCCCCTTCCGCGGCGGCCACCGCGGTGACCACCGCCCGGAGGGCGCCCACATACGCCGCGTCGGCAAGGACCATGCGCCGGCGGGCGGCGGGGGTGGCGAGCAGAAAGTCCCCACGCCGCACGTGCGCGACAATGTGCACCCGGGACGGGTCGAGCGGAAACGTCACCCCGCCGTCCGCCGCGGCGGCCGCCGCCGCGGGTGTCGCCGCCGCCGCCGCCGCTGCCGGCGGTGCGGGGGTGCGGGCGGGGGGTGGCTTGGCCCGTGGCGGCGGCAGCACCGACGCGGGCGGAAACGCCGCGTCCGCCGCGTCGCGGGCGGCGAGCCACGCGCCGCGGGTGGCGGCGGCCGGGTCGGCCGCTTCGAGCGCGCGGCGCGCCCAGTACATGTCGCTGAGGCGCTGGCGGACGCCGAGGGACCACCTGCGCGGGGGGTGGGCGGGCGCAGCGGCCAACCAAGAGGGGTACGAGGGGCGGTGGTGGCGGAGGGGGGGGGGGGGGGTCCACGAGTGGTCGTTAGTCTGGCGTCTGGGCGTAGTTACCGCCCCGCCGCCGCACAGTGATGGGCCCGTGGCGCACGCCAACGCGGGCGCGCTGCCCGCTCCGTGCTCCCCCGACCACGCCCCCCCCGTGCAGCCCCTCCGCCCCCCCCTCCCTCCCAACCTACCCAGTGACCGACGGCAGCTGGTAGTAGCAGTCATCGGTGCCCAGCTGGAACAGCGTCCCCGCCTCGTCGTGCGCGTCCAAAAACGCCACCAGCGGCGGCGACCGCGCGGCGGCAACGCCGCCGCCCGCCGCCGCCGCCGCCGCCGCCGCCGCCGCCGCGTCAACCGCCAGCAGCCGCGCCGGCACCGTGACGAGACGCCGAAAGCCGCCGCCGCCACCCGGCCGTAGCCGCACGCACGTCACCCGCGGGCGGCCGCACGCGTCGGCCACCTCCGCCACCTCTGCACACGCGGCGGCGTAGACCTGGCGGCGGAGGGGTACCCCCCCCCTCCTCCCCCTCTGCCCCCGTCCACCCCATCGGGGCCGCCCAAAAGACGCTCCGCCCCCCCGCCCCCCCCCACCCAAACAGCCGCTCCACCGCCGTCGGGTCGGCGACCGTCAAGCTCCCATACGCCCCCCACCGGTGGACGTACGCGACGCCGAGCAGCGCGGCGGCGTTCAAGTCAAACGCGGCGTACGCGGCGCGGTAGCCGAGGCCGTCGGTCATCTCGTGCGGCAGCGACGACACGTACGCGCGGCCGCGGGTGGCGGCGAGGGGGGGGAGCAGCGCCCCGCCGCCGCCGGCGGCGTCGGCAGTGACAAAGGGGGGGGTGTCGGCCGCGTGGCGGGCCGGCCACGGGCGGGTGAAGCGGGTGGCCATGGGTGGTGCGATCGGCAGGGTGGGGGGGGGGGGGGAGGGGGTGGGGGGGGGGGGGGTTCCGGCGGCGGCGGCGGGAGGGGTGCCACCCGCGGCGGCCGCCGCGGGGGGGGGGACTCCCGCCGCCGACGCGGGCGTGCGTGCTGGACTGCCCGCCGTCGACGGGGGTGACAGCCGCGGCTGCGCGGCCGCCACGGTTGCCGTGGTTGTCCTTGGCGCCGACGGCGGCGCCGACGGCGGCGGCGGCGGCGGCGGAGGGGCGGCATCTCCGCTTTGCAGGTCCGCCCCACCAGCCCGGCGGACCACCGCCGCCGGGGCGGCCGTCCTCAATGGCGGCGGCGACGCCGCCGCCGCGGGATGCCCACCCGCGCGGCCAACCTCGTACGCCGCCGCCGCCGCCGTTGCTGCGGCGGTCGTCATGGGCGGTGATGCCAGCGGCGTGCCCGCTCGTCTCGCCGCCGTCGGCGCGGCCGCGTCGGTCGATGCCGCCGATGGCGGCGGCGCGTCGCGGCGCCCGCCCTCCGCCGCGTCGACCGCTGCCAGCATTGCCACCGCCGCTGCCGCCGTCGTCGCCGCCGTCGGCACCTGCGGCGCGTGTTGCAGGAGTGGCGGCAGCGCCGGCAGAGGCGGTGGCGGTGGTGGTGGTGGTGGTGGCGGCGGCGGCGGCGGCCACCCCCTCCGCGCCATGCTCGCGGACGGGGTGAGCGCGCCCCCCGCCGGCCCCCACAGGCGCCCCACGCTGACCACCGCCGCCGCGAGGCCGACGGCCGTTAGCGTGCGCACGCCGGCGGCGCGTGATAGCGGGCGCCGGCGGGGCGCCCACGGGGTGGGCGTGCAGGCTGGCGGCGGCGGGTCGGCGGCGGTGGTCATGGTGGCGCTGTGCCGGCGGTGCGGCGGGGTGGGGGGGGGGGCTGGTGGGCTGACGACGGCGGCAGAGGGACGGAGTGGCGGTGCGGGTGGTGGCGGTGTGGGTGGTCTCGGTGATGGTGGGGAGTCCGTGGCGGTGGGGGTGGCAGTGGTGGTTGGGGTGGCGGTGGCGGTGAAGGAGTGGGGAGGGGTAGGGGGAGCTCGCCGGCGCATGGCGACGGCGCGACGGCCGACGACCGTCGCACGGCCTGTTTGTACCTCTCCAAGACGGGGGGTGTGAGGGTGTTGGGCCAGTGTACAAGGACAAGCGGGGGTGGTGGGGAAACGAGGGGTCGTAGGCAAACCGAGGGGGAGAGGCCCTCGCGGGGGAAATGGGGGGGTGCGCCACCGAGGCGCCGCCAGAGCCGGGCGGGCGGGCTGGCGGCAGCACGCCCCTGCCACCACCGTTGGCGGCGCGCAAGAGACCCGGCGCGGCGTCCCCCGCGGCGGCAGACCCGCCCACGCCGTGTCGGCCGTCGGCCGCGTGCGCCGCCGACGCCGCCGGCGCCCCGCGTGTGGGTGCCGAGGCGGCCACCCTCGCCGCCGGTTGGCGGTCGCCGCCGGCGGCCGCGGCGCCAGACCCGCCGCGTGCCGCGGGCGGCACGCCCGCCCCGCCCGGCCGCCGCGGTCGACCGCGGCGGGACGCGGCGGCGGCGGCGGCGCGCCGCGGGGTGGCGCCGACGCCCCCCCCCCGACGGGGCGGCGGCGGCCGCGACGATTTTTTTTTTTTGGTTTTTTTTTTTCGTGGGGTGAAGCGCCGTCGACGGGGGGGCGGACGCGTCGGTCGGTTGGGGGCTGGCGTGGAGTGGCTGCTGGGGACGCGGGGGGGGGGGGGGGGGGGGGGTGGCCCACACGCCCGCCCCGCCTGTGGGCGGGGGTGGGACGGCGGGTGGGGGCGGTCCACCGGCAGGGGGGTGGATTGAAATTGGTTGGCGGGGGGTGCCGGCCACGCCGGGGGCTCGCGTGGCCGCCGTGGTGACGCGGCGGCGCCGCCGCGGGTCGCGGCGCTGGGATGGGGACGCGGCGGCGGCGGGGCGGCCGGTTGGGGGGGGGGGGGGCGAGCGGCGGCTGGCAGTGGCAACGGCGGCGGCGCGGCGCGGGCCGCGGCCGGGTGGTCGGTGTCGCGGCGGCGGGCTCGGCCGCCGCCGCGGGTGCCCGCGGCGGCGGCGGTGTCGGCCGTGTCCGAGCGGCCGTCGTGATTTGGCGGCCGTCCGTATGGGGGGGCGCGGGCAGCTGCCGGCGCGACGGCCGCGGTTCGAATGCGGCTGCCCACCCGCTCCACTTGAGGGTTCCCGGGCGCGCGTGGCCGCCGCCCTCCCCCCCCTCCCCTCTGCCCGTCTGCCCTCCCCCCCCAGTCCAACCTCCCCTCCCCCCCCCCCCCCCCCGTCCCCCCCACTTACGCCCGGCCACACGCCCACCCCCCCAGCGGCGTCACGCGGCGGTACGCACGCCACGCGCGGCGGAGGGCGGGCGCGTCGACCCCCCCCCCGGGCAGCGCCCGCGGCGGCTGCCGCGTGCCCCACCCCGCCCACGTGGCCACGCCCGGCACCCCCCGTGGCGGGCGGGAGGGGAGGATGAGCACGCCCCGGCCGGCGGTGGCGCCGAGGCTGTCCGACATGGCGCTCGCCGACGCGAGCAGCACGTCCGCCGCGATCATGGTGGCGATGGATGGCAGCGTCGGCGCCGAGATGTGCTCCGCGACGACCACGTCCAGGGGGGGGACGGACCGGTTCCTCGTGGCCGCCGCCGCGGTGGGGGGGGGGGGGGCCGCCGCCGCCGCGTCCCGGACGGTCGCGGCGTCCCAGCCGGCACCCACGACCTTGGCCCAGTAGCCCGCCCCGTGGGCGGTCCCGTTCTCGTCTGCGTAGGCCGACGTAAAGTGGGCGGCGTCGTGGGAGGACCAGATGGACACGTTGGGCTTGGCCACCCCCTGCGACAGGATGTGGAGGGAAAACCGCAGCGGCGGGTGGCGCGCACCGCCGCCGCCGTCGCCGTCGCCGCCGCCGCGGGGGGGACCACACGCCGCTCCCCCCCCCGGCGCCTCGGCCACCTCTGCGCCCTCCGCGGCGGCCTGCACGTCGGCCTCGGCGGCGGCAACGGCCTCCACAACCGCCCGGAGGGCGCCCACGTACGTGGCGTCGGCCAGCACCTTGCGGTGCTGCACCGCCGGGTTGGCGAGCAGAAAGTCCCCGCGCCGCACGTGCGCGACAATGTGCACCCGGGACGGGTCGAGCGGAAAGGTCACCCCGTCGTCGGCCGCGCTGGCCGACGCGTCCGCGCCCGCGTCGGCGGCGGGGGTGGGCGGCGACGCGGGCGACGCGGGCGGCTGCCCGGCGGCGGGGGGGGGGAGCGCCGACGCGGGCGGGAAGTCGGCGTGCGCTTCGTCCCGGGCGGCGAGCCACGCGCCGCGGGTGGCGGCGTCGGGGTCGGTGGCCTCGAGCGCGCGGCGCGCCCAGTACATGTCGCTGAGGCGCTGGCGGACGCCGAGGGACCACCTGTGTGGGGGAGAGGGGGGGGGGCGACAGGGGGGGCGACGGGCCAATCAAACGCATACAAAAGAGAGGATGAGGCAGTGGGACGAGGCGGCGCCGCGGAATGGTTAGTGTGCCGCCTGCGCGTGGCGCCGCTCCGCCCCACCCGACGTCTAGCCACCGACCCCCCTGGAGCCGACCATCCGTCCTAGTCTCCGCAGTCCCCTCCTTCCCAGCCGCCCCTACCGCACCGCCGCCCCCGCCCCCCCCCCCAACCTACTTGTTCACCCCTGGCAGCTCGTAGTAGCAGTCATCCGTGCCCAGCTGGAACAGCGTCCCCGCCTCGTCGTGCGCGCGCAGGAACGCGGCGAGCGCGGGCGACCGCGCGGCGGTGACCCCGCCCAGGTCCGCCGCCCGCACTGACCCATTGACCGCAAACAGCCGCGCCGGCACGGTGACGAGGCGCCGAAAGCCGCCGCCGCCACCCCGCCGCAGCCGCACGCACGTCACCCGCGGGCGGCCGCACGCGTCGGCCACCTCCGCCACCTCTGCACACGCGGCGGCGTAGACCTGGCGGCGGAGGGGTACCCCCCCCCCTCCTCCCCCCCCCCCCCCGTCCACCCCATCGGGGCCGCCCAAAAGACGCTCCGCCCCCCCGCCCCCCCCCCACCCAAATAGCCGCTCCACCGCCGTCGGGTCGGCGACCGTCAAGCTCCCATACGCCCCCCACCGGTGGACGTACGCGACGCCGAGCAGCGCGGCGGCGTTCAAGTCAAACGCGGTAAACGCCTGCCGGTAGCCGAGGCCGTCGGTCATCTCGTGCGGCAGCGACGACACGTACGCGCGGCCGCGGGTGGCGGCGAGCGGCGGGAGCAGCGCCGCGCTGCCACCGCCAGCCATGACAAAGGGGGGCGTGTCGGCCGCGTGGCGGGCCGGCCACGGGCGGGAGAAGCGGGTGGGGGGGGGGGGGGGGGCGGCAGGGGGAGGTCCGCCGCGGACGTGACGGGGGGGGCGACCGCCGGCGGCTGCGGTGGCGGCGGCGGTGCGGCCGGCGGCGCGGCGGCAGCGTCTGGGGGTAGCGGCCGCGGCGCGTCCGTCGGCCGCGCCGCCGCCGCCGCCGGCCGCGCCGCCGTCCGTGGCGGCGGCGGCGGCGGCGGCGGCCGCGACGGTGCGCCCCACACGGCCAGTGGCGTGCCGCGCCCCCCCCCCACCAGAGGCGCGCCACCCCCGCGACCGCCGCGGCGGTCACCACCGCCGCGGCGGCGGCGACGCCCACCACCGCCCGCGACGTGCGCCGCCGCCGGCTTGCCCACCGGGCGAGCCGGGGGGGCGGCGGCGGGGGCGGGTGCGGCGGCGACCACGGCCCGGCGGGCGCAGGGGTGGCCATGGCGGGAGGAAGGGGGGGGGGGGGAGGGGGGGGCCGGTGGTGGGGGTGGGGGGGGGGGGGCGGGAGGGCGCGGTGACCGCGGGCAAGGCGGTGGTGGCGGCTGGCGGTGGGGATGGGCGCGGCGGTCGTGGTGGGGATGACCGTAGCGGTGGTGTTGGCGGTGGCGGTGGGGGGCGGTGGTTGTGGCGGCCAGAGGGAAAAGAGCAGGGCCGCGTCGATCCGCGGGACGCCGTGGCCGGCCAGCCGCGGCGCGGCGTGCGCCGCGGCAAACCTGCCAGCGGCGGCGGCGGCGCGGGCGGGCGGGCGGTGACCGGCGGGGGGGGGGGGGGGGGGCAGAGCGCGTGGCGCCAGGCCGGCGGCACCGGCACACGGGCGGACGCTGGGGCGCGCCCGCGACGCGCGGGACAAGGCACGCACGGCACCGCGCGGCGGGCGGCGGCCCGGTCTCGGCCCGGCGCGAGACGCTGCCGCCAGCCGCACCGACCGTCAGGTGCGCGCCCACACGCGACCGCGGCGGTCGGCGGGTGTGGGACCACACACGCCACGCACGCCGTTGGGGCGCGCGCTGGCACCGCGTGAGTGGCGGGCGGGCCGCGGCGGGGCGGGGGCCGACCGGCGCCGTGAGTGGCAAGCGGGCCCGATCGTCGGCCGTGCTGCTGCAGGCGAGGTCCCGCGGCAGCCTATCAAATTGATTATGGCCCAATTCTTCAATGCGTTTCAGATACCGATTTTTGATCCGAGGGTCGGTTTTCTGTAGTGTGCCAGGTTTTGGTGGCGGAGGGGGTGCCGAGCGTTGCGTCATATATTAATCAAAATTTGATTGGGTCTCAATACTTCCCATCGCATGACACTTGTGATTGAGGCACGGACCAGTCAATGGACAAGTCCGATACCAGTCCTCCACAAATTCTACGTCGACCATTCGCCCTTATGAACACAGCGTCGGGTGTGTGCAGGCGATGCCTGGCCTGGTCGCAGTCGGCAGCCCGCGGGGTGCGACGGGGCGTGTGCGGCCGCAGGGTGCATTCGTGACAGCAACAGGGGTCAGTGGCGGGGGAGACAGCGAGGGGGAGGGAAGGCTGACGATGGCCGTGAAGACGTCCTTGACTGGTGACGGTGGTGGGGTTGCGATGGCGGCGGCTGCGGGGATGGTAGCATACGAGTTCCTCCATCCCCACACCCTTTAACGCTACGCCTTGATGATCATCCGCATCAGGTGGAGGGCAATGACCAGGGGAAGGCAATAGACTGCCAGGGGGCGAAAGCCAAGAGAACAAAGGGGATAGTCGGAAGGGGGGGGGAAGACGGGGATGTGGTTGTGGGATGGAAGGACTGGGGGAGGGGGGGGTTATGGTGTGGGAGTGGGTGAAGGGAGGAGCAGCTTTAAGGTGGAGCGGGTTAGAAGGAGCGTCATCGTGAATGCCGGCGCAGCGTGTTCCCAGTCGTGAAGCTGGGACGGTGCTGGAGGCGATCGGGAGCGGGTTCGCGCAGAGGCTACGCGAATTGCGACCCGGGACGCCGGTAGATCAAAGACTTGAAAGAATGCCGACAGCCAGACAGTAATCTGCCTCAAAGCCCAGGGCACTTCATCGGTCCCTCTGTCGAGAACGTGAGACTGGACTCGGGGCCAGGTCTGAACCCGAGTTACTTCAAACAGAGCGACTTTCAAACGGGCTATGCATCGGCTCGACTGATGCTGAACGTTCGCGTAAACTTCATTGTCACCCACGATGACATGGTACTCAGCGAAATAGCCGGCTGCGTATCTTGGTGACCATCATCTCGTGGGGACACGAACATTGGATGGGTAGTCCCCGGTGGCGCAGCCGCCCGGTATCGCGTGTCCGTGTCAACCCTGTCGAGCAGGTCGATTCTTTTACGGGAGCGCCTCCACGACGAGCGCCCTGCCACCCTCTGACGCGTCACGTTCACAGAACTTCACCAATTTTGTTTTGTGAGCTGCTTCGTATGCGTCACCACTGTGATCTGGCTGAGGCCCTTTCGCAGACATGTATCGTTCCCGTACCAGTACCGGTAACGTGGATGCGATTGGGCCAGCGTTTTGCTACAATACAAACGAGACGGACATACTAATCGGGCGCGGTAGGTGACGTCACAATGTATCGCCGCAATTATGGGCCGTGAGGCGGATTCTGCACCCACCAGTCTGGCATATTTACGACACGTGCCCATAGATCTCACCAACGAGTCTGGCCTCGCTCAGTCCATCAGCCTGATGGACACACCGTGCACCCAGATGGAGAAGGCCTCGGTCAAGATGCTCCGGGAGAGCCTTCGGGGTTCGTGGGCTGTCCACTCACGGTCTGAAGGAAGAACTCCTGCAGCGCTGTAAGGCGCACGGTGTAGCTGTCGGAGATGCAGGGATAAGGGCAGGCGCTGCTGCAGGGATATCGGCAGGCACCGTATGGAGGAGGGTGCGTGGAACAGCGCGCGACGGTGGCGACGAGCGGGGGGCTCGTAGAGGTGGGCAGGTGATCACTAATCGTACCAGCGCATTGCACTTAGGTTAAATGAACTCAAAATATTTAGTGGAGTTGCGTGTACCGGCGCACGGCATCGGTAAAGAGCTTTCGCAGCATGTGACGCGATACAGTACCGCGTCACACTAACGGTACGTGTCTGCGAAAGCCCCTGACTGATCTTGGCCAGGTGACGTTCGACGAGGGGCGGTGGCGGTGTGGCTGGCTTGTGTGCTGCTCTTTTTGTACAATGAACCCTTCCCCATCCGGGCTTGAGGACAACCTTTAGCAGGGAGAGGACCCTCGGGCGCTTACGGGTCGGTCTCACCTACAAGAAGCCCCCAAAGCAGCACTCCAAACGCGTCCACGTCGGCGGCTGTGCGCCAGACGGCGAGCGGTCGCCTCCCCGCCTGCAGTTCTTCGCGGCCACCCGGAGCGCCCGCCTGCCCGAGGCCGCAGCCACCCTCCCCCCCATATCACCCAGTACATGGGGATTGCGGACGGCAGCGGCGGCGGCGGCAGCGGCGGCCCCTGCTTCCGCGATGGGACTCCCTGCGCTCCGAGTGCAGGCTCGCCCGTCCTCCCTCGTGGAGGCACCGCCGCCCGTTCTGACGCAGCGCCCAGCAGACGCAGCGACTAGCAGCCGCAGCGCCTCACGCACAAGAAGCTTTGCTCACCGCAGCGTACCGTCACGTAACCACCGGCGCCACCGCCGCCACAGTCACTGCGGGACCCCCGCGAACGCTTCGGGCAATAAAGCAGCAAGCGTCGGAGAGGAAGTCAAAGAGGACGGGCTCGTCGTCCAGCTGGACGCTCCAGCGCCCGTATTGTACGGGGTTTCAGCCAACAAACAGACGAGCAGGGGATGATCGAGAAAAAGTGGGACTCCGTTAAGTATATAGGGGAGTTTGAGGGTTTTTTACTATGCCGCGGTGTTCGTACGAAATATAGGTATAGGTACATATACATACCAGTTAATTGATGTACTTGTCTTCTCGGTTGGCCAGTCTCTTGTACTCGCAGCACTGTGGCTGGCCGCGTTGCGCAGCGTGCCGGCCGGCTGTGGTGGCTGGTGACAGCCGGGCACTGACGGTGGCGGTGCACCGGTTGAGGGTGACGCGGGCGGTCGGCGTGGCGGCGGCTCCCCCTTCCCGTCGCCTGCCCGTCTCTCTCCACCCCGTCCCAACCCGCGCGGCGTGAGCCCGCGCGGCCCCGTGCCGCCTCCGCGCGCGCCGGTTTGGTTCGCGGTCGTTGGTGGACCGCCCTGCGTCTGGTGGGTGAACCGCCCGCCCGCCCCGCCCACTCGGGGTCGACGAGGCAGCGCCCCGCTGTGGGCGGCCGTCGGTGCCCCGGGTGGCGGTCGTCACCTCGCCAAGGCGTCTGTGGAAGCAGCCGCTGCTGCGGCTGCTGGTGCGGGGAATCTGCACGCCCGCTTGGTCATCTCCTGTCATCGACTTGGTTTTTGGCAGCGCACCCCCCCTCGTACGCCTGTGAGCACGGGCCGCCCCCGCCGTCGGTGAGCCTTCCTCCGGCCCCCGCCCGTGCCCGCCGTCTGCGGCGGCTGTCGCCTGGTTGTTGCTGAGGCGCCGCGGCGTGGGTGCGCCGCTTCCCCCGGCTCCCTGTCGTGTAGGGTTGACTTTGGATCTCGCCCCCCCCCCGCCCGCCCCCGCCCCCGCGTGGCGCCGCGCGCGGTGCCGCGGCGCACCGGCATCATGTCGCTCACCTTCCCTTCCTACCTTGCGCTGAGCGTTGCCGCCGCGGCGGCGGTGTTCGGCCACGCCGCCTACATGCACCGCTACCTGTACCGGACGGTCGTGCACCTGGGGTCGTCCAAGGTGGCTACTCTGGTACGTTTGTGCAGATTTGCGGGGGGGGTGGGGGGGGGGGGTGGGTTGTTGTCGAGAGCGGGTTCTCCCTGCGCATTGGCGGCACGAGAGGAGGTGGTTGGGGCGGTGGCTGCGGTTGGTGCGCACCGTCCGTGACCCCGAGAGGACCGTACTGACGCAGAGGATGGGCATCGATTGCGTTTTTCCCTTCTTTGACTGCTGCTTGTGTGCTGTTGCTTTGCCGTTGATGGGGTATGATACCGTGCAGGCGCTCGGAAACATGCTCCTCGCCGCGGTGCTCGTGGCGGGCAAGACGGTGCAGCGGCTGTTCCTGGGATCGCTGCGCTTCCGAGAGGTCGAGCGCCTGCACCTCCGCATCCGAGAGGCGGTCATTGAGACGTGCCTGGCCATGACCGTCTTTCGAGACGACTTCAACACCCACTTTATCCTTATGTTTGGGCTGCTGCTCTTCCTCAAGGTCTTCCACTGGCTTGCCAAGGACCGAATCGAGTTTGTACGTTTCCTCAGCCTGGGCCGGCGTCCCTGTTCTGTTGGCCTTTTCTTGCTGCATTGGGGGGTGCACTCGGGGGGGGGACGCCCGTACAGCATGGTCTTGAGTGCTGTGCTGTCGGACTGGGCACTTCAGGTGGGCGCGGGCATCGGTGGGCGTTGACGTAGGTGGGCGCTGACATAGCTTTGCCACGCTGATGCTAACCGACCGACTCTCTTGCTGTGTTCTCTTGTTGCGCATGGCCTGTATCGTATCCTTGGCTTCACGCACACAGTTGGAAGAGCAGCCGCTCTCTCCGCGCTCGACGTACATCCGCCTGTTCTTGCTGATGGTTGTGCTCCTCTCTGTGGATGCTCGCTTGCTGATAGCGTGCCTGCAGTACACACTGCAGAACGGGCGGACAATGGTGGCGCGGTTTGCCTTTGAGTTTACGGTCCTCCTCATCGAGCTATGCTCCCACATGGTCCGCTTCACGCTGCACGTGGTGGACGTGGCGTGTGCGGGGCGCTGGGAGGGCAAGGCGATGGTCGCTTTCTATGCGGAGCTGGTGGCTGATGCGCTCCAGTTGGTGGTGTACGTGGCCTTCTTTATTCACGTGGTCACGTTCTACCCGCTACCCATCCACATTCTCCGGGACCTGTACGTGGCGGCCACCCGTTTGCAGCGGCGGGTGGTGGACTTTATGCGCTACCGCCGGGTGGTTGCGACGATGGCCCAACTGTTTGGAGACGCGACGGCCGAGGAGTTGGCGGCCGCCGACGCCACCTGCATTATTTGCCGAGAGGAGATGGCGGCTGCCAAGAAGCTGGCGTGCGGTCACATCTTCCACGCCCGCTGTCTGCAGAGCTGGCTGAAGCGGCAGCTGAGCTGTCCCACATGCCGCGCGCCGGTGGATGTGAGCCCCACTGCACACCGAAACGCGGCGGCGGCTGCGGCCGCAGCTGCTGGGGCTGCCAACGCCGGTGCGGCTGGTGCCGCCGCTGCCGCGGCCAATGCCGCAGCGGGAGGCAACCACGGGGGTGCTGTCGCCGCCGCCGGGGCGGGTGGTGAGGCGGGCGCCGTCAACGTAGTCGATGGGCCCGAGATGAGGGCCAACCAGCATGGCGCCGGGGAGCGGCGTCGAGACGCCGCCCGGCAGGACACCTTGGCTGCGAGGTACGCACGCGTTGCGGCGCGCGGGGAGGTGCCACCCCAGCCGGGCCGCTTTCCTCAGGAGGGAGCGGCCGTCTATGAGGACTGGGTTCGGCGGGCGCAGGCCCTCCAGGCCCACCACGCCACCCTCGCGGGTGTCCTTCGCAACCTGGACGATCTCATTGCGCGCAACGCTGCGGGCTGGAACAACAACCCAGCTGCGGCGGCAGACGCGGCTGCCGCACCGCCTGCAATGCTGGGCGCGCCTGGTGGCGCCCCGCCTGACGACGCGGCTGTGGCAGCGGCAGGAGGGGCGGCAGCGGCTGCCACTGCAGCCGCGACGGCCGCGGCGAGGCTCAATCTCGGGCGGCCATACGAGGCGGGTGCGCTCCCTCCGGCGGGACTAGGCCCCGCGCAGTTCCAGTGGCCACAGCAGCCGCCGCAGGCAGCGACGCGGGAGGGGGGTGCGTCGACCGACCCGGCCGGCCGGCCACCCGGTGCTGGGGAGCAGCCATCACAGGCGGGCGGCGCTGGACCACCTGGTTCCCTCCCCACCGCTATGCTCGCTCGGCATTCGCAGCAGCTGCAGCAGCAGCAGGCACGTCTCTACTCGATGCGGCGGCGGGTGGCCAACATGGCTCCCCCCGCGGGCGCCCCGCCCTCGTACGCGTCTGGTTCTTCTTCGGCGTCGGCGGGTGACGCGGCCGCTGGGGCGGGTGGGAGTGGCGCGGGGGGACCCTCTGGTGTGGCCGGCAGCGCGGCCGGTGGCGGCGTGGCCGGCCGGCTGCGGCACCTGCACTACCAGGCGCCGCATCACCCGTATCAGCCGCCACCACTGCCATCGTTTGGTCGCCCATTGCCGGCCGCGGCGGGGGCGGCGGCAGCGGCCGGCGATGCCGTAGGGGGGGCTGCTGCTGACGCTGTGCCCGGTGCGGGTCACGGCCGCTGGCTGGGCGCGTCCTCGTTGGGCGCCGCCGCCCCGCCCGCGCGAGTACAATCACCGGTGGAGGCGCGCGCGCAGGCGCTAGCCACCTCTGCGCTCTCCATCCTCCTCCAGCAGCAGCAGGCAGCCCTCGCGGACGCGCGTCGGCGGGGCGAGCCGGGGGTGCCACCGCCGCGGCCGGGAGGCCCGACGGGCGCGGGCGTTGCGGCGGCGGCGCCGCTGGGGCGGCTGCTGGCCCTGCAAGAGTCGCTGGACCGCATCCGCGCCGAGGTGGGCGACATGATCCAGGGCGCGACCGCGGGGGAGGAGGCGGCGATCCCTGCGGCGGGAGCGGCGGGTGCCGCGTCGACGGCTCCTTCCTCGGCGGCCGCTGTAGGTGGCGGGGGGGACGGGACCGCCGATCCCGTGGCGTTGGCGGCCGGGCAGTGCACTCCCGTGGTGGCCACGCCCGCCGCTCCCGCGGCGACGGCGGCCTCGGGCGATGCTCTCGCCGCGGCAGCGGCGCCCCTGGTATCGCCTGCCGCCCCCGAGGTGGCCGTCCGCCGTGCTGGCAGCGGTGGCGGCGGTGGAGCTACGCAGCCCGCTGACGTGGCCACGGCTGGGGCGACGCCGCCGCCGCCTCCGCTAGTGGTCCCGACGTCGGCCCCCGCGTCGTCGTTGTCGCCGTCGGCCACCGCGGCCGCCTCTTCGTCGGCGGCTGCCGCGGCCGCGGCGGGCTCGGCGGCCGACGAGCTCGCCCGCCAGCGGCGGCAGGTGGCGCTCGAAGCGCAGGCCCGGTACCGGCGCGCTATGGAACGCCGCGACGGCAGCGGCGGCAGCGGCGGCAGCGGAGGCAGCGGCGGTGGCGGCGATGGCGGCGGCGGTGGCGCGGATGCGCAGGCGTGAGGCGGCGCGCCCGTCCCCCCCCCCTCCCCCCTTCTCTCATCCCCTTTTATTCTGTGCGAGGGCTAGCTCGCGGACGAGGAACCCCACTCGCCCCGTTTGCGGAACGAACGGAGCGCTGGGCGTGTGTGGGTCGTGGCTCCGCGCTTGGCGCCGATTTCCTCTCTATTGCGCGCGTGGGGAGGGGACGAGTGCGTGGGTGCACGTGCGTGTGGTGTGCGTGCGTGTGGTTCGCGGTATAGGCGGTCAACGTTACGTGCGTCCATTCACGCGCGGCGGTCGCGGGTGGATTCTCCATTTGTTGCTCTCTCCCTCGTCCCCGCGCTCGTCCGGGTCTCTCGGTTTCCTCCTCCGCCCTTGTCCGCCGCGTCTCTCGCTTGCCTACCCCTGCCCTCGTCCGCCTCTCTCGCTTGCCTCCTCCGCCCTGCCCCCCAGGTCTATGGGTGCCCGTCCGCGGGGCGGCCGCCGCTCACCTGGAAACGTTCCCCACCGTGGCGGTGGGGTGGCGGTCCTCGACACGGGCGGCGGCGTGTGGGCGCGCGCGGCGTGGCGGGATGCACGGCCCGCCGTTTTTATTGCTGTTGAGGTGAGTAGCTTCTTGGCTGTCCTGCGCCGCCGGGCGGGCGCTTGTCGCGCACAGCGCCGCCCCTTTGGCACACGCACCCTTCCGCCCCCCGCCGCTCCCGTCCCGCCCCATCAAAGCATCCCCTTCCCTCCCCCCTCCAAGCGTGCCCCACCACTGCCCCTTGGCACTCCCGCCTTGGCCCCCCCTTCCTCCCTGCCCCTCCAAACATCTCTCTCGACGGCCGCCCCCCCCCCGCTTCCGCCCCCCCTCATTTCCACCCCCCCATGCCCGCACCCCTCCCCCCTCTTTTTCATCCGCTCCCCCCTCTCATCAGCTGCCGCTGCTCCCCCCTCCCCCCCCCCCCCCCCACCTGCGACACCGTCGTCATGCGCAAGAAATACTCAATCGTCTCGTAGTGCGACGCGACGACCCGCGACCGCCACAGCCCAAACGCGAGCGCCGCCGGCCGGTCCAGCGCCGCCGCCCGCCACGCCGCGCCCGCCCGCCGGTGCCCGTCGAGCGACCGGCACAGCAAGACGGTGTGCACCCGCGGGTCGGGCCCCGCCGCCATGTGGGCGGCGAGCCCCCGCGCGGCCGCCGCGGCCATCGCGGCCGCCACGCCCGCGTCATTGCCCGCGCGGGCGAGCAGCCGCGGCGGCACCGCCGCGTCCAGCGCCGCGTAGTAGCGCTGCAGGTCCGCCACCCAGCGGTCGAGGATGGCGCGGAGGCGCGCCGCCCGCCGCGCGGCCGGCATCGCGTCGAGCGCCGGCCGGTGCGCGCCGAGCTTGACCAGCACCCGCCGGAGGCCACCCACCGCCACCGCCCGCTCGGCGGCGGCAACGCCGCTGCCCGCCGGGAAGGGCGCGTCGGCCTCGGCCAGCGGCAGCAGCACCGCCTCGTCCGCGTCGAGGACGCGAAGCGCCCAGCCGCGCCACGTGTCGATCCAGCCCCAAAAGCTCGCCCAGTCGCCGTCGACAAGGTCGTCGGGCTGGCCGACGAGGCGGCAGAGCATCGTGGCCGCGTCGCGCGCCTCGGCGCGCATCGAGTTGTGGGGGACGCCGACCACGTCGGCCGCCCACGACGCCCCGAGCGGCGCCAGCGAGATCGCCGGCACGCCCAGCGCGGTGCGCGCGCTCCGGTGGGGGCGCAGCGCCCCCGCCGCCGACCGCCGCGCGCGGAGCGCGGCGGCGTCGCCGCCGGCCGCCGCCACCGGGCCCGCCGCGGCGGCGCGGGGGGCGCCGAGCGTCACGGACTTGCGGAGCTGCCCGACGAGCGACGACGCCGACCGCGCCGGCGACGCGTCGCGGTCGCCGCTGCCGCCGCCGGCGGCGCCACCCCCTCCCCCCCCCCACCGACACCCAGGCCAGGGCAGCTGCTGCTGCTCTCCGATGCCGGCTGCTGCGCGCAGAGTGCGGACGCGCCCCCCCCCCCCCCCCCCGCCGCCACCCCCGCCGCAACCACCCCCGCCGCCGCCGCCGACCGCCGCGCCGCGGTGCGCGGCGAGCCGACGGTGAGGGACTTGCGGAGGCGGCCGACACGCGACGAGGGCGCCCGGCGGGGCAGCGCGTCGCGGTCGCCGCTGCCGCCGCCATCGGCACCCCCCTCCGCCCCGCCGCCCAGCCGCGTGCTGCTGGACCGGCGCGAGCCGAGGCGCCCGAGGACGGGGATGGAGCCGAGCGACACGAGCCGCGACGCTGCCGGCGGCGGCGGCGGGGAGGGCGACGACGGGGGGCACAGCAGCGGGCCCGACGTGGCGGCCGAGGAGACGGGCGAGAGGGGGGGGGTGGCCACGACGCCGGCCGCCGCCGCCGCGGGGGGCACGGGCGACGGGGGCTCCCCGCCGACGATGCCGACGCTGCCGCCGCCGCTGCCGCCGTCCCCGACACCGACGCCGCCGACGCCAATGCTGCCGCTACTGCCACTGCCGCCGTCCCCAACACGGACACCGCCACCGCCACCGCCATCGCCGGCACGCGATACGCGCGCCCGCGCGCCCGACGCGGCGCGGCGAAACGAGAAGCGGCGGCGCGCCGCCGCGCCGCCGCCGCCGCCGCCGCCGCCACCGCCGCCGCCGCCGCCGCCACCGCCGCCGCTGCCCCCACCCCAACGCCCGCCGGCCGCGACAGCCGCCGGGGTGGTGGGCGTGCCGACGCCGCCGCCGCTGCCGCCGCTGCCGCCGCTGCCGCCGCCGCCGCCGCGGGGCGGGGTGCCGTCGGCCGTGACGGGGGCATCGGGGTAGAGCGACAGTCGTGCCGGCGGGGGGCTCGCCTTGGCCACCGCCCGCACCGCCCTGCCGCCGACGCCGTCGCCGTCGCCGCTGCTGCCGACGCCACCGCCGGCGTGGTCCTCCCTACTGGCGTCCAGGACTGCCGACGGGGGGAGGGCGGTGGCCATGACCAGGGCGGGATGTTGGCGACGGTGGCGGTGGCGGTCGCCGTCGCGGTGGCGGTGGCGGTCGCGGTCGCGGTGATGCCGCGACGCCGGTCAGAGGGCGCGAGGGGGGGTGGGAGGCGGCGGAGAGGCAAGCGTACCAGTGGCTCGTCAGCTGGCGGGGGATGCCGCGGCGGCGGCGTACACAGCGGAACCAGCAGCCGCCACCGTGGCCACCTCCGCAGCCCGCCAGGGGGGAAGCACGAGGAAAAAAGCCGGGCCGTGGTGCCGCACGCGCGCCGAGCCACAACCTCTTCCCCCACACCCGCCCGCCCCCCCCCCGCCCCGCCTCCTTCCAGAAACCACCTCGGCGGCCGGCAGGTGGTCGAGTCCCCCAAACGAGGCAGCCCGGCGACAGCATGTCAAGCGCCGACGTGGCCGGCGTGGCGGCGGAGGGGGAGGGGGGGGAAGAGAGAGCGCCGCGGAGCCCCCTGTCGCGCACACGGGCCGGGGGGGGGCCCCCGCCCCGCCCCGCCCCGCCCCGCCCCGCCCCGCCAGCCACCAGTTGCGTGCATTCCCCACGGCTGGGCCGGCCGCGCAGCCGCCGCGTTGCCCGACCTGCGCTCTTGATGAGCCGCTCGGGGCAGGGAAGGTGGTGGCGGCGGCGGCGGCGGCGTGGCCGCGGCGGCGTCGGCGGCGACAGCGGCGGCCGCCGCCGCCGACGCGGCGGCTACAGCCGGAACGGCTGGACGGCGCAGGGGGCAGACGCCCAAACGGGCACCACCCGCGCTGGCGCCGTGACGTCTCGGCGCGGCAGGCGCGTCATGGTGGCAGGACAGGCCGGGCAGGCCGGCAATCGGCGGGCGGGGCGGGGGGGGGGGAGGGAGGAGAGGCGTGCCGCGGAGACGGTGGCGGTAGCGGTACTGCGGCAATGCAATCAGCAAGTATAGGGAAAGCGAGAACAAGTGCGTGCGCGACTGTGCCGACCCCCGGATCGATCGTATATCGTGTGCGATGACAAGACTGAGCGTCATTTGCGGATCCGCTGGCGACCTCGACCGCCGCCTGCTGCCGCAACCTCGCGGCGTGCGCATCCTGACTTCCTATTTCGCCGTTGGGTTGCTCAGCGCGTCCCCACGCGGCAGAGCGGCGGTGGGGGGACCCCAGTGTGACAGCTTGACACCTGCCAGCCCAACAGGGCGGTATCCCGGCGGCGAGTGCACCGCCACTGCCGCCGCTCTCCGCCACAGACATTGCCTCAGAGGGGGGCGCCGTCCTCCTGGCCGCCGCGCAGCGGGTGAGGGAGGGGGAGCGCTGGCCCCCCCCCTCCCAAACCCAATCACATGGAAGTTTGCAGACACGCGTGTGGATCTCAATCCGCGCGGATCAGGCGAGCACGAGCACACCATTACACCACCACGAGACGCCCACGCTCGGGCGGGGTGGTCGGTGTCTGGGCGGCCCCCTCAGCGCCGACACGTCCTACTGATTGGCCAGCAGCGCCCGAGCGTTGATGATGGCACACGCCGTTCTCGATACGTCTGGAGAGGGGGGGTGGAACGAGTGCGGGCGGCAGACGTGGGGGGCGCGTGGCGGCTGCGTGCGGCGCCCCCCGTGGGGTATTGGTGGCCACCCCCCCCCCCCCCCCACCCCCCCTTCAGCAGGCCGCCACGACGGGTGCGCCGACAGCTTGGGAGGCCTGTTTGGCGGGCGCCGCCGCTCGCGCCTCGCGCCGGCCGTGTAAACGGCTGCGGGACGTGGAGCGTTGCGCGGCTGCGGGCCCGTCGCTGGCCGCGTGGGGCCGCCGCCGCCCCGCGCCCGCGTCGTTGGCGGTGGGTGCGGGCACACGCTCGCGGCGGCGGGCGCGCGGGGGTGGCGCGTGTGGGCGGCACTGCCAGTGTCCTTGTGCCCACACCCCACCACCACCACCCCCCCCCCCCCCCCCCCCTGACGCCGTCTTTCTTATCGGTTTTGCTTGTTGCCGCCGCCGCCGCCGCCGCGGGAGCGCGCCCCCCCGCACACCGCCCCTCGCCGCCCACACGGCGAAGCGGCCGCGGCGTGGCGTGAGTCAAACCCCGCCGCGACGGCGCGCCCGCCGGCGGCCACGCGGGCGGGGCTGCGGCGGTCGCCGCCGCACCGCGCGGCGCCGGCGCTCCCCCGCCCCCCCCCCCCCTCCCGTCGCCGCCGCCGCCGTCGCTGCCCACGCCGCCGCCACGCTCGGTGCGCTCGGGGGGTGTGTGTGGGGGAGGGACCGAGGGGGGGGGGGGGTCGGCGGGGGGGTGGAGGACGGACCGACGCTGCCGCCGCCGCCGCCGCCGCCACCACCGGCCGCCAGCCGCCCTGACCGTCTGGCGGCGTGACCGTCCGCGCCGCGCCGCCACGCACGCGCGCGGCCGCGCACGCGCGGCGCGGCTGCCGCGCGCGGCGCGGGCCGGCCGCCACACACGCGCTTCGAGGGGCGGGGACGGGCGGGGGCGGGGGAGGGGGGGGGTGGGGGGGAGGGGGGGAGGGCGGCGACCGCCGCGCCGCGGCTGGCCGCCGCTGCCTGCGTCGGCGCGGGTGGCCACCGCGGCGGTGCGTCGGGCGGGACCCGCCCCCCCCCCACCCCCCCCCCGCGTCCGCTGCCACCACGCGCCGCGCGGCCACGGTGGCGCCGCCGCCGCCGCGCGTCGGCCGGGAGCGGGCGCGGCGACGGCGGCGGGCCGACGCGGCGGCGGCGCGCGGCGCAACGACCACGACGGCGGCCGCCGCGCGCGCACGCGCGCGCGCCTGGGCGGTGGCCGCGGCCGACGCGGGAGGCGGCGGCGGCGTGTGTTTGCTGTGCGGCCGCTTTTGCTGCGCGCCCGGGGGGAGGGGGGGGGGGGCGCTTGGAAGGGGAGGAGGGCTGGGAGCGGTGGTGGGGGGGGGTGGGGTGGGGGGGGGGGGCGCCGAGCGGCACGCAGAGCCAACGACGACCCCGGCCGCGGCCGCGGCGGACGCGCCACCACCGCACCGCCACCACCACCCGCGGCGGCGCGTGGGGGGCGGCGCCGCGCCCGCCCGCCGTGTGTGTGTGTCGGGTCGGGGGGGGGGGGGGGTGGGGGGGGGGTAGGGGGAGCGGCGCCACCCGACCCGCCGCCGCCCCGCGCGCGCCCGTGGATGCGGACCGCGGCGGCCGCCGTGGCGGGGGGTGGGGGGGGGGGCGCCGCCGCCGGCGGGCGGTCGCGGCCGCCGCCGCCGGATGACGCGATGAGGGAGGGGCGCGGTGGCGGCGGCGGCGGCGGCGGCCGCCCGCGGGCGTGGCGGCAGCGGCGGCGGCGGCGGCCGTGGCGGGGCGGCGGCGGCGGCGGCGGCGGCGGCGGCGGCGGCGGCGGCGGCGGCTGGGGCGTGACGCTGGTGACGGCGGCGGCGGCGGCGGCGGCGGTGGTGGTGGTGGCGGCGGCGGCGGCGGCGGGCGGCGCGGACGGCCTGCTGCTGGCGGGCTGGGGCGGCCGCGTGCAGTGTGCGCTGGCCGCCCCGTGGCGGCGGAGTGTACGTTTGGGGGTGGCCTGCTGCGGCGTGGCGCGGCGCGGCGGTTTGTGTTGTGTTGTGGGGGGGGGGGGGGGGGTGCGATCCCGCCAATAAAGGGGGCGTGGCGGCAAGGCGCGGTGCCTGCCGTGGCGCGAGCGGCGTCGCCGGCTGCCCGTCGGCGCGCGGGCGCGCGCGGGCGCCACGGGCTGGCCACGGCCGGCGCGGCCGCGCGCGACGCGCGGGCGGGCGCCGGGACGGCGGCGCTGGGGGGGGGTGGGGCGCCGGCCGTGCGCGGCGCGGGCGGCCGGCCGGTGCGGCGCGGGCCGCCGCCGTGCGCGGCGGGTGGGGCGGCGGCGCGGCTGTGGCGGCGGCCGGCCGCGGCGGCCGCGGCGGCCGGGGGGGGGCGTGCGCGGCGCTTCCCCGGTGGGCGCGACTCGCCTTTCGTGGTGGGTGCCGCCGCTGCGCAGGGTTGTGGGGGGGGGGGGGAGGCGGGCACCTGCTCGTGGCGGGTCGCCGTCGCGCGCCGCTTGGGTGGCCACCAGGGCTGCCGTGAGCAGAGGCAACGGGGTGCTCACGCGTTTTTTTTCTTGTGCGATGGCGGCTCGGTCGTTTTGCGTCATTGCCGTTGTGCGCCTTGCTCCGTCGGATTGGTTTTTTTTTTTTTTTTCTTTTGGTTTTGTTTTTCTTGGTCTGTCTTGCAGGGCGTGTGTGATGGTGAAGGAGCGGTGCGTTGGGCGGGAGGGGCGGCGTCCGAGTCGGCGGCCGCCCTTGCGGATCTGTCTGTGGTGGACGGTGGGGAGCTGCTCGGCGATGACGCGGCGGACGCGGACCTTGCGGCGGACGCGGCGCGGCAGGAGGCGTCGACGGACGTGTCGGACGGCCTGACGTTTTGCGACTCGCGGTCGGGGGACTGCGTGCAGGGGTCAACGACGCTGGATATGCTGCAAAACGAGGAGGGCGTCGCGGAAACGTCGGCGGTGTTTATGTTCAAGCCCCCGCCGGGCACGTCCGTGACCGACTATGAGTTTTCGGTGCGGTCGTCCAACCAGCGGCTCCTGCCCGACACGAACATTGACCGGCAGGTGGTGCAGTCGACCGACGCGTCGGGCGACGCGGTCGCCAACGTGACCGTCGGGCTGGTCATGACGCGCGACGTGGGCGAGACCGCCGTCGCGGTCGCCGCCACCCCCACCGACGCGCTCGTCTCGTCGGTGCGGCAGGGGGTGGCGAACGAGTCGGTGCTGCGGCCGGCGGGGTTTGTGCTCAACGTGGCGGTGGGCGGCATCGTCTTTATCCAGTCGGACGTGTCGGTCTTCCGCACCCGCGACGGCCACACGCAGGCGGCGACGGAGGCGGAGCTGGTCGACGGGGTGGACGAGCAGGGGCGGCTGTCGTCGCCGTCGTCCCGCGCGCTGGGCAGCAACGACCACGTGGCGGAGGCGGTCATGTACGACAACACCATCGCGGTGACGTCGTACGAGTCGCTGGTGCGGAACCAGTTTGTGTACGTGCAGACCAACGCGCACCTCAAGACGTTTTCGATGCGGGAGCCCGTCAACGTGTCGTCGGTGATCATTGAGTTTGACCGCGAGACGTACGCGCGGCAGATCAACTGGTCCCCCGAGCTGTGCCGCGTCGCGCCGGCGCGGCCGGGCGCCAACTCGTACACGCCCCGCCACCGGGGGCCCGCCAACCCCGACTACTCGCCGCGGCCCAAGCCGGACTTTCTCAAGGGCATTGACCCGAAGAAGGAGGTGCCCAACACGTCGCCGCCGTGTGGCATCTCCTTTTCGTACGACGGGTCCATCCTCGGGCTGCGGTTCAACCCGTACCGGGTGGGCAGCGGGTCGCTGACCATCCACTTTTCGCTCGACGGGTTTGTGGTGAATGGGATGCCCGCCACCTTTACCACGGCGCTGAACGTCAAGATCGGGTCGCTCGCGCCGCCGGTCTACACGTCGGTCCACCTCCCCGCAGACCTGGACGCGAACGGGGGCGACGAGGTGTCTGCGGTTGGCTACAACTTGCCCGCGGTGGGCGCGCAGAGCCTGGTGCTGGTCGTAGAGACGGCCGGCAAGACCCTGGTGTGGCCCGAGGACCCCGCCCTCCGGACGCCCATGAACGCGTACGACACGCGGATGGTGTTTGTGGCCAAGCCCGGTCAGGGCACGGGCGAGGTGGCCATCCGCGCGACGCGGGGCAAGGTCACGTCCCGTGTCTCGGGCGGCGAGTACTCGAGCGCCGACGACGACCGCGCCTTCAAGTCCCTGGTCAGCGGCGCGCCGTCGCGTGCGATTTACCGCACGATGGAGAACGCGGACGACGCGGACCTGACGCTCTTCCTCACCTTTGGGTGGGTGGACGTGCCGATGGTCGACGTCCTCCGCAAGCTGTCCAAAGCGCGCGCGCACTTTGCGCGCGCGGCGGGGCTGTCGGTGGACAAGATCACCGCGCTGGACGTGAACGCGGGCTCGTTTTCGGTCATTGACGGCCGCACGGGGTCGACGGCGGCCGGGCTACGAGCGCGCAAGCGGCAGCGGGCAAAGGCGGCACGAGCGGGCGGCAGCAAGGGTGGCGCGGCGGCCACCGCGTCGCCGTCGCCCAAGCCGGCAGGTGCGGCGCGCGCGGCGGTGGCGGCGACGGCCGGCTGGGCCACCCGCCGCCTCAAGCTGTCGACTGGCGACGATGGCGTTGCGGACTGGGCGACCGTCGGCCGAGCGGTGGTGCCGCCGTCGTGGCGCGCCACGGCCGAGCGGCACCGGCTGGCGTGGCAAACCCGCCGGTGGGCGTCGACCGGCGTGCTGCTGTCTGGCGACTCGTGGGCGTGGCAGCCGCCGACCGTCCTCGACGAGTTTGACGGGGACGCCGCGTCCATTTACGCCGCTCACCAGACGGTGGTCACTGCCGACATGCTCGCGTCGGCCGGCGCGGCGGCCCGGTGTAACACGTATGCCAATGGCTCGCTGTTGTCGGTGGCGGCGGCTCGGTACGCGGCGGACAACTCGTTTTTCGCAGACATGCGCATGACGCCTGGGAGCAGTGACGAGGAGGGCCTCGGCGTTGGTGCGCAGGAGGAGTATGATGTTGGGGAGCTCGGGGACTATCACTTTTCCGCGGAGCAGCAGGTGAGCGAAGTGCGTGGCGTGCAGGTGCGCATGAGCTTCTTTCTCCCCGGCGACGCCAAGGACGCCAAGCTCGCGCAGCTGGAGGAGTACCTGCTGTCGGGGCGGGGCATGCAGGAGCTTGGCGCGGAAGTGCACCTGGTGGGCATGGACGATGGCAGCGGCCACGTGTGGCTGGCCACGGGCGTCATCAGCGTGGTGGCCCTCACGTCCATGATTGCCACCGTTGTGGCGGCCGCGGGGGTGCAGATTGGGGCGACGCTGGGTGCCTCCCTCACCGCCGCCACGGTACACTCGGTGACGACGGCGGCGAGTACGCCCGTCGCGTCGGCCGACACGGCCGCGCACGCGGCGCAGGCGGGGGCTGGTGTGGCCAACACGGGCCCGCAGAGCGGCAGCACCAACCCCATCTCGCTCCTCTTTCTCGTGCAGCAGACGGCCGCGCGGGGGCAGATCAACGCGCAGGGCCTGACGTCGCCCTACCTTGACGTGGCGGCCAAGGCGCAGGTGTCGTTCCTCCGCGCCGTCCCCGGCTTCCTGAGCAAGGAAGAGGCTGGCGCTGCCGCCGCTGGCGGCGCGGCGGCGGTGCGCTACGCTCGGGGCACCAAGTCGGTGCAGAACTTTTACGACCTGCTCGGGACGCAGGTGCAGTCCCTGTTTGTGTCCCAGATGGCGCTCATTGGCATCCTGCTGACCACCGTCGTTGGGGTGCACGTGCTATTTTGGGCGCTGACGCGCAAGCGCGAGCGGGTCAACCTCATTGTTCGCAACGTGCTGCCCCGCCTGGAGGTCCTGGCGTTCAACATCATCTTTATGGGTGTCTACATTGGGGGCTTTTCGGTGCTGACCACGAGCGAGACGAGCGCGGGGATCAAGGTTGCGGCGGTGGCGCTGCTCCTCCTGTTTGGTGTCTGCTACCCAGCCGTGGTGCTGTACGTGCTGCTGTGGAAGGTGCGGCCCAACCTCAACGCCGTCTGGCTTGCAAACTACTTTTCGCGGTACGTGCTGCGCGGCGGCTGGTCCCGCGTGCGGCGGTTCACGCCCGAGGACCTGCGCGCCATTGAGGCGTCGTGGAAGACGCGGTCGGTGGAGGACCCGGCGTCGACCTACTGGTTTGTGGAGCGGAAGAACCGGCGCTTTGCGGGCCTGTGGTGCACGCGCTCGCCCGTGCAGGCGCGCTTTGGGGACCTGTTTGAGAAGTTTCGTGGCCAGTATTACGGCTTTTACTTCTTTGAGCTGGTCATGTTGGCCGCCGAAGGGGCTGTCGTCGGCGCCCTATCCAACTTTCCCGCCGCGCAGGCGGCGATCGTGGTGGGCATCAGCGTCTTTAACCTGCTCTTCCTGCTGTGGCTCTTGCCGTACAATGATGTGCTGGAGCAGCTGGTGCAACTGGGGATTGGCACGCTGCAGGTGGTCACGTCTGTGATCATCTTTTACCTGGTGCCGATCAACCCCGCGGATGCTCGCGCCAAGTTCCTCTCCTCGGTGATTCTGTGGGTCAACATTACGGGCATCCTGGCGGCAAGCTCGTACGCCCTGTTTGCGGCTGGCGAGATTATCTACCACAACCGGAACCGGATTATGGCGTGGTTTGTGCGCCACTTCACCGCCGCCTCTACCCGCCTGTCTTCGTCTCTGTCGCGGTCGTCGGGCACGTCGTCGGCAATCAGCTCCCTGTCGTCTGCGGACGCTCGGGATCTGGCCGACATGTACCACGAGCAGCACGGGGACGACCTGTCGGAGATGGGTGATCCGGCGTACGACGGGGTGGGCGGTATCCTGGACGACATTGATGACGACGACGATGAGTTCTCCGACACTGGCTCGATTGACTCGGTGGACTCGGTGACGGGGGCGGTCACGTACCGTCGCCCGCCGTCCAGCCGCGTCACGCGCACGCCGTCGGGTTCATCCCGTGCGAGCCGCGCCAGCAGCCGGCGCGACGGGAGCTCCCTCTCCACTGGTGGCAGCAGTGGCGGGACGCCAGAGTTCCGCTCGTCCCACTCTCGGGCGTCGGCGGCACTGGGCTCGGAGCTGCCCGGCGGGGACGAGCCGAGGAGCACGGCCGCGTCTCGGGCGGCCGCGGCTGACAATGGCGTCTTTGACTACTCGGACCCGTACAAGGTGGGTGGCTCCGCGCTGACGCCCGACCAGATTGCGTCGCTGGGGATGGTGGATGAGGTGCCACCATCGTCTGGCACGAACTTTTCCTCTGATGGTGGCGGCATGCTCGACTACCTCGGCACCGAGCCACCATCCCCGCCACTCTCAGCGACACTGTCGCGCGACGGTCGACCGACGGGCGGCGTGGCCGGCACACGCAAGGGCACACTATCCGAGTCTAGCGAGGCCTGCCGGCGGAGCTCTGGCTCGAGCGTCGGCAGCGGCGCGCGGGCCGGGGAGCCGCGGAGCGGCCGGACCGCGTCGAGTGGGGCCACCGCCAGCACCAGCACCGCCCCCAGCAGCGGCTTGAACCGGCGGCTGGCGTCGGTGGCGCGGCTGGCCAGCGGCGCCACGTTGCCATCGCAGCCGAGCGCGGCGAGCCTGACCAGCCACTCGAGCCGCTCGACGGCATCCACCGCGTCGGGCCACCCGCCACTCTACCCGCGCAGCAAGAAGCGCGGCGCGGGCTTGCGGGGCATCCTCACCCGCAGTGGCGGCGGGCGCTCGTCGGCGGCGTCCTCGTCGGCGGGCAGCCGGCCACCAGACGACCTGGACGACCTGGACGAGCCGTTTGAGCGGGACCCGTCGCACGCCTCGTCGGCGGGCGCGTCGGGCGGGACGGACTCGAGCGGCCGCCGGGGGAGCGGCCCGAGCAGCACGAGCTCGCGGCTCGCCCGGCGGCGGCGGACGTCTGACTCGGCCCTGCGGATGGCCGCCGCCCTAGATGTGGATGACATCACGGCACTCGACTGAGCGGCCGCGGCTCTGGGCGTGTGTCACTGTTTGTTTTTCCGTTTCTTGTCCCCATCCCTTTTGTGTTTTTTAACGTTTGTACGTGTGGCGGTCTCCGTTCCTTTTTTTTTTTTTTTTTCCGAACCGTCGCCGTCCTCTCAGCCAACGCGCCTTATCGCGGCGCCAGCAGCTGCGCTGTGGGCCCAACACCGGGCCTGCACCTTGAACGTGTGCAGACCGCCCCTCACAACGTCAGTGGGCACGTTCAGTCCTATGCGGAGGCCCTGGCGACCCCGCGAGAGCTCTCGGCTGCACGCGCTTGAAAGGACACTGTGATGGATGTGGCACCCAGATGGGAGCAGTCTGCCGCGTCGGTGTCGCGTGTTTCCGCTGCCGCTGACGTACGACGCAGCTACGACCATCGTGTGGCAACAGGGTGCACACCACATCGACGCAAACGTCACAAACAATGTTCACTTCAAGTCGCCCTCGATGGTGGACAGGCCTACTCGCTGGTCCAGGCGGACGGCAGCGATGCTGCAGCGGCGGGCGGCTGATGCCACACCATTCACTTTGATTGGGTCGGTTTGCACCCGCATCAGTACACGGTCGCCACCTCGTCGCGCACGGTCGACCGGCACGCAAAATTCAAGTGTCTGCAAAAAAAATTCGACGTGCACTCTGTACCGTGACCAAGACACATTCGGTGAACAACAAAAAATACACTCCTGTGCAGTCCGTGACAGTACACAACGCATCGCCGCCTCCGCCGTCCCCGCCCTGCAGGCCCCCACCATCTGTACAAGTCACGGGGCGCCGAGAGCAGCCTCCAAAAGAACAACAGCGGTCCAAGATACGCACGCTCGCGCACCCAGAGGGGAACAAAAAAAAAAAAAAAAAAACACAATCAACCAGTAGCCTGGCGTGGGGCACCACGTACAAAGCAAAGAAACCAAAAAAAAAAAAAGAGAGGGACACGCGGGCGTGCCACAAGCGGGAAGCACCAGAGGAGCAAGACAGAGTGGAAGGGCGGACAGACCGCACGGTCACACCCGCCCAGCCAGCCACGCTCACGACTGCGCCGCGGCCGCCGCGTACGCCACGTCGAGCACCCGGCGCAGGACGTCATCGTCCACCCCCCCGGCGCCGGTCGGCCCCACGTCCTGCGCACGGAGGATGCGGCCGCGGCCGAGGTCCACCACCACCAGCCGCACGCGGCCCGGCACAAAGCCCATCTCCCCCCGCGCGGCGCCGGCGCTGTCCAGCACCGCCACCCCACCCGCCGTCGGCAGCGGCGGCGGCGGCGGCGGCGGGGGCGCCCGCCCCGTGCCCCCCCTGCCCCTCGCCCCCGACGCTGGCGCGTCGAGCACGTGCACGTCGGTGAGCGCCGACAGGTACTGGCGGACGACGCTCGCCGCCAGCGCCGGCAGCGCCGACACGTCAATGACCGCCGCGACGGCGATGCGCGGCGCGGCCGCCGCGGCGGGCGCCGCCACCGCCGACAGCAGGCGGGTGCCCCACGCGGTCGCCGCCGACGCGGACGACCGGTCGGCAATGACCAGCACCGCCACGCCGCGGCCGTCGCTGCCGTCACGGCAGCGCGTCGTCCAGGGCGACGCCGTCGGCGGCGGCGGCGGCGGCGCCATTGGCTCGAGCAGCGCCATGGACAGCGCGCCGAGGGGCTCCCCCGCCGCCGCCGCGGCGGAATCCCCGGCCGGCCCGCCGCCGCCCTGCGCGCGCATCATGGTCAGCCGCCGCACGCGGACGACGGTGAGGGCGGTGGCGGCGGCGGCGGCGAGCGCCAGCCGCCGCCGCGCCGTCGCGAGCAGCACGCCCAGCGGGTGGGCCAGCAGCGCCGCGGCGGCGGCGCCGACGCCACTGCCGCCGCCGCCGCTGCCGCCGCTGCCGAGCAGGTGGAGGGGCCCCCGCAGGGCGGGCGCCAGCGGCAGCATCCTCCGCCCGCCGCCGCCGCCGCCGCAGCCGCCGCCCGCGCCGGCTGCCGGCAGGGGCGACCGCGCGAGCGGCCGGGCGCGGGGGAAGAGCCAGGCCGTCGCGGACGGGCTGTTGAAGGGCAGCAGCAGGGCGGCGGCGGTCATGGAGGCGAGCGGGTGGGGGGGCGCGCTGTGGAGGAAGGCCAGCCGGCGGCGGCCGCCAGAGGCGAGCGGCGCGTGCGCAAGGTCAGCCGGGGGGGGGGGGGGGTGCCGGCTGGCCGCCGCCGCCGCCTCGAGGACAGGCGGGAGGGGCGGCACGAGGGGGGGGGCGGGGGTCGGACGTCGCCGCCGCTCTGGAGCCAGGCGCCCTGCGTTCTTGCCGCCACCGTCATCGCGGGAGGGGTGGATGGGGCGAGGGGGAGTGAATGAGTCGAGGGGGGGTGAATGGCCGAGGGGGGGGGGGGGGGGGGCAAGAGGGGGGGGGGGTGGCGCTCTGACGCCTAGGGGAGCGCTCAAGCCGTGGCCCAACGCCAGGGAGACACCCGGCAGCCGTCGAACGCACCGTCGACGGGGGCGCGGCCGAGAGTGGAAGATGAGGGGGACGGACCGGACGTCTGTATGTACAGCGCGCCGCGGGGCGCCTGCCGCCGCGCCGCCCAGCCCAAGCAAGTCTCTACAGGGGCGCCGCCAAACAGTGTACCGGTACCTGGCGCGCGCCCGGGGGCAGTGTAGCCGCGGGGGGGGGGGGGGCGGGTGGCGGCCGCCACAGAGGCCGCGGCGGCCATCAGATCAGGCGCGGGCAAAGAGGAGAGGGCGCGTGCCACGTGGGGGGAGGGTCCCACGCTGCGGCCGGTGCGCGGGACGGCAGCTCTGCAGCCAACCGCCCGCGGCGCCCGCGCAGGGTGGAAGCGAGCTGTGTGAATTGGAAAACGTGTAGGGATGTACTGCACATGCGGAACATTTCCGCGTCCGACTAAATTGGAGGGGGGGCGCGCGCCCCTCTGCTTTCCGTCAGGCGGTTGCCCGCGCCCGCACGCCGTCCGCTCCGGGAGCACGGCGGATAGACGACACGCCGGTCCGTCCCACCTCTCCGCGCCGCCCCCTGCACCGAGCGACACCCGCCTGTCGTTGAGCGCCTGCATGCTGCTGCCCTGCTGGGGCGGCAACGGTTTGGTGGCGCCGCAGCCACGGCCGGGGCGGCCGCCGCCCGCCGTGGCGACGGGGCGCGGGTGGTCTCCCTCTGGGGGGAGGCCGCCCCCTGAGAAGCAATCCCGGCGACCAATACCGCAGCGGCAACACCATGAGGCATTGGTTACGCACGGTTGTTGGGGGGCAAGCCGGCGATGCCCACGGGCGTATGTGATTAGGACGTCGGTGGTGGCGGTGGCATATGGCGGTCACGGGCGCGGGACGGGTGGGGGCGGCGGGCCGCCCTTTTGTTTGTGAGCGTGTGTGTGTGAGCTGTAGCTCCCATCCGCATCGAACGGTGGCAACCTCGGGGTTTCTGGCGTCGGACACGTGACGTGGCGGGAGCGACCATGCATTGTTGGCACATGAGCTGCTACGACCGGTGGTGGGGTGGCCGCCGCTGGCGTGGGTGCCTTGGCGGACCGCGTCCATGAGTGGCGACGCTGGCGCGGCTGGCGTCGGCGAGGTGACGCGATGCGCCGATGCATTTTTGGCCCCGGTGACGCTACGATGGGTGGTGCAGCTGGCTGCCCCTGGTGTGGACCTCTGTCCTTTCCGCGTCAATCGGGGACGACGCCGGCGCACCCGGCGTTGAGAACAGGACGGGCGCGGTGATGCTTTTTCCGCTGCTTGGACGGCGCCGTTGAGGACGAGCGGAAAGCGGCGTTTGTACCCTGTCGCGTCGTGGCGTGGCGCCCGCCGCTGGGCACAGCCAGCCTCTGGCGCCACGGCGGTCAAGGCACCTGCGTTGACCTCTGCCACCCAACCAGCTCTGCCCAGTGAGTGGGGATGCTGCAGTACGAGGGACCGCGCGACAGGCTGACGGTTTTTGCCGGCCCAGCGACGGCGGTGTGGTGGTCATGGCCACGCGCCGTCACCGGTTCCATGAGTGGCGGGGCCAGAAGCAGCATGAAGAACTCCCATCCTGCTCTCGGGTCATCCGGCGAACCGGCAAGCACCCCACGCGCCTCTCTGTGTCTGCACCAGGCAAAGCGCCTCCCTCTGATGGAGCGCGTGGCGGCTCTACCGCGGCGGTACCTACGACCGCGGGGACGCCGGTGGCGGCTCCATTGTCAGGCGCTTCGGAGTACCTGCCCAGCGCCGGTGGGCTCGTGACGGCGCCCTCCACGCCCATGGGGACTACGGTGTCCGCAGCCTGCACACCCTCTAGAGATCGACCAGCAGGAAGGGAGTCTTGCCGCTGCCAGTCAGACACCCGCTCCGCGCTGTCATGCACTCGGCCGATACCGGGGTCATCAAACGGAGCAGCCGTGGCCACGGAACCAAGCACACCTTCGATCGTAGGTGGGATAGTGGGGGACGGCCACGTACCTCCGTCATCAAGAGCGGGCTCTGAGGCAGGGCCCCAGCGGGAATACTCTGCCGCCGAGCTGGGCATCCCACCTGTGCTGGTCGGGGCCGCCGCTAGGTGCCTACCGACCGCCCCCAACGGCGTCGAATCGGTGGCTGAGGCGGCGCCATAGCCGGATGACATGGGCCCGGTCGAACTACTGAGTACCGCTGACGTTGACGGTTCCGACTCAGAAGAGCGGCCGATGCTCAGGGACGCGGCTGCCGTGCCACCTATCGCGGCTGACGTAGAGCCCGCCTCGCTCTTGTCCGATGTTGTCGCCGCCCCCCTTCTCGCCTTTGCTGCTGCCATCGCCTCCTCCCTTGCACGCAACGCCTCGGCACGGGTAGAGATGATGGCGCCGTGCAGTCGCCGCCGGTGGCGTGTCAAGTCCGACGTGGAAGCAAAGGTGGAGGTACACTCGACGCACGCGTAGGGGCGTACGCCTTCGTGCACCCGCCGCGTGTGCCGCTGGACCGCCGATCGCGTCACCCCACGGAAGGCGGAAGGTCCCGGCGGGCACTGCTGACACACGTACGGGCGCTCGGTGGCGTGCACAGACGCCGTGTGAGTAGTGAGGTGCCCTCTTTGGAGCCCGACAAACCGACACTCCGGCACTGGGCACGGCCACCGGCGCACGCGATCATGGACGGTCGTTACGTGGCGAGCCAAGTCGCTGGCGCTCGAGAAGCTCGACCCGCACTGTTCACACATGTGCAGGCGCAGCCGGGGGGGGGACGACGCCAAGCCTCTTGACGCGCCGTGGGGGGCTTCGGGGGGGGCCGGCCGAGATGACGCTGCGGAAGAAGCGGCGCCGGTTGTTGATGAGCGCATCATCATGTCGAGGGGGCTCTGGCCGGCCGGGGGCAGCCGAGATGACGCTGCAAAAGAAGCGGCGCCGGCTGTCGATGAGCGCATCACCGTGTCCACGGGCACTTGGCCGGCCTCGACCCAGGGCGTGGACGCCGCGCTTGGCATGAGAGGTAGACGCAGCGTTGGAGGCGCGGTACCTTCCACCTGCGGCGCCGCAAGTTGTGGGGTTGTGGGTGGAAAGGACGGGGGAGTGACCTGCGAAAGCCCGAGTGGGGGTTCGATTGGAAACAAGGTCGGCTGGAGCGGATGATGCTCCATGGCAGACGACGCGGGTTCCGTCTGCCGCGCCTGACCAAGCTGTTCCTCCCCTCTGCCTGGCAGCCAGTCCCTGCTTGGCGGCGCCGCGACGGCCGCGCGTGCAGCGGCAGGATCCACCCCGATCCCCGCGGCTACGGCAGCAACGTCCGTGCTGCCGACGCCAACGTCAACCGCGCTGACGCCTCGGTATGGATGTCCCGCCACCGACGCTCCCATGCTCGCCACGGCCGCCGCAGGCTCGGCCACGGCGCGAAGGCCAACGGCAAGTGGTGTGTCGAGCGTCGGGGTAGCGCCGGTCGGCGCCCGCGCGCCCGCAGCGGTTCGTGGGGGTCTGCGGCGTCCGGTGCCGCCCGCCCCACCCGCCGGCGCGTCGGCGACGGCGGAAGCGGCGGTCGTGTCGGCAGGTCCGCGCGCCGCTTGGCCCGCTGCCATTGGGTAAGCCTCTGCCAACGCCGCGGCCTGCCGCAGGGTGGTGTTGAAGAACCGCTGGGGGCTCTCCAGCACGAAGTGCTCACACTCGTAGGTGACAGGCGGCAGCACGGCGCTAGCAGCGTCCAGCTCCCCTTGCGTGACGCTGCTGGCAGGGGCGACGGCCTCGGCATCGGTCGACGAGCCAGGCGGGCCAACGGGCGCGCCGACGGAAAGAGCCATCGCGTCTGGGTCGGCCGCAATGGGTGTCACCGCCGGCTCGACCAGGGAGCGCGCTTTTGTTGCCGCCGCGGTGGCAGGCTGTTGCAGCTCAAAGTGGGCCGTCCCGCCCACCGGCGTGGCGATCAGCAGGTCCACGTAGTCATCCCACCCCCTTGAGAAGACGACACCCCGCGCACGCGCCACCACGTGTGGGCACGGCTGGAGTATTGGCACCCCGCTCGGCGCGCACGCGACGCACGGCTCTCGCCGCCGACTGCACCGCTGCAGCAGCCGCAACGCCGCCGTCTCGGGCGCGGGCATCTCGTCAGGGACTACCACCGTCCGGTGGTGCCAGGTGACCACCTCGTGGTGGAGGGAGCCCTCCTCCCCTCCGCTGGTGACGCACCGTACGATGCAGCGCTCGTGGGTGATGAGGCCCCCGTCGACCAGCCGCGCCACTTCCACGCGCTGGAAGGCGGGCGCGCTGATGCGGATGGCGAACCGCCGGCGGGACGTTCTTTCCGCAAAGGGCAGGCCCGACACCGCCGCGCCCATCGACGCAAACGGGTGGGCATCGGTGGTGGCGAGGACGGTACCCAAGACGTAGGATGGGACGGCGGTGGTGGCGACCTTTGCCTCGCCCACCACCGACAGCTGGCTAGCCGGCTGCCCATCAAACACGCTCCTGTAGGCCAGCGCCCGGGTGCCTCGTATTGGTGGTGGGTCGGGGGTGGCGCCGTACAGCCATGCCTTAACGGCTGGGGAGTCGGCGGCAAACGAAACGGCGAGGCCCGCCGCAAAGGAGGCGTCGTGGTGACTACGGGCGGCGGCGACCAGCGCCTGCGCGCGAACCGTAGCTGCCTCCGCTTCGTCGGGTGCCGCGTCCATGGCCTGCGAGGGTCGGCCGGAGGAGGTGGGGGGGGGGGGAGACGCGCCGCTCCACCGTGGCCCGTCGGTGACCACAACAGCGGGAGCCAACCCCGCCCGGGTGCACGACGATAGGTCCGACCGGGCGAGTGCTCCCGCAGCGATGGGTGTGTCGTTCAGGGACGGTCGGGGCCGACGCGGGGCCCCGACCGTGGTGGCCGCGCCGGCCGTCCTCCCGCCACCCGTCCTCGTCGCTTACTTCTCTCCAGCCTCCGCCACCCAGCCGTCTGCCGCCGTCCCGCCGCCGCGCGTGTGGCAACGCGCGGCGGCAGGATACTTGGCGTCTGGTAGGAGAGGGGCAGCGGCAAGACCGGCTTGTCCTCAGCGTTCAGAGGACACAGCCTTCAGACTGACGGATGCCTGTCGGCTCCTCTTTTCCTTGAGGTGCTCCCAAGGAAGGCAGTATATCTTGCGGTCACCCCTCAGCGGGTCCTGTTCATGGGGAGGTGTGACCAGCCATGAAACGCAGCTGTTTGTG
Organism: Pyropia haitanensis; assembly: GCA_008729055.1. Lineage (NCBI taxonomy): Eukaryota > Rhodophyta > Bangiophyceae > Bangiales > Bangiaceae > Pyropia > Pyropia haitanensis. The sequence continues at coordinate 1,341,823 of SDUX01000010.1, forward strand.
TTACAGGGGGGCGGGCGGGGGGGAGGTGCAAGAACAGCGTCTTGCCGAGCCCACCGGTGGCCACCTCCGCCCCTCCCCTGCCACGGTTTACACTCGGGCTGGCATGGCGGTTCGCGCGTTTGTGAGTTGCTGAACCGCCAAGGCGGGTCTACCCGCAGTCACTGGACTGGCCCATCGCTCGACTCCTCTGAGGCACCCGCCACTCTGCCGCTCTTGGCCGTCCCCGTGCCGCGCTGCGCACAGTACATATCACCTTTGTGGGTGGAGGGGGCGGCCGCACCTGGTGGGCGGGCGCGTTTCGTCCCTGGTCTTGTGGCCGTCGAAGTCGAGCTTCCACACGGTCGTTGCACCCTCGTCGTGTGGAGTCCGCGGATCCCAGTGCGGTCGCCCATCGGTGGGTTTCGACCAAGAACCTGGCGCCATTCGTTGCTCTAGGACACGTCAACCAGTTGTAGCGGGGTCGCCAATGAGGGTGCCCTTGGCAGCTGCGCATCCGTGGTTGCGCTTTCCGTGGCCACGCCCGCTGCCGACAGGGAAAGCAGCAACGCTCCGCTGCCCATGTTTCGAAACCCAAGAGCGACTGGCCGCGCGACAGCCAGAGTTTTTTCCGATCAGTGTCAGGAAACTGGCGAGGTCTCGTTGCAGACCCCTCTTTGCTGAACCGCCGCGCTGGGGCATCCCCAGACTGGCTTGTCCGCGCCCAGTTCTCAGCGGCGGCCTGCGCACGGAGTATTCTACAACGGGCCCCGACGCATGGCAGTGAGGCTGTCCTGGGTGGCGCAGGCTGACACTGATGACCAGTGACTCACTTGGGTCCGCGGCGGGACCGGCGACGTCGTGCGAGCGTTCGAGATTTCGAGGACGACGCCACCAGAACGACACGGGACGACAATCGCAGCCGCCGCCCGACCGAACGCCGCCAGCGCGAGGCGCACACCCATGCATCGACGGCGGTGTCCAATCCGTTGTCTGAACAAGCCAACGGACGATGTGCTGGCGCGAGGGTGATTACGTACGCACCGTTCTTGGCTTGGCTGCCAGTGAGCGCCACCCACCAACTGTCGTCACGGATCCAGATTATCTTGTTTCGATACGACCAGTTGCAGGGGACCACGTTTCCGTTTCGGATTGGGTTAATTGTCGTGCGCATGTGCTGGGAGAAGTCTTTCTTGAATATACTTGCGAGCGACGAAATCTCGGTGCTCACGGTGGAAGCGGTGGCCAGGTCGTCCTCGTGGCAACGGACCGCACCCACGGCGCCCTCACTATCGCTGGACTTCCCCATTGCCTCGAGCTAGCACCGTCTCCACCGAGGGCCTCTGCGTGTGTGCGACGCTCTATCCTTTGACTAGTCATCCTTCTCCACCATGGCTGCGTTTGTTGCCCCCAGTGGAGCACCGCCGCTGACTGGTCGGGCCAGCCCCACGCCACTGACGTCTCGTCTCCCCTCTTCCACCTCCCCCTTTATCGCCGCCGCCGAGAAGGTGTGCGCGGCGGCGGCGCACGCTACCGCTTCCTACCCCCCCCTGGTCATCCCCCCCCGCATGTCGGGTTCCCCCCCGCCTTCTTCCCGCCGCCAGTTCCTCCTGCAGGCGACCGCCGCGGCCGTCGCCTTTTCCGCCGCCTTCCTCCCCCCCACCCCCGCGGCGGCCAAGCGCGCCCGCCCCGACCGCCCCCTTCCCGTAGCGCTCACCCCCCTCATCCGAGTGCGCGACGCGTGTGCGAGCCTGCAGGATAGCATCGACGCGGGCGAGCTGGCGACCGTCCGGGACGTGCGACAGGTGATGCGGCTGATGCTGCGGGGCAATGACGTGAAGGGGTGCATCAAGCAGGTGGCGCTGTGGGTGGACGACAAGGCGGTGGCGGCGGCGGTGGAGCAGCACGGCCGGGACGCGGAGGAGTACCTCGCGTCGGTGACCGAGTTTTTCGACCCGATGGACCTGGCCAACCGCCCCACCGTCGAGTACCTAACGTTTGTCAAGCGGGCGCTCGCCGCGGCGTCGGGGCAGCTCGAATGGGTGCTCGCGCACGTGCCGGAAGCGGCGGTGGAGGAGGCCACCCGGTCGTTGACGGCGGCTCAGTCTTGAGCCGCCCCGGGGGGGGGGGGGGGGGGCACCCCGTCGTAGACGGCGGCGTCGTCTGGGTCCTGCGGCAGCGGGCAGAGCGGGGCAGATGGGGGGCGCCGGGGGGAGCACGCGTTGTGCAACAGGGCATCCCCTTGCCATTGAGCTGGGGCACGCCCTCCCCCCGTCCCACGGGCGTGGTGCTCTGTGCTCAACGCCTCCTAGCGGCGTTCGTACTCTATGCGCTGCGCCTCCGGGTGGGGGTTGTGCGCTGCGCCCTGCGCGTCCCGCATCTCTCATCTATTGCATTTCTCTGCGGTGGCGGCGGGGTGGGTTGCGGGGGAGGAGGGGGGCGGGACGCGCCGCAACCGGGGGAGCCCTTGCGAATTTGTTGGCGTACGCCGCTCGGCCTCACGGGGTGTGTGCTCTTCCCAGCGCCGCGGTCCTCCCCGCTGTCCCACCCACGCCACGGCCGCCTGCGGCATCATGTATTTCTTTCTTCTCTCTTGCTGGCAGCCTTCCCCGCGTCTTGGCCGCGCCCCGGAAAAACGCGTCGGCCGCCGACGGCTTGCCCAGCCCGCCGCCGCGCGCACGGAACCCTGGCTGCGCGACGCCGCGGTGCGCTGGGCGTGCCCCTCCCCCTCGCATCCCCGCGAGCGCGGGAGCGTGGTGGTTGCGGCGCGTCGTTTGGACGCTGCGGCGGCTGCGGCGACGGCGACACTTCCAGTCTGGGCTGCCGTCTCGGCAGCTGTCGCGGAGGGAGGAGGCATGCTTTGTTGCAGCCCCAATGCCGCTGCCTGTGATGACCGGCGCTACCCTGCCATGTCCGTATCGGCGGCAGACACCTCCCCCCGTGCGTGAGCGAAAGCGGGGGGGGGGGGTGGCGCGCATCATCGGGGGCGGCTGACATGGCGCACACGCCGCCTCGCACGCAAGGCCCACCCCGTCGGCCGCCTCGTGGGACGGCGCACTACTGGTGCACGCCCACCAGGGTGGGTCACAGCACCTCCCCCTCTCGCCCCCCCCCCGCACCGGGCGCGCGTCCTTGCCCAGCGGCTCCAGCCCACCAGGCGCGCCATGACGCGCCACCGCTCCGCCTTCACCGGGTCGCGCAGCGCAGCCGATGGTTCTGCGCCGGCACCACGCGGATGGGACCGCGCTGCCCGGGGGCCAGACTGGACTTTTTCGCACGCAGCATCGAGGCAGGGGGAGACAGAGGGGAATAGGATGGTGTCGTCGAGGGCCTGAGCGGGGGGACGGTCAACGACAGCGGGCGCTCCGTCTGGGGCCGCGCCGGGAAGGCTCGCAGGTCAACAACGCGCACCCGAGAAAGAGCCACATGAGAAGGGACAAAAGGGCAATAGGAAAACACGACCACACCCCCGAGACCATAGATACAAGAGCATACCGCTGGGGGGAGCCACGACACGCGCACAGGTCGGCGGCTGTGCACGCGCTACGAGAAAAAGGACTTGTGCACCCACTGGCCAACGCGCGCATAGTGAGCGGCGCCACTCGACAGCGAGTTGTACGCGTTGACGGCCTCGCCCATGCCCAATGCCTCGACCGCCTGGTCCGTTGCCTCGTTTTGCAGCGGGTTGATGACAAAGTTGGACGCCGCGTCCTTGACCACGTGCGCGCCCACCTGCTTTTGGGCAAAGAGCACGGCCAGCACGGCTGCACAGGGAGAATAGCCGAACACACAAGGGCAGGGCGAGGGCAGAGGGGGGAGTCGGGGGAGAGAAACGCGCATAGAAAAGGTAAGGGCCACACATAGTACCGAGAATGCAGCCAAAAAGGACAGGCAGCAAGGAAAGAGAACGGGCGTGGTGTTGGCAAACGTCCCAGACACACCCATGCGACAGCAACAGTGCGTGGCCGCCACCCACGAGCGACACAAGGGCCACACGGCCGACACACAAGAGAACGGTACGGGGTCGACATGACAGGGCGGCAGGCGACTCACCCACGCAGCGCCCACAGCAACCCACGGGGGTGCACCCGCGCGCGCACGTACCCGCCTGGTCCACCCCCGGCGCAATGTCAATGACCACCTCGGAGCCCTTTCCAAACTGGGCATTAAGGAGAAGCGTCTTAAGGCTCTTTTGCACAAACGCCACCTGCTCCTCCTTCTCGTTCAGCACCACCTGCGTCCGTTCCATCATGTCGCTCGTAATCGTCCAGACCGGGTCGCGGCTGTCTTCACGGCACGCCGCCGTCGAGTGGCGGATGGACTGGCTCTTGAGCCGCGACACGTTCGACATGTTGAATAGCGGTTCCTCCGAGTTGTCCCACCGCACGTACTGGCGGCCGTGGCGGCTGAGCTTCTTTGGCCGAATCTTAAAGCTCCGGAAGCCGCCGTAGCCACGCACGTCACACACCGAGTCCCACTCGCCCATGGTGTGGCGCTGGTAGTTTGCGTCGCCATTCCCCAGGCTCAGCGGGTCCAGGGAGTCGTACTGCATGGGGGGCGAACGGGTCAAAAGCATAGCAGAGAACGGGGGAACCGGACAAATACAGCGAGGAAACACGAAACGAACGCACAAGTCAGCGTTGCACCACAGGAGAACCACATACGGGGGCCATTGTAGACAAGACATCACAGAGCAGGCACCGCAGAACACAGACAGTAGGCGGACATACAGGGTTCTTGCCAGGGTGGTGCGAAACCATCGCCAGCTTCCCCGTTGACACGTCAAACATGCGAAGGTCGTCGACAGACAGGTGGGCACTCTTCATGACATAGCGGGTGACCTCGCTGCTGACCCGGTTCTGGATGTTCAGGTTCAGCTCCGGGGGGGCCCCCGTCTGGTCCACCAGCGTGGACGACGGGGGGCCCAGGGCAAATTCAAACACGTAATTGGGGTCGTTCTGCATGCGCGCCAGCTCCGCCATGGCGACGGCCGCAGAGGACGGGCGGCGGCCGCCAAAAGAGAAAGACAGAGAGGTTGACGGGGAAGAAGAGGTTGAGAGGAAGCCAGATGATGCCAGCCAGCCAGGCGGCGGCCGCCAGAGAGGAAGACAGAGAGGATGGCAGGAGGAAAGAGGTCAGCTGGATGGATAGAACTCCGGGCAGCCGATGCGCCAGGAGGCAGTACGAAGCCCACGTGAAAGGCAAAAAGCAGGGGAGCGAGAGCGTCGGCACCCGCACGCGTTGTGCAGTACGGCGCGGAATACCGTGTGCTGTAGGCGACGGCGGCATCGGGGCCCCGCGTCGTTCCGTGCACGCGCGCAGCAGGGTTGCCCACCCACACGAGCCGGGGGCCCCCCCGGGAAACCCGCCATCGGGCCGGGACGAGCGCAGACCGCTGACAGATTGGCGTTGCGGCCCCTCCACGGTGTGCCTGATGGAACCGGTGCGCGCAAGGCGCGGCGTATGCTCGGGCCTATGTGTGTAAGCCTCTGCTTGGCGAAGGCAGCCGATTCTGCATGGCAAAGGCAATGAACAGAAGTGGTCTGTCAATAACAAGTCACTCACTTGAATATATTTTGGCTCTGTACTTGGTACTGTATTCTGTTGACGCATCCAGACAACCATGGCGCCTCTGTACTGCAAGCCACGAGACCACCGCTGCAGCCGTGCGATCCTCGCTCAGCCGAGAGCGGCCGTCCAATGGGCTGCTCGTGCCGGGAACAGCGGCGCGTGCCCATTGGCCGTTTCCGCCGCCCTCCCAAGGCCATGCCCCGCCGCCTCGCCTGCTGGCGGGGCAGCTGCCCCCACCCCCACCCAAACGCAACTAGGTGGCATGCGGCCGCGTGGGTGTCCGCGCCCAAGCCCAGCCCCTCCCTCGGGAACGTGCGCTCACACAACGCCACAGCGGCTGCACACGGCGTCGGCCAGCCTTGACTCTCCCGCTCGGGTCAACCCACTGTCCGCAACTGGCCGCGGCCGCGCGTCCGCTCTCTCCCCCCTCCCCCCCCCCCCCCACCCCTGCGCTCCCCCAACCCCCTGCACGGCCTAATCCCCCTGCGGTGCCTACCTCCCTTCCCCCCCTGCCCCATCTGCTTGCGTCTCTTGACCAGGCGCATGTGACACCAGGCGGTCCAGCGAAGCGGTCGCGCCACCCGGCCTGCCCCCCTGCCGGCCGGCAACCGGCTCCCCCCTTCCCCCCCCGCTTCCCGCGCACCCCGCGCGACGGGGGCTGCGGCCATGGCGCCGCCGCCGCCGCCGCCGCCGCCACCGCGTCCGCCGCCTGCGGCGGCGACGGCGACGGCGACGGCGACGGGCGGGCCCGACAAGGGCGGCGGCGTTGCCGCGGCGACGGGCGTGACGCGCGCGAGCCTGCCCATGTGCGTCTACGCGTTTGACGCGCTGCTCGCGTCGCTCCGCGCCGAGCCGCCACCGGCGGTGCCCGCGGCGGTGCCCGACGTGGCTGACGTGGCCCTGTTTGTGACGTGGAACAAGCGGGTGGCGGCCGCGTCGGGCGGCTGCGGCGGCGGCGGTGGCGGCGGCGGCGGGGGTGAGGATGGCAGCCGCCTGCGGGGCTGCATTGGCACCCTCACCCCCTCCTCCCTGCACGCGTCGCTGGCCACCTACGCGGTGATGGCGGCGGTCGGGGACCGCCGCTTCCCCGCCGTCACCCTCCCTGAGGTCCCCGCCCTGTCCGTCTCCGTGTCAGTGCTGTCTTCGTTTGAGGAGGCAGCGAACGTGCACGACTGGACGGTGGGTGTCCACGGCATCATCGTGTCGTTTGAGGTGGGCGGCCGGCAATACCGCGCGACGTATCTGCCCGAGGTGATGGGCGACATGGGCTGGGGTAAGGCCGACGCGCTCGGCTCGGCGGTGCGCAAGGCGGGCTGGACCGGCCGCACCGACGAACAGTTTTGGGGGCGCGTCCGGCTGCGGCGGTACCAGAGCACTAAGGTGTCCCTTGCGTACGGGCTATACGTGCGGGGCGGGGGGGACAGCGACGTGGACACGTCCCCGTCGCCGCCGCCAGCGTAACGCGCACCGTGCGGGGCGGGGGGGGGGGGGGGTGGGGGGGAGAGGTGAGTGGTGGGCGTGCGAGCGGAAGCCTGCATTTGTGTGTGGACACCCCTTTTTTTGGGTTGACAGGTGGTATCACCGACAGGTGTGCTCCTGTCTCCTTTGGCTCGTGTCTTTTTTGTCGCACCGTTGGTGGTGCTGTTTTTGTCATGGTGCTGCATGATGCTCATGATGGTGCCATTCTTTTTGTACAGGCCATTCGATTTTTTTTTTCTTTGAATGCGTGTGTGTGTGCACGACGCGCTACGCCGAGCCCGCAGCCGACGCGGGCGGGGCCGGCGCCCCAACCACCAACGCTGCTGCCGCGGGCGCCCCTACCGACGCGTCGGGCGGTCGGGCAGCGGCGGCGCCCAACGGCGGCGCGGATTCCCCCACCGCTGTGCCTCCCACAGGAGCCGTCGCGGGCGGCGCCGCCACGGCAGGAGCCGCCGCGGCCCGCGCGGCCGGCGCCGCCACGACGGGCGCGGCTGGCGCTGTCGCGGCTGGCGCAGCCGACATTGCCACGGCCGGCGGAGCAGCCGATGCTGCGGCCGGCGCCTGCGCCGGGGCTGGCGCCGGCGGCAGGGGTGCCTTGGCGCCCCCCCCCTCCCCCCCCCCGCGGCGTCCAGCTCCTTCATAGCCGCCTCCCACACACGCGTGTGGGCCTCTTGGAGCTCCGCCATGGACACGTCCTCGGCGCGAAAAAAGGTGTAGCTGAGCGTCACCTCGTCCACGTCCGCCATCCGCTCGTCCGCCGCGAACTCGGGGTCGAGAAAGAAAAACACGGGCATGTCCACCGCCTCCCCCGCCGCGAGCCGCTGCTCGTCAAAGCAAAAGCACTGCACCTTGTTGAAGTAGACGCCCACCTTGGCGGGCGTCACGTTGTACGTCGCGATGCCCGTCAGCGGCGCGTCGCTCAAATTCTCCGCCGTATAAAACGCGAGCGCCGTCTCGCCCGGCCGCACCCGCGCGGCGGGCGTGGCGGGCGTGAACCGCCACGGCACGCCCGCCGACACGTCCGCGTTGAAGCGGATGGTGATGGGGCGGGCGCCCGCCACGGGCCGCGTCGCGTCGGTCGACGTGACAAACGCAGCGTCGTCGACGTCGTCGGCGCCGCCGCCCCGGCCGCGGGTGGTGCCGCCAAAGCCCGTCACCTGGCAAAAGACCCGGTACAGGGGGACCGACGCGTAGCTGAGGCCGACCGTCGCGGCCACAACGGCGGTCATCCAGGCCGCGAGGGAGCGGTTGCGCTCGCGGGTGGCGGCCGCCCGGGCAGCGGCGGCCGCGGCGGCCGCCTCGGCGCGCGCTGACGACGGTCGAGGCCCGCGGGGAGGGGGGGAGGGGGGAAGGGGGGCGGCCGCCGTTGAGCTGGGCGTAGCCGCCGCCGCCGTGGTCACCTCGCGGGCAGCCGCCACGGCGCCCCTACCGCCGTCGCCGCCACCGCCGCCGCCGCCGCCACCGCCGCCGCTGCGCCGCGGCGGCCGCAACCAGACGCCAGCCCCGCCGCGCGCCACGGCGCCGCCACCGCCCGCCGCGGCCGCCAGCCCCGGCACGGCGCCCACGCTCGCGGCGGCCGCGGCGGCGCCGCGGCGGCCGCGCCGCGCGGCGGCGCCGGCGGCGGCGGCGCCGGCCAGACCGCCCCGCCCAGACGCCCAGACCGCCGCGCCGAGAGTGGCGGCGGCCGCCACCGCCCCAGGCGGGCGGCTCATGGCGACGGCCGCGGCAATGGTCGCGGCGCGGGGGTGGGCGTGGCCGCGGGGCGCGGCGGCGACGCCGGCCGCGGCGGCAGCAGGCAGCGGTGGCCACGCGTGAACCGGGACGGCAGCAGCAGGGGGCGGCAGGGAGGGAAAGGCCACGCCGCGGGGGACAGGGGGGAGGGGGGGCGGCTGGGGCGCACGGCGTGGCTCGCTGCGGGACGCAGCATCGGGCGGCGGGGACGCGCAGCGGGGTGGAGGCGACGACCAGCAAGCCACGACCAGCACCCCGACCAGACGGCCGCGCACCGCCGGCTAAACCGGCTCAAGCTCTCCTTGCGATTTTCGTTGTAAACAGAGCTCGCAAGGATTTGCGGGCCCTCTTTCTCGACTCCTGATGGACCATTTTCTGCATTTTTCAGTTTATCTTTTGAAAGAAGGGCTTCTGGTCCTTCGCCCCCTCCTCGCCTCATACGTGCAGAAGCGTCACGAGCTGGGCCATCCAGCGACAACGACTCCGTGACGGGCGGTCAACCGAAATGCCTCTTCACAGCGCGCTATACAACATGGTGCTCGGCGACATCCCGACGATCGCAAGCCGAATGCGTGAACCGCAACGACGTTGTAAAAGACGTGTTGTACACGTCGTGAGTCATAAAATCTCCCGCTCGGTGTGTCGCCCGCTAGCAAGAAAAGTGACTGATATAGAGCGACCAAGGTCATTTGCGTGGGCGCCCGCTCTCACTTCCGGGCCTCTCATTGGTTACAGTATAATGATGAATGTCAGGGAATGGCCGGGAGATATCCACAACAAGAACGCAAAAGCGGTGAGAGTGGGCAAGAATGTGGAAACAACACTCGTTTCGCAACGGGCTGCGATTTTCGCAATTCTTTGCGATGCCACGGCTTTGCGACACCCGGTTTCAGCAAGCGGACGGCGTTGCTGGCAGCCAAAAAGCAGCCGGATCTTGAGCCGGTTTAGCCGGCGGTGCGCCGTGACTGCGGCGATGGAAATGTGGCTGCCCACTTTGACCGTGGAATGTAGTGCACCACTCCGGCGGAGTCTGGTTGATCCAAATACGGTACTTGGATGGGTCCACGCCGGCGGCGGGCCTACGACTTCGCCGCCGTCGCCGCGGCGCGGCGCCACGACCGCCGTCGTGGGTGTGCAGCGCGGCAGGCCACCGGCACGCCCCATCTCCTCCCCACAGTGACGGCGTCGCCCTCCCCACTGTGTCACTCCTTCGCCCCCCCCCCCCTCGCTTCCCCCTGACGCAATGGCCAACGTCGCGGTCGCTGCGGCAGCGGCGCCCGCGGCTGCGACGGCCAACGGCGGCGGCGCCCCAGCCGCTTCCCCCCCCCCCCCGCCGACCGGCCCGGCGCGCTGCCGCCGCGCCCCCCCCCGCGACGCTCGCGGCGGCGGCCAAGGAGCTACGTGCCTCTATCAACACCGCCTCCCGGTCGGCGGCGGCCCTCCCCGCCGGCGACGACGCCGCCTACCTCGCCGCCGTCTCGCCCGCGTACGACGCCGCGCGGGCGGCGGCGGCGGCGCAGGTGCGGGCGCTGTTGCGGCAGCTGAGCACCGTCGCAGAGGGGGAGGGGGAGGGGGGTGGGGGTGGGGATGGGGAGAAGGGTAAGGGCGGTGGCGGCGGGGGGGCGGGCAACCGCAAGCGCGCCCGCCCCGCCCCCACCACCGCTGCCAGCGACAGCGACAGCGACAGCGACAGCGACGGCGGCGCGGGGTCGGGCGGCGACGGCGGGGAGGAGGCGGACCCCGCCGCCCTGTTTGCGGCCGCCACCGACGCGACGGACGGGGCGCTGGAGGCGGCGCTGTCCGCGCTCGACGACGCGACGGGCGTCCGCTCCGCGTCGGCGGCGGCGGTCGCGGCGCTCGCCGCGCACCGGCCGCCGGGGGGGGACTGGCGCCGCCCGGCGTACGCGCCGGCGGCGGGGGGGGGACGCCGGCCGCCGGGTCGGGGAGGGGGGGGGGGGGTGGCGCCGCCGCGGCGGGGGAGCTTGGCGCGGGGCCGCTGCCGCCGCGGCTGGTGGAGATGCCCAAGCCGCAGCACCGGTTCCCGGACTGGCCCATTGACAATGGGCGGGACACGCCGTTTGTGGCGCCTGTGGTTCCCGGCGTGGCGGCGGCGGCGGCGGCGGCGGCAGGCAACGGCAACGGCAACGGCAACGGCACCAGCGACGGCGCCGCGTCCGACGCCCCCCCGCTCGACGCTGAGATGCGCGCGGCGGCGGCGGCGCTGGCGGCGGCGCCGCTGCCGTCCACCCCCCCCCGCCCCCCCCGGTCCAACGAGGACACCCCCTTTGCGTTTGTCGACACAGAGGCGGGCCTCGCCGCGGCGGTCGCGCGGCTCCGCGCGACCGGCGGGGAGCTGGCGGTGGACCTCGAGGCGCACAACACGCGCACCTTCCAGGGCTTTACTTGCCTCATCCAGGTGTCGTCGCGGGAGGAGGACTTGATCTTTGACGCGCTTGCGCTGCGGGGCGTCCTCGGCCGGCACCTCCATCCGCTGTTGGCCGACCCGGCGGTGCCGGTCGTCATGCACGGCGCCGACGGGGACGCTGCGTGGCTGCACCGGGACTTTGGCCTCCGCCTCGTCGGGCTGTACGACACGGGCCAGGCGGCGCGGGTGCTGGGCCTGCCCAGCCTCAGCCTCTCGTACCTGCTCGCCACGTACGCGGGGGTGGCGTCGCCGGCAAAGAAGGCGTACCAGCTGGCCGACTGGCGGGTGCGGCCGCTGCCGCCGGGGATGCTCGCGTACGCACGGTCCGACACGCACTCGCTGCTGTACATATACGACCAGCTGCGGGTGGCGGTCGCGGCGGCCGTCGCGGCGGGCACCGCCCCCGCCGTCGGCGGCGGCGGGCCTGGCAGCGGTGGCGGCGGCGGCGGCGGCGGCGGCGGTGGGGGCGGCGCGGGCGTCCACGGCGCCGACGTGTGGGCGCGTTCTGCCGTCATTGCGCGGAATGTGCACGTCAAGCCCGCGTATGACCCTGGCGCGGCGCGGGTGGCGGCGGCGCGCCGTGGGGCGCGGCTGGACCCGCCCCGGCTGCGCCTGCTCGCCGCGCTGTGGGCGTGGCGTGACGCGACGGCGCGGGACGAAGACGAGTCGACCGCGTACGTGGCGCCCGAGTGGGCGCTGCTCGGCCTCGCTGCCGCGCCGGCGGCGGTGCTCGCCACGCCCGCCTCGCTCGTCGCGGCGGCGGTGCGCAAGGGCGCCGCCGCGGGCGTCCTCCGCCGCCACGCGCCGTCGCTCGTCGCGCTCGCGGGCGCGGTGCTGGCCGCGCCCGAGCCGCCGCCGCCGTCGCCACCGCCGTCGGCGTCGCCGCCGCCGCCGCCGCCCGTCGCGGCGGCGGCGGCGGCGGCACGGCGGGCCCGGTCGTCGTCGGCTACGGCCGCGGGCGTCCCGGCGGCGGCTGCGGCGGCGGCGGTGCCGCCGCGGCCACCACCGGCGGGCACGCCCGGGGCGGCGCCGGTGCGCCCACCGGCGGGGCACCTATTCTTTTCCGCGTCGGACGCAGACAGCGACAGTGGGTCGGAGGAGGAGGGGGCGCCTTAACTCTGGTCGGTCGGAGTGGTCCGGCGTGAGGGGCGGGTGAGGAGGAAGGGGGAAGGGGCAGCGCGTGGGAGGGGATGGTTGAGCAGCGTGGGGGGGGGACGGCAGGGGGCTTCAGTGGAGAGAATTTTGAGGACGGGTGGAGGGGGGGGGACGAGGGTTTTGTGAGCGAGTGGGCTGGAAGAGGGAGGGTGACGCGCCTGCCACTGCATGGTGGCAGGGTTTTTTTTTGTTCCAGGGACGGCGCCGCCGCTGGCAGTCCTCACTTCCCCCGCTCATGCGCGCACGGCCCCCCACATAGCCCTATCACGACGAGCGGGGCACCCACAGCGGGGGGGGGGAGCAAGAGCGGGGCCACACGCCGCGCGTGCCAGCGGCGGCCACATCCTCACGCAGCGGCGGCGCGGGCGGCACGGCGCGGCAAGACGGGAGGGCAGCCCAGAAGCAAGCAAAAAAAACCAACGGCCACGGCGCACAATGGACCATATACACAAGCGCGGGCACCCTCCCCCAAACCAGAAACCCAGCCATCCAAGAGCAGAGCAGCGCCCGCGCGGGCACACCCCGAGGACCGACCCTCGAGAGAAAAGAAAGAATCTACACACCGCCGCAGACACAACCACCACCCACCACGCGCGGCACGCCGTCCCGCGACGAGCCGCGACGCCCACCGACCGCCGGCGGTGGCGGGTGTGGTGGCTGCCACCCGCCGCCGTGGTGGCGGGTGTCGCGGCCTGCCACAACGCAGCTGCCAACCCCCCCCCCGCCCCCCTCATACACCTCGCTCTCTGTCCCCCCCCCCCCCTCTCAGTGTTGTTCGTCGTCATCGTCGTCACTGTCGGCGTCGAGCACGTCGACGAGCGTGTCAATGAGAAAGTCCCCAAACGCGCCCGTCTTGACGCACGACCGGTCGCCGACAACGTCGACCACAAACGACGGGTACGCGGCGAGGACGGTGGCGGCGAACTCGGCGGCCGCGCCGGGCGGCGCCTCGTCGTCGGCGCGCAGGCTGGCGGCCGCCTCGTCGACGCTCGCCTGCACCTCGGCATACGTCTGGCACGTCAGGCCGGGGCGGGAGGCTGGCGGCGACGCCGCCGCCGCCGCGTTGCCGCCGCCGCGGTCTTCGCTGTCGGTCTCGTCGCCCGCGTCTTGCCGGCCGACCGCCGCCGCCGCCGCCGCCGCCGCCGCGGCGAGCCGCACGGACGGCAGGTGCGGGCGGATGGCGGCGAGCCACGGGTTGCCGCCGCCGCCGCCGCCACCGACGGCGGCCGCCGACGCGGCGGCGAGGAGGCTGCCGCCGGCGGCGCCCCCGCGGGGCGCGCCGACGACCGCGGCGGCGGCGGCGAGGGCGGCCACCGCCGCGGCCGCGGCGGCGGCCGCGGCCAGCCGTGCGGGGCGGCACGGCGCCATGGCCGACCGCGGTGCCTGCGGCAGGGGGATGCGCGCAGGGGGGGGGGGGGAAAGGGCGGCGGCGGACAGCGGGGACCACCGCGGCCTCGACTCCAAGGCGGCCGTCGAGGGTAGCGGCGGTAGACTGGAAGCGCACGAGGCACGCGGCGTGACGCGGGCGGTGGCGGGCGGGCGTCCTCAGGGAGGGGCGCCCAGCGCGACGCGGGCCGGCGAGCCAACAAGGGGGAGAGGTAAGCAGGCAGTCAGACGCGCTCGGGGAGCAGCGGTGCCGGCGGGTGTGTTGGGGGGCAGAGGCGCGGGCGGGCCGGCCGAGGCGTGGGACCGCCCGCCGCCGCGGCGCTCTTGTACCGCCCGCCCGCCGGCCGGCGGCGGGTGCGTCGACGCGGCGGGGCGGGGGCGGCCACCGCGTTCCACGCGGGACGCGGCGGTGGCGGCGGCGGCGGCGGCGGCGGGGGGGGGGGTGGGGGGGGAAGACCGCCGCGCGGGCACGCGGCGAGTGCGGAAGGGTGTGGACAGCGGGGATAGCCGGGGGGGGCAGGGGGGAGCGGACGACCCCTCCCGCTGGTGCCGCTGCGCTCACCCCCCCCCCCCGCCCTGCTCACCCCCCCCCCCGCGCCGCCACAGGGCGGCTTCGGTCCCGGCTGCAGTGCCATGGGAGCGGGGCGCCCCGATCGGCCGCCGCCGCCGCCGCCGCGGGCGCGCGCCGTGGCGCACGCGCGCCACCCCCCCCCTCCCCCCAGCACCCGCCACGTCCCGCTGACACGCCCACGGCGGCGGCAGCGGCCGCGGCGGCCGCTCAGGCGTGCCCCCCCCCCCCGGTCAGCGGGCGGCGGCCGGCGGCTACCGCACCAGCCGCTGCCGCTGCCGGCAGCCGCCCCCCCCCCCCCCCTCCATCCGCCCACACCCCGCCAACGCCCTCCCGCACGTCTCGCCTCCCCACCGGCGCGCCGCGGGAGCCGCCCACGACCGCCCCTCTTCCCCGTCGCCTCTGTCCGCCGCTCGTCGACGACGCCCACACCCACCGCGCGTGGGTGCCCACCACGCGGACGCTGCGGGGCGGTGCGCTCCCCCCCCCCTCCCACCCACCCACCCCCGCGTCGCCAACCCGCCACGCCCCCGCCTCCCGGTGGGTCGTGCGGCACCGACGGCACCGCCGGCACTGGCGGGCACAACACGCGCCGACGGCAGGCCACGCACCGCCGGCGGGTCGTGCCGGCCGCGGGTGGCCGCGGGGGGGGGGGCGCGCCCGCGTGGAACGTGGGGACTGCGGGCGGCTGCCGTCCGCGGGGCGGTGGGTGGGGGGGCGGGCCGCCCGTCGGCGGTGCTCGATGACAGGTGCCCCGCCCCCCCTTCCCCCCCTTGAGCGATGAGTCCACAGCAAGCAGGCGCGCCGCGGGATCCCCGCCACGGCGAGTGGGAGGAGGGGGGCCACTGCGGTCCCTGCGGAGCCGGCCGCCCGTAGCGGTAAATGCTACGTACAGGAGGTCGGGCCCGTGCAGCGGTGGGCGGCGGGGGGACGGCAACGGCATGTGCGTGATGGGGGATGGCTCTGGCCACGACAGGTGCCTGGCCGAGTCCGCCACGGGCCGGCCGCTCGGCGGCTGGGCCCACCGCTCCCCCCTCCCCGCCCCCCCCCACACCACCGTGCGGCATGTCGGGGCCCACGGCATGCCGCGCGGGCCCTCTGCCGCACCGTCACCCCCCAGGACCATTGCGGTATCGACGACCAAAATGGCGGGACGGCGGGAACAAGCGCCCAGCACAGCAGGCGACCTGGATACCTGCGCGCCCGCACCGCACGGCGAGGACAGCAGCGTCGGCGGCGGCGCGGCTGGGGTAACCCCCCCCCCCCCCCCCCCCCCCTCCCCGCCGTTGCGGCGGCGGCGCCGCGTCCCGCCCGCGGCGGCAGCGGCGCGCGCCACGCGGGCGCCGCGGCGGCGGCTGCCGCGTCCCGCTCGCTGCTCGTGGCTGGCGGTGCGGCCGCGGCGGCCGACGACGCACGCGTCGTGGCGGTGCCGCGTGCGGCACGGGGAGGCGTGGCGTGGCGGGGGACGGGCGGGGGGAGGGGGGGGGTGGGGGGGGGGTCCGCCTGGCTGGGAAAGAGGCGGAGGGGGGGGGGGGGGGCGGGGTGCGAGAAGGGCGCGCTCCCTGCTGTTGGAGGAATGAGGTGACAGTGAAGTGGAGGGTGCTGCTGTGGGGGGGATAGGTGGTGCGGCGAGACATGGAGGGAGGGGTGGTGGGAATAGGATGGGGCGTGAGTGTTAATCCAGACACCAAAGGCCAACAAAGCACGCCGTCTTGTCGTCACCCCGGCCGCCCCGCGTCCATGGAAAGACCGACCGCGCCGCGCGGACTGTCGATGAGGCGGGAGCGGCAGGCACGCAGCGGGCGGCCCGCCACCACCGCCCGCGTCCCCGGCGCGACGCGTCGGGCCGGCCGGTTCCGGGCCGCGCGCCTCTACAGCCGTGGGTGGAGGTGGTGACGCGGACGCCGCGGCCCCACGGCCGCCGCGCCCGCGGCGCCAGACGCCACGGCGGTCGCAGCGTGGGGCGTGCCGCCAGTGGCGGCCGCCCCGGCAGCAGCGGCGGGCGCGCCCGCACCCCCACCCTCCGTCTCCCGCACCGCGGCGACGCTGCCGTTGCCGCCGCCGCCGCCGCCGCCGCCGCCGCCGCGGCGGCCACTCCGCACCGGCGTCGTCACCCCGGTGGCGTGCGGCGGCGGCGTCTCCGCGTCACCGCGGCGCCCGCGCACGCGGGCTGCGACCGCCAGGCTGGCGTCGGCGGCGATGGCGGCGGCGGCGGCCGCCGCATCGACAGCGGCGGCAGCGGTCGGCTTGGCGGGGGCGCGTGCCGCGGCGGCCGCCGCACGCACCCCACCTGCGCATGCGCTTGCACCAGAAAAGGCGGTGACACGCCGCGGTGCCCACCCCACGCCCGGCCAAGACACACAGAAAAAAACGAGAAGACAGCTCCAGAAGGAGCCGCAACAACCGTCACAGCAACAAGGAATGCATACACAACGCCGGCAACGAGGGCGGCGGGGGCTGAGGTGTCGAGAGTTGGGCGCCAGCCGGGAAAAGGGTGGCAAGCGCGCCACGCCACGCCGGCGGCCGGCGGCCTTGCGCCGCGCGGCGGGCGGGCGCGCCACGGCACGCCAGACGGCGGCGGGTGGCGCACACGACGCACAGGGCGTGGGGGGGGCGGCCGTCGCGGCAGCGGCGGGCGGAGAGGGCGCCGCCGCCGCTGGCGGGGACGGCGGCACGCACGCGGCGGTGCCCCTCCCCCCCCGCCCCCCCCCCCCCCCCCTCCCCTCGCCCACCTCAGCGGTGGCCGTCGCGTCAGCGGCGGCCGCCCAGCAGCAGCGCCCGAAAGTCCGCCTGCGCCCGCCCGTCCGCGTCGTCACTGTCGGACGAGGCGGGCGGCGGCCCGCCAGCCGCGCCGCCGTCGCCCCGGGCGGCCGCCGCCCTTGCCTCGGCCGCGCCGCGCGTGGCGGTGCCGGCGGGGGAGCCCGCCCCGCCGGCCGCCGGCCGGTGTGCCCCCCCCCCACCGTCGGGCGGTGGTGCGCCCGCCGCCGCCGCCGCCGCCCCGCCAGCATCGGGCGCTTGGTCCATCGGCACGCCGCCGTCGGGCGCGGCGGCGGCCGGCGCCCCCCCCCCCCACCGTCGGGCGCTTGGTCCATCGCCGCCCCGCCGTCGCCGCCACGCGCCGCCGCCGCCGCCGCCGCGGCCGCCTCCCCCCCGTCACCCCGCACCTCCGCCGCCCGCACCACCGCCCGCGGCAGCAGCACCCGCGGGCGTGGCGCTGCCGGCGGGCGCGGCGCCGCGGCGGCGGCGGCGGCGGCGGCGGCGGTGGCGGCGCCCCCCCCCCCCCGCGCGGGCCCCCCCCGGCCACCCCGCCCCCCCCCCCACGCGCCGGCGGCCGCGACCGCCGCACCCACAGCAGCCGCCCGTGCAGGCGGGCGCGGGCGTGGAGGCGGAGCGCCGCCGTGGCGGCGGCGTCGGTCGGCAGCTCAACGTACGCAAAGCCCTTGGACGCGCCGTCCGCGCGGCGCGGCAGCCGCACCGCCACCGCGGGCGGCGGCACGCCCACCGCCGACGCGAACACGTCGGCAAGGTCCGCGGCGGTAGCGGTAAAGGCCAGGTTGCTGATGAAGAGGGTGCGCGGCTCGTAGCCGACCGCGTCCGCGGCGGTGGAGGTGCCGCCACCGCTGCCGCCGCCGCCGTCGGTACCGCCGTTGGGCGCGTCGCCGCCGGCGTCGGCGATGGCGCCGCCGCCGTCGCTGGGGGCGGCCGCGGCCGCCGGCTCGGCGGTGCGCCCCCGCTTGGGGGGGGGCGCCGCCGCCTCCGCCACCGCCGCGGGCGCCGCGGCGGCGGCGGGCGCCGCCACCGCCGCCGGCGTGGCGGCGCCGCCCCCCTCCGGCGGCGCCCCCAGCTCCGCGGTCGTCGCCGCCGCCGTCGCAGCCGCAGCAGTAGCGCCAGTGCCCGTGGCGGCGGCGCCACCACCGCCGCCGCGTGCCCCCTCCCCGCCGCCCATGTCGTCGTCGTCGACCGCCAGTGGCGGCGCAGCGGCCGTCGACGGCACCCCCTCGCCACCCACAACGGCGGCGGCGCCGTCCGCGCCGCCGCCGACGCCGCCGCCGCCGCCAGCCGGTCGCCTCCGCCGGCGGCGCCCCTTGCGTGGCGTCGTCGCCGCCGGTGCCGCCGCCGCCGCCAGTGCCGGTGCCGCCGCCGCCGCCGCCGCCGCCATGGGCGGCTGCCGTGCCCCCCCCCCCCCCCCCACCCCCCCCCCCCCCCCCGGCGGCGCTTGCGGCTCGCCGCGGCGAGGCGGCGGCCCGCCGCGGCGACCGCCGCGTCGACGGCGGCGAGCCCCCCCGGCGCGGCCGCCGCGGCAGCCTCCCACGCCCGCCACGCGGTGGCGAGCGCGGTCACCTCCGCGGCGGTCGGCACCGCCGCCAGGCCGCGCGCGTACACGTCGCGCACCGCCGCGGCGGCGGCGGGGGGGGTGCCCGCCGCCGCCACGGTGCCGCTGTCGCCGCCGCCGCCCGGGGCAGCCGCGGCGGCGGCGGCGGCGGCGGCCTCCTCCAGGCGGCCGCGGGCGAGCCACGCAACCCCCCCCCCCTCCCTCCCCCCCCCGCGGCGAGGACGCCCTCCACCACCACCCGCCCCCCCGCCCAGTCCCCCCCCGCGGCGGCCGTCGCGGCCACCACCGCCGCGATCGCCGCGGCGGCGGCCGACGCGCGGGGCACGCCGCCCAGCGGTGCGGCGGCGGGCAGCCAGCCGCCGAGGCGGCGGCGGCGGGCCCACGCGGCGGCCGCCGCCGCGACGCCCACCGCGGGGCCCGCCGCCGCCGCCACCGCCGCGCGGCCGTGCTGGTGCGTCAGCGCCGCCGTCGCGGCGGCGGCCGTCGCCGCCAGGTGGGACGCTTCCGCCGCACAGGGGGGGGACGCCGCCGCGCCGGCGGAGGTGGCGGCGGCGGCGGCGGCGGCGGCGGCGGCCACAGGGGGCGGCGGCGACGCAAAGAGGTAGGGAAAGGCCGCCGCGGGGGTGAGCGTCGGCGGCGGCGGGGGCAGGCCCACCGCCGTCGCCGCCGCGTACTCGGCCGCCGCGTCGCCCGCGGCAACGGCCAGCCACCGCGGCCGCGGTGGCACCGTCCGCGGCGTGCCTGGCGGCCGCGGCGTGCCCGACGCGGCCGGCGGGGCGGCCACGCGGGGCGCGGCGGCTTCGGCCTCGGCCGCCTCGAGCAGCCGCGCCCACAGCGCGGCCGCCCACGGCACGTTGCGGACCGCCCGGCGGAGGAGCGGCGCCGCCGCGCCGGGCCCGCCGCCGTGGCGGCCCGCATAGTCGGCGTACGCGGCCCAGGCGGCGGGGGAGAGGAACGACACCACCAGCGCGCGCTCGTGGATGGCCGCGCCACGGGCGGCGGGGGACCACCCCACCGCCGCCGCCGCCGCCGCCGCCGCCGTCGCCGCCGCCGCCGTCGCCGCCGCTGCCGTCACGGGCGGGGTGCCAGGCGCGCCGGCGGGGGGCGGCGCGGCCGCCGGCGCGGCCGCCTCCCACGCCGCGTACGCAACGGTCGCGGGCAGCAGGTCGGCCGTCGGCGGCGCCCCGTCTGCGGGTCCACCAAACGTGGCGGCGGCGGCGCCCCCGCCCGCGCCGCCCTGCCCGGCCGCGGCACGGAAGCGCGCCTCGTGGGCCGCCCGCTCCGCCGCCCGCCCCCCTGCATCATCCGCCGCCGCCACCGCCGCCCGCGCGGCGCGGGCGGCCGCCACCGCCGCGGCGAGCCCCGACGCCCCCGCCGCCGCCGCCGCGTCCGCGACGGCCGCCCAGCGGGGCGCCTCCTCCGCGGCGGCGGCGGCATCCCAGCCGCCAGGCGGCGGGCACCCCGCCAGCGCCGCCACCCCCGCCGCCGCCGCCGCCGCCGCCGCCCCCCCCCCCCCCCCTGCGCGTGGTCTTCCCCCCCCTCCCCTTCCTCCAACACCGCCACGACGCCCGCCGCGAGGGCGTCCTGTGCCGCCGCGGCGGCCGGGTAGTCAGCCGCGCCCGGCACGGTCCAGCCCGTCAGCGCCGCCGCGGCGGCGCCCGGCGCCATGCACAGCCGCGTCACGTCGGCGGCGGCGGCGGCGACGGCGGCGGGCGGCAGCGCGGCGGTGGACCGCCACGCGGCAGCCGCGGCGGTGAGGGCGGCAAAGGTGTGGGCGGTGGGGGGGGCGCCACGGAGCGCCGCGACGTGCGCCTCGTGGGCGGCGTAGGCGAGGGGCGTCGCCGCCACTTGGGCGGCCGCCGCCGCGGCGGTGGCGGTGGCGGCGGCGGCGGCGGCGGCGGCGGCGGTGGCGGTGGGGGAGGGAGAGGAGGAGGGGGGGGAGGAGGCGCCGGTAGAGGTGGTGGCGTTGGAGGCGGACGCGTCGGTGGCCATGCCGTCGGCGCTGCCGCGGCGGCTGCTGCCGCGGCGGCCGCCCGCCCCGCCGCGGCCGGGCGTGGGGAAGCCGCCGCCGTCGGCGGCGGCGGCCACGCCCCCGTCTTCATCGCTGGACAGAGGGGCGGCGCCAGAGAGATCCATCGTAGACGGAATACGCGGGGGGGGGGGTGGCGCGCGACGCGGACGGCGGCGCGGGCGCCGACGGGGGGCCGGCCGCGGCGGGACCACGCCGCCCCCCGCCGCGCGAGCCGCACGCTGCGCTGCGCGGTCAAACCCGTGATCCCGACGAGAGCTGATTTGGGCCACGCTGAGCGAGTGCGAATCCGCGCGGGGTCGTGCGAATCGCTCCGTGAGCCCCCACGGACCGCCTTTTTTTTGTACACCGCCGCACACGCGCGTAGAGGTCAATTTGCACAGTGTGCGAAGCGCTTTTTTTGCTCATACTGATGGAGGTGGTGGACGACGACCTGGTCGTCGAAGACGTGGTCACCGGACACAGTGCGGCTCCACATTGGGAGCTACTAGGCGCAAACACTGCACGGTTTCGTGCAGTTTGTGCAGTGGAGTCTTGCAAACAGTGCAAGTTTAGCACTCCCGGCCGCGATCGTTCCACGTCGGCACACAGCCGCGAGACGGGACTTGGGAGGACGGACCCCCACTTGGGGCTCTCGCAGCGGTATTTGAGTGCGGCCGATGCGACCTCAGTCCAACTGTCCACAGCCCCCGGCCTCCAGATCGCGCCCCCGCCAACAACAGCAGGTGACTTGAACGAAGTCATGACCAAAATTATTTCACAATTCCACGGTGAGGGTCGAGGCGTCTGACCGCTGTCGGGTGCTAGACTGCACGGTTTCGCACAAACCGCAATCATTGGAGTGCTAAAACTGCACTCCCTGCGCGGCTGCGTGCGACACAGCACTCGCCCAACGGCCTCTCTGAGGCCCTTCACCCGCCACGGCGGGGTCACGGGTTTGACCGCGCAGCGCTGGCCGCGACGCCGGCGGCCCTCCTCGGCCACGTGGCCCGGGCCGCGCGGTGCGCCGAGGAGTTTGGTCGCCAATTGGGTGGGACACCCGCGCCGGTGCCGCGCGTCCCCGCTTCAAACCTTTGAAACGTCTGCGTGACCGCGCGCGCCGCGCGCGAGAGGGAGGTGTGTGTGTGTGGGTCGTCGCGGTGCGCTGCTTGCGCGTCGGCCCCACCCCCGCCCGTCTTCCCCGCCCGCCCCCGTCTCCTTTCCCCAGTCCCAGAACCCCCCCCCCCTCCCCCCCCTTCCCTTGACCGCCGTCGCCCTCGTGGTCCCGGTGACGATGGACGCGACCCCCCCCCCCCCCCCGTCCCCGCCGCGCGTCGACGCCAACCCCCGCCTGACCGCCCTCCGCCGCGTCGCGCTCGACGCCGCCGCCGCCGCCATCACGCACGCGCTCGGCGCGCCCGCCTTTGACGCCGCGATGGCGCCGTTTGCACCCCCCCCCCCCCCCCCGCCACCCCCGCCGCCACCCCCGCCACCGCCGCCGCCGCCGTCGCCGCCCCGTCGGCGACCGCCCCCGACACCCTCCGCGGGGCGCTGCGGGCGCTCCTCCTCCCCGCCGCCGCCGCGGCGGTGGACCGGGTGGTGGCGGCGCAAGGGGTGGCGCCGGCGCTGGCGCGCCTCGATGACCCGTCGGCGGCGGCGGCGGCGGCGGTGGCGGAGGCGGCCGTCGCGGCGGCCGCCGCCGCCGAGGCCGACGCGGCGGCGGCCGAGGCGGCCGCCGCCGCCGCGGCGGGGGTGGTGGACGGCCTGCTGGGGCGGCTGGCAGAGGGGCGGCGGCGGCTTGAGGCGGCTGAGGCGGCGGCAGAGGCCGCGAGGGACGCGGCCGTGCGGCTGGGCTGAGGTTGGGGAGGGGGGGGGGGGTACGTGGCCATGGGACCGGGGTGGTGTGGATTGGATGGATGGTGTTGGGAGGAGTTGGGACTGGGGGAGGGGGGGCGGGGGGGGTTTGGGGTGTGTCTGCCCTGCTGGATGGGGCGGGAGGGGGTGCTG
This sequence comes from Pyropia haitanensis, assembly GCA_008729055.1. Classification (NCBI taxonomy): domain Eukaryota; phylum Rhodophyta; class Bangiophyceae; order Bangiales; family Bangiaceae; genus Pyropia; species Pyropia haitanensis. The sequence continues at coordinate 1,364,462 of SDUX01000010.1, forward strand.
CAGGGTGACTTGCTTTGGGAGGGAGGGTGGGGTGGGCCTGCTGGGCGGTGGGAAGTGCAGGAGGAGCGGGCGGTGGCACCCCAGCCCCACCCCGCCCTCCCCGCTGTCCGTGGCCTGTGGCGGCACCCGCGGCCGCCTCGGCCGGCCGGCCGCCTCGACACCCCGCGGTGGAGGTGGGTCGGCGTGGACGCGACGGGGCCGCGGCGGCTGCCGCCATGCCGCCCCTCACCCCCACCCGGCGTGGGCGCGCAACGGCACACCATGGGCGGTCGCGGCGGTGGTGCTGGCGGCAGTGGCGGGGGGGGGGCGGACGGCTGGGCGGGCGGGTGGGGTCGGAGGGAACGTCAGCCGGGGGGCGTGGCCGCGGCGGCGGCGGCGGCGGCGGCAGCGGGCGCTGCGGTCAGGGCGGCCGGATGAGGTGCGGCCAAGGAGTGGGGGGGGGGGGGGGGGGTTGTTTGCGGCGAGAGGGGGGGTGACCCACTGCCTGCCGGCGCGCCCGGCCGGCCGGCGCGAGTGCGGTGGGTGGCGCGGCGGCCGGCCGCCGCGGCGTGGCCGCCGCGGCGGTGGCGACGGTCGGCGGGCGCCCCCCCCCCCCCCCCCCCCTCTTCTGAGCGACTCGGCAGTTTGGGGTCACAAGACAAGAACACAACCGGAACCGGTACAGCACCCGCTGCGGGCCGCGCCGCGCCGCGCCGCCACCGCCCGTCCGTGGCGCCCACGGACCGACGCGAGCGCCCGCCGGCACCCCCACGCGCACACAATCAAAAATGGCCATGGCAGCATCCCGCGCACGCGCCCGCTCCCGCCACCGCCACCAGCCACACGTCACGGCGGGCAGCGCCTAGACGACTCTAGCAGGGCCACACGCCGCTGCCATAACCCCCCCCCCGCCCCCCGCCCCCGCCCTCCTCCCTACCTCCCGAGGGGGGAGAGCGCGTCGTCACGTCACGACGGGTTGCTCCCCGACGGCGTCCGCAAGATGTCACACACGACCGCGTGGAGGCGCTTTTGAGCCTCCTCCAGCCGCTCGAGCAGCGCGGCGTGCGCGTGGACCATCGCCACGAGCGGCGCGGTGACCTCGTGCACCAGCGCCTGCACCTGCGTGATGGTCAGCGCGGCGGGGCCCGCCTCGAGCGTCGACAGCGCCGACCGCTGGCGGGGGCCGGGCAGCGCCGCACCGGCCGGCGGCGCGCCCGGCGCGCCCGGCGCGCCCTGCGGCGCCGGCGCCGCCCCCGCGCCCGTGCCCGCCGCCACGGCGGCGGCGGCCGACGCGGCGACCGCCGCCGCGGCGGCCGCCGCCGCGTGCGACGGGTCGTGCAGGTAGTGCGCGAGCGTCGCGGCGGAGGTGGTGGGAGGGGGGGGGGGGGGGGGGGGGGGAGGGCAGGCGCGCCCCCGTGCCCGCCGTGGTACGTCCCTTGGCCGTGGCCGTGGCCGTGGCCGTGGCCGTGGCCGCCACGGACGTGGCCGTGGCCGTGGCCGAGGCCGCCGCCGCCGCCGCCGCCGGCCGCGCCGCCGCCGGCCACCGACGCGGCGGCCGCGGCGGCCGCGGCGGCCGCTGACGTGGCCGCGTGGCCCAGGTGTGAGTACGACGTGTCGTGGGGCATGACCAGGCCAGCGTGGTCGGCGGCGCCGCCATACGGCGGCTCGGCGCCCAGCGACAGTGCCGGCCCCGCGTACATGACCGGGTCCACCAGCAGCGCCGCGGCGCCGCCCACGCCGGAGCCAGTACCGCCACCAGCACCGCCGCCGCCGCCGCCACGGCCGCCGCTGCCACCGCCGCCGGCGGCTCTGCTGCCGCCGCCACGGCTACCAGCCGCGGTAGGGCCACCACCAGCGGTCGCCGCGCCCACCCCCCCCCCCCCCCCCCCCCCCCCCCCCCCCCCCCCCCCCCCGATGCGGCCGCGTCGTCGGCGAGCGCCTGCTGCGCGGCGAGCGACGCGGCCGCCGCCGCGTCGGCCGCCGCGCCCTCCTCGTCCAACGAGACGGTGTCAATCGCCATGTCCGCCGCCGCCAGCGCGCGCGCGCGCGCATCGTCGACCGCGGCCGCGGCGGCGGCGGCGGCGGCGGTCGCGCCGCTGCTGCCGCCGCCGCCGCCCGCCCCGCCGCCGCCGCCGCCGCCACGGGGGCGCTTGCCATTGGGCGCGTCTGGGTGGTGGGGCGCGCCCGACGCGGCGGCGGCGGCCGCCGCGTCGGCCGCCGCGGCGGCCGCGGCGGCGCCCGCCTCCGCGGCGGTCACCCCCCCCGCCCCCGACAGGGGCGCGCAGAGCAGGTCGGCGTCCAGGCCGTCGGGGGCCGCGTGCTCCCCCCCCCCCCCCGCCCCCCCCGCCGCAGCGCCCCCCCCCGCCCCTGTCGCGGCGGCGGCGGCGACCGCCGCCTGCGCGGCGGCGCGGCGCTTGCGCGCCGACAGCGCGGCGATCTCGTCCGCCCCAAACTTGGACAGGTCGTACGCCGGGTCGCCCGGGTGGAAGGACGCGGCGACGCGTGCAAACAGCCGCTCCATGTCGGGCTTGATCTGCCGTGGCAGGCCGTACACAAACGAGTAGGCGCGCAGCTGGTCGCGGCTGTACGCGCGGATCTGGTCAAAGTTGACCGCCTCGACGGGCGCGAGGAGGTGGCTGACGAGCCGCTCCCGGTGTGGGGCGCCGAGGTGGGCGGCGCGCCGAAACTCCCACCCGTCCACCGACAGGCCGTGCTCGGTGGGGACCACCACCGGCGGCCGCGACAGGTCCGTAACGGGGATGGCGGTGCGGAGGGCGGCGAGCTTCCGCGACCGCGCCTTGGACGGCCCGCCGCGGCCGCCGCCGACGGGCGTCCCCGACCCGGGGAGCTCCCCGTACGCGCCGCTCGCGCTGACCGACCCGCCGCCGCCGCCGCCGCCGCCGCCGCCACCATCGTCGTGCCCGCCCGCCGAGTCCCCATCCACCGCCGCCGCTGCCGCCGCCGCCGCCGCCGCAGCGGCTGCCGCCGCTGCCGCGGCGGCTGCCGCTGCGTGGTCGTCTGCCCCCCCGCCGCCGCCGCCGCCGCCACCGCCGCCGCCGCCGCCGCTCACCGACACGGTTCCGTCACCCCCCCCCCCCCGCCCCCCCCCCTCCCCATCCTCCCCCGACGCGGCTTCCGCGGCGGCCAGCGCCGCCGCGGCCGCGGCGGCGGCCATGGCCGCCGTCCCGCCCCCGTCCGCGCCGTTGGGGTCGTCCCCTACCCCCCCCACGACGCCGCCGGCGCTGCCGCCCCCCCCTCCCCCCCCCCCACCCGACGGCCCGCCGGCACCGACCGGCACGCGCACCCCACCACGCGGCCGCCCCGTCATGCCGGGCGAGCCGGCCGCGGCGGCGGCAGCGGCGGCGGCGGCCGCCGCCGCCCCGCCATCCGCGGCGCCCACGCCGCCGACGCCGCCCGGCCCGCCGCGCCGACCACCACCACCGCCGCCGCCACCACCACCACCACCACCACCACCACCACCGCCGCCGCCGTCGCCGCCGCCCGGGTCACCGCCGCCGCCGCCGCCGCCGCCGCCGCCGCGGACGCCGCCCACCCCCGCCGCCGCCGTCTGCGGGGACACGCCGCGGCTGCTCCGCCCGCCGGGCCCGGCGGCGGGCAGGTCCGACACGGGACCGCCGCCGCCGCCGCCCCCGTTCATCCCCCGCCCGCCCGCGGGCGCGGCGCGCGCCACACCCCCGCGGCCGCAGCCGCGCGCGCGCGGGAAGAAACGGGCGCGGGGGGGTGCGGGGGGGGGGGGGGGGGGGGGGGGGGGGGGGGCGGGGCCGTGCCCGCCGCCCACCACCGGGCCGGCCACCGCCGCGCGAGGGGCGACGCGGCTGTTGTCAAAAAAAGGGGGGGGCACGGCGTTGGGGACGTGACCGCCAGGCGGAGGCGGGGTGGGGGGGGGGGTGGGGGGGGGGGGTGGCGCGCGCGCGGCCCCGGCCCGGCGGAGCGGGGGGGGGCGGCTGCCTCGGCCGCGGTCCCCACCGCCGGTCGCGGCCGCCGGGTTGGCGCGCGCGTACACACGTGCGCGCGTGGCCGGCCGCGCATGCGCGCAGGCCAAGTGGCGGGGGAGGCACGTCGGGGCCCACACTGGCGGCAGGTGTGGCCCCGCGGGGTGATGGGGGGGGGGGTTGGACGGGACCGCCGCCGCGGCCTCGGCCTGGGCGCCCGCCGCCGCCGCGTGCGGCCGCGCCGCCCGCCGCGCGGCGCGTCGACCGCCGGCCAGGCCGCGCGGGCGTCGCGGCGGAGCGCGACTTGCGGCCCCATTCCAGTGTCGAGCCGAGTTACCGTCGCCGCCGGCGGCGTGTGCGGCCACTCCCCCGAGGACTTGGACCCGACAATCCACCGTCGGCGCGCGGCGACGGGGTGGAGGGGCGACCGCGGGTGGGCCCGACCGCCGCCGCTGGCCCGGCGCTGGCGCTGGGCGCGCCCCCGCGCAGCCGACCGCGGCGAGTTGGAACTTTGGTTTTTTTGATCCGAGCCCGTCCCAATCTCGCCACCGGCGGGCCTCGCACCGCGGATTGGGCGTGTCTTGCCGCGGTGGTCGCCCCCCCCCCCCGCCAAAGCCTGCAGCGTCGGTGCTCCCTCCGACAGAGTGACGCCGTCGCCGCGCCCCCGCCGGCCGACCCCGTCTGGTCTCGGCCGCCCGCGGCCGTCTCCCCGTCGTCCCCCACCGCACCGGCGCCTCCTGCTTGCCTCTCCCCTCTTCCCCCACTCCTCCCCTCGTCCGTCTCTCCCCACCGCTGCCGCGGTCGCCATGGCCGCGTTTGTGCCCGCCGCCGCCGCCGCCACGCCCGGCGGCGCGGCCGTCGGCCGGCGCGGGGCGGCGCCCCCCCCCGGCGGCGCGGCGTCCTGTCGTCGGAAAGGACCAGCCGCCCCGACGCGCACCGCCGGTGCCGTTGGCGTGGCGGCCACGGGCCTGCGGGGCGCGCGGCTGGCGGGCGCGCGCCGCCCGGCGGCAGCGGCGGCGGCGGCGGCGGCGGCGACGACGACGACGGCGGCGACCGTAACGGCCACCGCCACCGGCACCCCGCCGCCGGCGCCGGCCAGCAGTGCGTCCGCGGCGGGTGCCGCCGCTGACCCCCTGTCGGCCGTGTATGACGACGCGGACGCGGTGGCGGCTGTGGCGGCGGCGGCGGCGACGGCGGCCGACGCGGCCGACGGGGATGACGCGGCGGCGGTGGACGGGTCGACCCCGCCCCCCCCCCCCCACCGCCGCCGCCCGTCGGCGACGCGCCCATCCCCCCCGGGGCGGTGGTGGAGGCGTGGCTGGACGGCCGGCTGCGGCTGGGCGTCGTCACCGCCGCGACGGCGACCGGCGTGCTCGCCCGCCTCGCCGCCGACGCGCCGCTGCCGTCGTCCCCCCCCGCGGCGGCGGCGACGCCCGTCAGCCGCGGCGAGCTGGTCGCCGTCTGGCCGCCCGGCCTGGTCGGCGACGGCGCCGCCGCCGCCGACGGCGGGGCGGCGGCCATCCTCGACGGCGCCCGCGCGCTGCTGCGGTCCACCCCGCCACGGGCGCTGTCGCTCGACCGCGTCTACGCCGCGGCGCGGAGGTACAAAAAGGGGGACCCGCGGGGGGTGGTCACCGCCGCGGCGATTGCGGGCGACCTGTTCCTGTCCCCGCCGGGGGGGGGGGGTGCCGCCGCCCGCCGTCGACCGGCAGCGGCGGTCGAGCCGACGCCCGCAACGGCAACGGCGGCGGCGGCGCTGCTGCTGGCCGCCGACGGGCTGCGGTGGAAGCGGTCGCCGGGGGGGGGGTGGCGCGCGCTGCCGCCGTCGGTCGTGTCGACGCGCGGGACGGGCTCGTTTGTCGCCGCCGCGCGCGTCGCCGCCGACGCGCACTCGACCGCCGCCGCGGCGTCGGCGGCGGCCACGGCGGGCGCGGAACCAGGGGAGGTGCCGGCCGCCGCCGCGCCGTCGTCGTCGTCGTCGTCGTCGTCGTCGTCGTCGGCGGCGACGGCGGGCGTGCTCACCCGGGCGGGCGTCAAGGCGCTGTGGAAGCGGCAGCACCTGGACATTGTGCGGGCGCTGGAGATTGCGGCGGCGTCCAACGCGGTGCCGCGCGGCGCCGCCGCCGCGGCCATGACGGGCCTTGGCTACACGCCCACCGCCGCTGAGGCGGCGCGGCTGCTGCGGGACATTGGGTTTTGGTCGGGCGAGGAGTTGCCGACGACGCCCTCGCCGTTGTCGTCGTCATCGTCTACCGACTCGCGCCGGTCGATGACAGCCGAGGACAGCGTCATGAGCGGCTGGACGTTTCCGCCTGACGTGTTGGACGAGGCGCGGCGCCTGCGGGCGGCCGCCCGGCGGCGTCGGTCGGGCTTTGCGACGGGCGCCACCGCGGTCGGCCGCGGCCGCCGCAACTGCCTGCCCGCCCGCGGGGGCGTGTGGGCGGTGGACGACCCCGCCGCGCGCTTCCTCGACGATGCCTTTTCCATCCGCCGCGTCCGCGCGCGGTCGGTGGGCGACCGGGACATCTGGCGCGTGACGGTGCACATTGCAGACGTGGACGCGGTGGTCGGCGTCGGCACGGCGATGGACACGCTCGCGCGCGAGCGGGGGGAGAGCCTGTACCTGCCGGCGCGGCCGCTGCACATGCTGCCGGCGGCGGCGATGGAGGGGGCGGGCTTCTCCAAGGAGCTCCCCACCGAGACCGTTGCCGTGCAGATGGACGTGGACGTCGGTGCGCGGGCGCTGGTGGACTGGGACGTCTTCCTCGCCGTGGTGGGGCCCGTCCGGCGGGTGACGTACGACGGCTTCAACGCGGCGCTCAGCGACGCACGCAAGGCGCCGCGGTCGTCGGTGCGGCGGGAGGAGGGCGGGTCCAACGCGTCTGCGGCGTCTGCCGCGGGGGAGCTCCGCGCCCTCGCCGCGGTGGCCGACGTGCTCGCGTCGCTGTCGGCGCCGGCGGCGGTGCCACCGCCAGCGGCGCCCGCGGCAGTGCCTGCAGCGGACGGGGATAACGCCGACGACGGGTCGGCCGCCGGTGACCCCGAGGCGGCGGCCGCGGCCGCCGCCTCGGCCGCGGCCTCCGCCCGGGCGGCGGGCGCCGCGTCCGCGGCGCTCCGCGGGCGCGCCCCCGAAGCGCGGCTATCGTCCAACGTGGCGGCGGTGCGGCTGGTCAAGGGTCCCGGCGCGACGACCACCCCCGCCATCACCCCCTTCCGCCGCACCGCCGCGCACGCGACCGTGTCGACGCTGCTGTCGACGGCGGGCGGCCTGTTCCGCCGGCACGCCCTGTCGGCGGGCGTGGCGCTGCCCGAGCGCCCCGGCGCGTCGGCGCACGCCGCCCGCTGCGGCACCGCGCCGCTCCGCCGGTACGCGGACCTGGTGACGCAGCGGCAGCTCAAGGCGGTGCTGCTCGCGGCCGTCCCGTCGGTGGCGCGGCGGTCGCCGCTGGGCCGCCGCCGCGTCGCGGCGCTGCGGACGTGGCTGGAGCGCCGCCACGTGGAGAGCGGCCGGCTGGTCGCGGAGCGCCGCCGCGCGGCGCTCTACGACGCGTTTGCAGGCGCGTGTGAGGCGCAGGTGGCGGCCGCGGGGGGGGCGACCGTGTCGGTCGACGGCGTCGTGCGGGTGGTGCACGCGCCGCCCAAGGCGGGCGGGCGGAAGCGGCAAAAGGTGGAGGTGGCCCTCCAGGGGGTGGGGCTCACCGCCACCCTCACCGTTGCGGCGGACGTGCCCGTGGGGGGGGACAAGGGCGTCCGCGTGGGGGGGGGGGTGCGCGTGGCGGTGGAACGGGTCGACCCGGTGGGCTTCGTGGTTACCGGCGAGGTGGTCGAGGTGCTGTGAGGGGGACGGCGGCCGGCGGGGGAGCCAGACCCGAGAATTGGTTCATCACTGTCGAGTGACCAGACTTTGATTTCAACGCGGAGTGACCGCGGTGCGAACGGAACCGGTGTCTGGAATGGAGCGCGCACGAGGCGCGTCCCACGAGATTTGGGTGTGTCCACACTACACAAGGACGGCCCGTGCATCGGCACGACAGGGCCGCACCACTGGACGGGCGCACCCAGTGGCCCAGTGTTTTCTCGGACCCAAGCGCGCACACTCCTCCCAGGTGTCGCAGGTCGCATCGATCGACCTGTCTTGATGTGCAACGGCCAGTGGTCAATGATCTCGTTGCGCCCGGCTCGTCGTGGCCAACGAGACCACACAGCGGAGAACCCCGGGGACGCGAGCCCGATCGGCGGACCGAGGCGGGGAGAGGCAGGTTGCCCCAAGCCCTCGCGTCGCACCCCTGTAGTCTATATTCTTCCCGTTTGACGAGGTGTTGTTTTTTACGAACGCGCAGCCCCTGACAGACTGCTGCCGCGGCTCGTCTGGTGCAGCTCGAGGAGAGTATGCGGACGACGTGTCTCCGTGTCTGTCGAAGCGGGAGAGCCCCGCCGCCGCCACGCTGCAGGCGGTGGAGGGGATGCCGCTGGAGGAGGGCGACGCGATGGGGTGTGCTCCCCCGGCGGTGGATGGAGGTGTGAAGACGAGGCGGTTGCGTTGCGTCCCTGCCTCGTGGCCTGGGCACATCACAGCCTCTCAGAGCCTTGCGGATGCCGATGGTGACATCACGCGACAGACTGGTGGACGCGCGGCGTGCCGGGTCGGCACGACCCCGATCCCATGGCGCATTGCCCTCCACGGCATGATAGGTCTTCGTACACGTAGCTCCCTCTGCGTGGACGCGTGCGTGGCGCTGTTTGTGGAGGAGGGGGCGTGTAGGGGCAGAAGTCGCTGGCAGCTGCAGTGAGTGGTGGAGGAGAGTGACCTCGTTGGCTGCCACACCACTGACAAACAACTGGGGCATACGCGGCTGCTCACCCCACCGTGGCTTGGCAACGTCGACGGGTTGGGTCATGCCTCGACGGCCGACCGGCCTCATACAAAGAGGACGGAAAGTCCCTGGCTACTGACGAGCGTCCCTGACGGCCAGAGGGGCGAGGTCCCCCGGCGCGCAACGGCTGAGGTCGCGATTTTTCACGCCCTGAGCGGCCGCCACCCGGGCGGGAAGCTCGACGACTCGCCGGCGTCCTTTTGGACAGCGGCGCCAGCTCCGGCAGTGTCCCCCCCACACGCGGCCTGCGACCAAAGCGGGGCGCGACAGACAGTGCCCACGTAGATACGATGTACGGGCGCGCGCCGTGCGGCCCGTTTCGCGGCGCGCACACCCCGCCGAGTATAGATGCGGGCGGCGGGGACGCCCTGCCGCGGCGGCGGTGGGGCCACCCAGGCCGTGCGGCCGCGGCGGCAAGCCGGCTGCTGTGCGGTTTGAGCAGCCCCCTGGCGAGCACGCGCTGCGCACGCTCCCTCTGCTTTATTGGCTACTGAGCGGCCCCCAGTGCAGCCGCTGCCCGCGCCGCCCCTTCCTCCCGCAGGATCGAGGAGAGAGGAGGGGGAAGGGCGCCCGGGAGCGGCACAGCGGGGGGTCGCGCGCGCAGCCGTTCCGCCACCCGCTCCCGCCTCCGCCGCCCCACCCGCGGCGCTCCTGCAACCGAAACGCCGCTGCGTCGCGTGGGGGCGGGCAGCGGGGGGGGGTGTCAGGCAACGTGGCCGCGGCGGAAGACCGGGGGAGGACGCAGCCCCCAACCACCCCACCCTCCGCCGCCCCTTCCTCGCCACACCCCCTTCCCGAGGCGTGCCGCGCAGCGCACCAGCACGCTGGTGGCGTCTGTCTGCGGGCGGACCCAGCAGCTCGCCGCGTCGCGGTCGCCGCCCAGTCGCCACCAGCTGCGCCGCCGCGGATAGCCGTTGCCCTCACTCGCGTGAGACAAGAGACACGGAAAACAAGCGGGGGGCTTGCGTTGCGCACTCGGCGTGGAACTAGATAGGACAGCTAAGGCCGGGGCCGGCAGCGGCTAGGATAGCTGCGCTCCCCTCTCCCCCCGCCCCCGTCTGCTCTGCCCTCCGCCGTAGCGGGCCCCTGCCGGTTCGCCGGCTGTGCTGTCAGGGGCGGCAACGGCAGCCCGGCCGCGCACGACTAATCTGGGGAGGCGCGCGGCCGCCGCCCTTGGTTGCCCGCCGCCGCCCAGCGACGCCGTCCCCACCCGCCGCCCACCCGCACGGCGCGGGAAACAGCAGCCACTCGCGGGCGGCGAGCGAGCTGTGGGGGCAGTGCCGCTCACGCAGGGGGCGGGGCTCACCCTCCAGCGGGATCTCCGGAGCAGGCGCGAGAGGCACGACGAGCGGGCTGTGCGTGGCCAGGCCGACCCCCCAGTGCCGCCCGCCACGCCTCGCTTCAAAGGCAAGGCAGCGCCAGTGCCGCCCGGGGAGGGGGGCCGGACCCACCTCCAGCAGGATACATCCCCCTTCGGCAAGAGCAGCGCCGTGGCCAGCCCCGCCCACCCTTCCCTCGCCGCCATCTCGGGCCGGCGCACCGCTCCCTCCCACCACTCGTCTCCCACCCACGGACAAGGATAAGCGCCGTGTGTTCGCCAGCACGCTGGAAGGGAGGCGGGGTAGCCACCAGTACCAACCCCTCGCCCCCAACCCACACACCAACACGCAAGCACCAGGCTGTGGCCGCTACCCCACCATCATGGCCACTCCCATTGCTCCCCGGTCGGTCACCGGCGGCGGCAGCAGCGATAGCCTCACGATCGCACGCGCCGGCCGCCACGGTCGGCGCCGCAGCGCGCAGCGGCGGGGTCCCGGCATGTCGCGTGTCTTTGTGTTGTGCCTGTCGTGTGGCGCGGACAACCACATCCGGCGGGCCTACTGCCGGCGGTGCTTCCGCGCCAAGGACACCCCGAGTGGCCCGCGGTCGGCGACTGGCACGGCCGCCGTAGCGGCGGCGGCGGAGCTGCGCGTAGGTGGTGCAGGTGGGAGCTGCCGCCACGCCGCCACCACCACTGCTGACCCGTCACTCCTGCCAAGCGGGGGGGCCGACGAACCCCGGCTGCTGGCCGCGAGCGCATGGGAGCAACTCGCCGCGTTGGCCTGGTTCCCGCCGCCGGCAGCCGCCACGGTGTCGTGCGTCACCGACGTGACATGGTCGGCAAGCGCAACGACGGGGAGGGCGGACCGCCAGTGCCTCGAGGCGCTCCACTCGTCTGAGCTGTCGGCAGTCACCAGCGAGACCATGTGCCTGGAGCGCCCGTCCAGGGCGGAGCGATGCGAAGACGACACAACGTGGGTGACCCGCCCGGTTCACCCGTCAAGGCCCAGGCTGAGCAAGCCGATGCGTGACGGATGGAAGCCCGTGCCAGAGCAGCGGCCGCTCGTTGCCGGGCGGAGCGCCCCCGCCAGCACCTCCCGCGTATCTCCTGGCGAGGATGACGGCACTATGGCAACCTGCAGCAGCACGTCCCGTGAGTGGGGCCGTCACAACAACAGCGGCGGTACACCCCCCGCGGCGGCGGTGCCCGCCCCAGAAGATCTGGGCGACTTGATCGACCGGATCTTGTCCTAGACTGCCGGGCGGGTAGGCCGACGGCGGGGATACGTCTTGTTCTTGTTGCCAACCCAGTCCCCCGCACCTTGGTGCGCCGCCGTACACCAGTCTTGTAAGGCGCCCGGGCCGGGTGAATGGGCTGTGCCGTGGCCCCCGCGGCACAGCCAAGTAAACCAAAGACGATGCGGAATCGTAGGGGACGCACGCAAGCCGCGTTCGTCCAAGGGAGCAGCCGCGAAACCGCGTCGGGGAGCCTCTGTCGCCAGCGCTGCCAACACCCCACGTCTGCACCCACCGAGAACCACAGGCACACTTGAGGAACGGGAGGGCACCCGTCACGAGGCCGACGGGGACGAGGAATAGGGGGCGGCAACAGCAGGGCGCCATCGAGCCCAAGGGAGTGGCTACGCCGGCACCCTCGAGCGGGACCGCCCCTGCCGGTTGGCCCAACGGGCCTGGAGCCGGGGACAGGCCCCCCCTACTGCGCCGCCATCAAACTGCGAGTCAGCAGACACGCCTGTGGCCGGCAGGCCGCGGTCGGCAGTACTTGCGACGGCAACGGCAGCCGCGGCACCGCCGCCGCAGCCACCGTCGTAGCCGCCACTGCCACCGCCGTCGTCGCCGCTGCCGCCGCTCATTACGGCAGCCGCAATCGCTTCGAGCAAGCGGACAGGCCCGGATCAGGAAGGAAGAGCGGTGAGGGGCGCGGGGGAAGACGGCCGAGGCGATCACGGCGGCGGCTGCAGCGGCGGCAACAAGCACACAGTGACACCCCCGCCGCGGCCGCGACGGAGAAGAGGAGGGGATGGAGCGTAGGCGAGGAGGCGTCCATGTCCGAGGTGGCGCCGCGCCGCACAGCCACCTGCGAAGAGTCCCAAGTCAGACGGGGGAGGCCGTCTGGGACGCCCGTCGTCCCGGCCGCGGGGACCGACCCAGGCGGCGAGAACGTCCGGCTATCACACGACGCCCACAAGGTGCCCACACGACGCCCACAGGGTGCCGGTGGGATGGTGAGGGTGGACACGTGGCGTCGGAAAATTGCCAAGCCCCGTGGCTCTGTCGCGTGATACTTTTTGCAGATGAAGAATCCAGTAGTGTTCAGCAACTTGGACGTCAAAACTTGCAATGAGTCGCAGAATAGTGACAAATGATTTACGAACATGACTTCACATTACACGGTTGGAGATTGTTGCAATTACATTGGCCAATCCCTGTAGCGTGGACATCAGCAGGCGCGAAGAGCGCACTGATGGCAAACGGGCATTGGTGGGGCCAAACATGAGTGCCCTACACTGCACAACACTGAGCGTGGCAGGCTGCGCGGAACGGGCGTGCCGAGCCCGAGCAGAGCCGCCTGTGTAGGTGCGTCGGAGCCGTGTAGATCATTGCTGTCGCTTGGACAGCCCCACATCGAGCCACGGATTGTCAAGACCTAAGCTGCCCGTCGGCTGCTTGCCCAGGAAGGCACCTGCACGAAAGACAGGTGTCGTCCCTTCTTGCTGGAGAACCCCGTCGGCTGCTGTTTTAGCACGAGGGAGAAGGAATCTCACGTCCTCTTCGTCCTGCTACAGGTACATACCTCTCGTTGCATTTTTCCACTGATTCATTGACGCCACCCGGAGGGCGGAGGAGTCGGCTCGCAGAGCTGCATCCCCATCGGCGGACGATACGTTTCAGCCCCTGGCTCGTCCGATCTCCTGGAGCTACTGGGCACAATTCCCGTGACCTGTCCCGCCCGCTGGCGGGCCGTTGTCAAACATCACTGGTGGGCGTCCAGAGGGTGGTCGGAACTGATGTCTAGAGTATACCAGATGAACGGGCCGGCACTTCCCCACAAGATTCGGGCGGGGCGACACGACTCGGGCCAGGCGGACCGTGCTTTGGATGGCCAGGCGCGCCTGGGATGGAGCCCAGAACTCCCGAAGGATTCCGCAAAAGCGGATCTCTTGCGGTGGCTTGCCTAGCTGGGAGGGTGTAGCCACAAGGGCGAGAGCCGTCAGCTGTGCCGCTCCTCGCAAGGCGGTGCCGCGGTAGAATGGTGGCGCGGGGCCGGGCAGGGGAAGCCACGCTGGGCCGGACTAACATCAGATACTGACAAGGAAGGCGCTGCAGACCCCGCGAGCAGATGCGCTCGCGAGCTTCCACCCCAGATTGGATGGCCGACTGTCCATCTCTCCACGGCAGTGTGGATGGACGTGTCATTGGCGGCCCACTCCAGCACCTTGTCAGCCTGGCCAGGCAGCACAGTCTGGCAGATGATGCATCAGGTGTGCTCGCGTCTTACCTGTACATCTTTGCAGAGTGGAGCTACAGCCTGCTGACATGGGAGGTTACGAGGGGTTGTGTGTGGTTAATTATAGAGGACAGGTTTGACAAAGGGGAGGTGCATCTCGGCGCGAGGCCCTCTGCTTGTTTGTTGCGCACGTGTGGACACGCGACCAGCGAGCGAGCCCACCGCCACCAACGTGATCATGCCAACGGCTTTTCTCGGGTGGGGGCACCGTGCTGGGGTTCCCCCCGGATCTCTCGCGACACCAGTCTGGGGATCTCCGGGGAGAGATGTTCCACCTCTGATGGGCGGACGCCGTGTTGACTGGCGAGGGTGTCAGTCCACTACACCCCCTATGAGTGCCGCCTGCGACAGGCGGAGGTCCAGGGACGCACAGGGTGGGGGGGTCCCTCTCGTTGGGCCCCGTTCCTTTATTGCGCGCCACACGGCCGTTTTGTGGTCTGCCCGCCGTCCCCCTCCGGCTCCGCGGGCGCTGTGTCACGCGAGCCGGAGTGGTTCATCACACCGAGGCCTCCTGCATAGGTGCTGGACGAGCCGAACGAGCCAGCAGTCGCCGCTCAAGGCGCACGGAGGGGCGGGAGTGGGGAGACGGTCGGAGCGGGGAGAACATGGGGGAGGCCGAGTGCCGACGTCTTGCTTGTCGGAGGTATGGCACGCACCGGCCTGTGCAGACACCTGCAGGCAGGTGTGTGGGGCGGCGCAGCGGAAATAGTGCTGGAGCGGTCAAAGGACACGCAGCCACCGGTGTTGGGGTCGGGTGGGGCGCTCGTTTCCTGACCACCGGTGGCGTCAAGTGGGTGGGCCGACGCGCCTGCGGGTGACGTACGTGTTGCTGCTGTCCGGGGATCGACAAGGGGGGACGCCGCCTCCCGCACTCGGGCAAGGGAGGCGGTTAGAGCGGTAGGCGTCCGGTCCGAGGCGCCGCCACGCTTCTCCCCCGGCTCAAGGGTCGGGCGGTCAACCCTTCCACTCCACCGAAGCCCCGCCCCTGCCCCCCTTCCCCACCAAGACTCCTCTGGTCAGGCGCGTGTTCAACACGTGCTCCCGCCCGGGAGGCAGCAGCCGGCCACAAGCAGGGCGCAGAGCCCCTACACACCCCGTAGCACCGCGCTGGGGGAGTGCGGGGACAGCGGGGACTGGGATCCAGCGGCGGCAACACCCGATTCAACTACCGGCCGCCCCCTCTCCCCCGTCTCTCAGGACGGGCGGGGCGCCTGGCGGGCGCAGGCGGCGGGCCCGCCGACGTCGTTTTCGCCGCGGGGACTGGGTGCCGTGCGTGCCGTGCGCGGGACCCGGGGTGCAACGGTCGCTGGGTGGTGTTCGGCAGGGGTCGGCGCGAGGCCTCACCTACAACGGGGCGCGCCACCCTCCTTCCCCCCCCCCCGTACTCCCACTCCTCATCCCGCATCATGCAGGGAATGGGGCGGACGGGCGCGGGGCCGTCCGAGTGAATGGCCAGCACCCCGCCCCCACGGGGCGCGGCTGTGTCCCCCGTCGTTGCCGACGCCAGCCGCAGCAGGTCCCAGTGGCGCGCGCGCGGCTCGCGCTCGCTCCCCCAGCTTGTATGCGCGCCCTGCACCGCGTGGGCCAACGTTGGGGACGACTGGGCGGCCCCGTGGCGGGCAGGCCGCTCCGGTCCCCTCCCCCCCGTCCTCCCCCTCCCGCTGTGGCCGTCGCACGCACGAGCCCTTGGCCAGGCCGCGGGCACCCGCGGGTCGCGCGCGCGTGCGCCGTTCTGCCCGCCCCCCCGCGCGCTTGTCGCGCGCTCGTCGCGCGCATAGCGGGAACGCACGCGCGCGCGCGCGCAAAGGTGCGGCGCGTCTGGTAGCAGGCGCGCTACGCCCGATTGGCGCCGCCTTTGCCGCCCGTCGCGCGGGGGGTGCGCGTCGCGCGGGACAAGCAGCGCACGAGCGGCGCGGCCACCACCGTCGCGCGCGCCCCTCTCCCCTCCCCCTTCTGCCCTGCGGGTGACAAGGCGTAGGCCGTGGCTGCGGCGGCATGAGCGGGAACTGCCGTTGCGCGCGGGAAGGGGGGGGGGGGGGGGGGGGTGGCACGAGCGCGTGCTGCCCCGCGGCGCCGACGACGGGTTGTGGTCTCCTCTCTGACCGCCGGGGACGGTGGGGGTGTCAGAAGGCGTAGATAGGCGGACCCGCGGGTCGGGCGCGGGTGATAGGTGGAGGGCGTCAGCGGGGGGCAGTGGAAGCCGAGAATAGCCGAGGGGGGGACGCGCCCGAGGGACGGCCGGCCCCGACGTCGTGGCCGGGGCCACACGGTGTCCCCACGCGGCGCCCGCGGCGGCGGCGGCGGCGGCGGCGGCGGCGGCGGCGGCGGCGGCGCCCGCCGCCGTCAGTGACGCTGTCGCTGGCGACAGTGCCGGCGGGGTGGGTTGCTAGGGCATTTTTGCTTGCCGTCCTCATGCAGCAGTGCAGGACAGTCAGCCAGCCCACCGCCGCGCAGGGGCGCGTGAGAAGGTCAAGCGGCGGCGAGGAACGGAGGGGGGGGGGGGGGGGGGGGAAGGCGGGAGTGGATGGGAGTGACCGGTGTGGGGCGTAGCGCAGGGTGCCGGCGCCAGCGGGGGGGGTGCCGGCGCGCCCACGGCCAGCTGCCGTGACGCAACGGGCGAGAAGGCGGATAAGAGCAGCGGCGGTTGCGGGCGCAGCGACGGCCGCTGCCGAATGTCGGCACCAACCCGCCGCCCGTCGTCGAGAAGCCGGCGTGCCCGTCGACAGCGCTCCCCTTCTCCGTCCCACCTCCTCCGTCCCACTTGCCCTCTTCTCCCCAACTGCCACTGTTCTCCACCCCACCTTCCACCTTGTTTGCGCGTGCATGCTTCAACCCTCCAGCACCCCCCACCCCTCGGCGTCCTCCACCCCCTCCCTCTTTGCCAACCCTGCTCGACCTCCCCCACCTTCCCCGACTGAGGCCACCCAGCGGTGGCCACCATGTGCGCCGCAGCCGCCCCCTCCTCCCTCGTGGCCATCGCGCCCGACATGGCGGGTCCGCCAGCCGGCGCGCCGCCGCCGCCCGCGTGGCGCGGGCGGGGCCGCCCCCCCGAGCGCCGCGCGTGCCCGCGAGCCCGCGTCTTCGTGCTGTGCGCGTCGTGTGGGGCGCGCAACCACATCCGCTGCGCCTACTGCAAGGCGTGCTTCAAGCCCAAGGCGCCCGTGCCGGCAACGACCACCGCCGCCGCCGCCGCCGTCGACGACGACCGCAACACGGCCGCTGGCGCGGCTGCCGCCACGCCGCCGCCGCCGTCGGCAACGCCACCCCCACCGCCGTCGCCGCCGCGGCGGGTTGCGGCGCTCCCAACGGCGGCGTCCCGGTTGCTGCCACCGCCTCGTCAGACCCCGCCCCCGCCGCTGCCGCCGCCGCCGTCGCTGCTGCAGCCGTCGGTCCACGCCTCGGGGATGGACGGCCCGGCCATGGCCACCGCCTGGGTGCTGTGCACGTGGCCGCTGCCGGCGAGCGGTGGCGGCGGTGCTGACCGTGCCGCCGCCGCCGCCGCGACCGGCCCAAGCGCCCTCTACTCACCCTTTGCCGTGCCCGTGTCGGGTGCAATGCCCGCGGCAGCCGCCCCGCTGTCGGCGGTGGACGTAGTCGCACCACCGCCACTGTCACAGGGCACGGCGGCGGCCGGGGAGGCGCCCCACCGGCAGCCGCGAACGACAAGCACCACGGCGACCGGCGGGAGGCCGGCGCGTCCACAGCCGGTGCCGACACGCACGCCGCGGTCGCACCAAGGGCCACACCACCGCGGCTCTGAGCCGGGGAAGGGGATGGTGGCGGGGGCGGTCGTGTCGGCAGCGGCGGCGGCGGCGACCTATCCGCTGTCGGCGCCAGCCCCCGCCCCACCGTCGTCGCCTCCGCCGCCCCGACGGGCCCCCCGCGGCGGGGGGCGGGTGGCCAAGCCCCGCCCGCCGCCGCGGCGACAGCCAGTTGCGGCGGCGGCCCGCCGCTGCGGCCAGCCATCAAAGAAGCACCCCACGAGCGGGGCCGCATCGGCGACGGCGGCGGCGGCTGGTGCAGCTGCGGCGGCGGCGGCGGCGGCGGCAAAGGTGCCAGCGGCCGCAGCCGCGGCAGCCGACCCCCGCACGCCCCCGCTCGCGCCCGGTGTCGGCCCCGCCGCGGGGGCCTCCCCTACCTCCACATGGTCCCTCGTGTCGGCCGAGCCGCCGCCGTTGCCGTCGCCGCCGTCCCCGTCGGGGTCCCCTGTGGAGGTGTCGACGGCCACCGCGGACGGGGACAGCGGTAGCTACTCTAGCGGCCGCGGCGGCGACGGCAGCGACGGCGACGGCAGCGACGGCAATGGTAGCGACCGTGGACAGGAATGGGATATATGGATGGCGGCCGAGCCGTGGGACGCTGCCGGCCCCGCTGCCGAGGTGGCCGTCGACAACGCGGGCACTCTCCTTGATGAAATACTTGGCGAGGCGCACGCCGCGACAGGGGAGGCATTTTGAACGCGCGCGCCTCCGCCTGCGGGTTCATGGAACTGCACTTGCACATAAACCTGTTCGTTGTCTTGACGCCCACCCGCCCGTAAGCACGACCATCCACTGGCCGCCACCCCGACGGTAGCGAGAACGGCCCCGTCCATCACCCCGAGCGGCCATGAAGGAAAGACAGAGGAAGAACAACTGCGGATGAAGAGAAGACAAACGAAGAACAACGGAGAGTGGATGTCGCCATGGGTCCCGTGCGTCCGTGACCGAGCCGACGTTGCGGAGTGCACGGCCGCAGCCGTCGACGTTGTCGCAGCGTCGCTGGCGACGGCACAGCGCGCGCGCGCAGTCGGGGTCGACTGAACCTCCCGGTGTCAAATGTGATGCGGGAGTACATAGCTTTCAACACGGCTGTGTCCACTGACATCTGAATACTTATAATTATCATGTTCACTCGTGGCCAGAGCAATGGGATGGATAAAGTGATGGACTGGGCCTGGGCCTCACGACCAAGTCCGTCGCCAAGCGCAACGCCACGGCCGCACTCGTGCGCCACCCGCCCCTTTGGTACGTAGCGGTCAGCTCGTCCAGCTGGTCAGATGACGATGCTGCCGGACTCCCCCCCCTCCTGCACGAGCGTGCGTGCACTCGCTACTCGTCCCGGCGCGCGCGTGCACTCGCGCCTCGTCCACGCCCGTGTGCGGGCGCTCACGCGCGTTATCCACCCGCCGGCGCGGCCGTGCACTCTCGTCTTTGACGCGCTGCCGCGGCGGCCGCCGCCGCTACCCCCCCCCCCACGGCCGCCACCCCTACCGCCACCTCCCCCCTTCCCCCCCTCCACCGTCGCCACCACCACCGCCGTCCTCTCTCCTCCGCCCTCCCGCCCCCGCATCCGGCGGCGCGCGGGTTGCCTGCATTGACGCGAGCGCCGGGGGGGCGGCGCCACTCGGCGCCGCGGCGACCCGGCCGGGCGATTGCGCCGTCGGGGCCGCGCCGCGGGGTCGCGGCGGGCACGCGCGGCGCTCCCCTGGCGCGCCCCCCCCGCTCTCCCCGCCCCCCCCTCCACCCGACGTCCTTCCCCTGTCCTCTCCCTTCTCCCCGCCGCTCATCCAGGGACCCCTGCCGTCCGTTTTGCGGCGGCACGCGGACCGGTTGGCGGCCGCGGAGTGCAGCGGCCATGGGTGCCCCGTCGAGCAGTCGGGCTCTCCCCTGGTGAGCGGCGGCGGGCGGCGGCAGCGGCATCGGCTGAGGTGACTGCTGCGGGGGCGACGGCGGTAGCGGCGGCGGTAGCGGCGGCCGCATCGGCTGCGTGCCGCGGTTGGGGGCGCGCCCGCGCCGCGCCGGTGGGGGGCGTGCCTCGCCGCGGCGCACCCGCGACCTCGGCAACGAGCGGCGGCGGCGCGCCGAGGGCGGGTACATAAGGGCCGCCAGCCGCCGTCCCATGGCCCCCAGCTTGGACCCCATCCGCAGCACCTCATCCCACCGCCGCCACCCACTCCCCAGCCGCTGGCGACGCGCACGCGTGGCGGCCTTCTTCCTCCCATCGCCGTCCGCCCCCGTCCCGTCTTGTCCCGCCCTCTGCCGGCGATGGCGTCGGTCACAGCGTCTGGGCGCACGGCCGGCTTGGCCGTGGCGGCCTCGGTGGCCAGCACCCTGTTTGTGCTCTTTGGCACGGCGGCCGTGACGGGGCCGTCGTCGCTGCCGTCGGCGGTCCACGCAGCCGTCGCGGACGCCACCGCCGCCCTCCGCACCGAGGTGATGGCCGCGGTGGCCGCGACGCAGGCGGACGTGACGGCGACGCAGGCCGGCGTGGACGACCACGTGGCGCGCATTGCAAGCACGACCGCGTCGCTGCACGAGGCGGTCCGTACGTACTACCGGCAGCCGCAGTGCCACTGTCCGGCGGGTCCGCGTGGGCCGGTGGGCCCTCGCGGGCCGACTGGCAAGTCGGGCACGGTGTACGTCAAGAGCTATGGGCATGCGGGGCCGCCCGGCCCCGCGGGACCCCCGGGCAAGACGGGCCACACGGGCAAGACGGGGCCTGCCGGGCCGGCGGGACCAAAGGGGCCAGCGGGACCCGCTGGTGTTGGCAAGCCGGGTGAGCGCGGCCCGCGGGGCTACCCGGGCGTGGCGGGCCCGCCGGGTAAGGCGGGGCCTGCTGGGCCCAAGGGCGACAAGGGCATGCAGGGTCCGGCGGGCAAGGGCAAGGTGGGGCCGCCCGGCGCGGACGGCGATGATGGCGAGGACGGCGACAAGGGCGACAAGGGCCCCAAGGGCGACAAGGGTCCCAAGGGGGACACGGGGCCCAAGGGCCACACGGGCGCCAAGGGCGAGAAGGGGATGACCGGGCCGGCGGGCAAGGGCAAGGCGGGGCCGCCCGGCGCGGACGGTGAGGATGGGGAGGATGGCAGCCGGGGGGCTATGGGCGCCAAGGGCGATGCGGGCCCCAAGGGCCCCAAGGGCGACAAGGGCGACAAGGGCATGAAGGGCCATCAGGGCATGAAGGGTCCGATGGGTGTGGGCAAGCAGGGGCCGGCCGGCGCGGACGGCGAGGACGGCGCCGACGGCAAGGATGGCGCCGATGGGGAGGTGGGCGCGGCGGGGCCGGCGGGGCCAAAGGGCGCACCCGGTGCGATGGGGGCGGATGGTGCCAAGGGGCCGTCTGGCTCCAAGGGGCACGATGGCGCCGTTGGCCCCGCCGGCCCGGCGGGCGCCGTCGGCCCTGTCGGTGCTGACGGGGAGGATGGCAAGGACGGGGAGGATGGTGCCGACGGGGCCGTTGGCAAGAAGGGGCCGCCTGGGCAGGCGGGCGCGCCTGGCGCGGACGGGGCGGCTGGCCCCGCGGGGCCGGCTGGACCAAAGGGCAACAAGGGCGCCGCCGGCGCCGTCGGCCCGATGGGTGCCGTCGGCCCTGCCGGCGCCGACGGTGATGATGGCGCCGACGGCAAGGATGGCGCCGATGGCGAGGACGGCGCCGACGGGGCGGTCGGCCCGGCGGGGCCGCCCGGGTCGGTTGGCGCCAAGGGGCCGCCAGGGGAGACGGGTCCGCCCGGCAAGGCCGGGGCGGTCGGCCCCGCTGGGCCGGCTGGCGCCAAGGGGCACAATGGCCCCGCCGGTCCCGCCGGTCCCGCCGGCCGCGTCGGCCCCAAGGGCCCTGTGGGTCCCAAGGGGCCGGCGGGCCCCCGTGGCCACGGCGGCTATGGCGGGCACTACTCCCACTCAAAGGGGTCGTCCGTGCCCGTCTACCGGCGCCTCAACCGTCTGGGCATGACCCTGTAGGTCGGCAACGCACTCTTGGCGAGAGAGGGAGGGGGAGGGGGGGGGGAGGAGGGGGAACTGCCACGGGCAGGTGGTGCGCGGGTGCCCCTGTGAAGCAAGCGATGAGTGGATGGGGGGCGAGGTTGAGAGGTGTGAGGGAGGCGGCGTGGGACCGCAGCGCACCAGACGAGGGGCGTCTCTGCTTCAGAGGCGTCGTCCGATCATTGTTTTTTTTTTATGTGATGAATTGAATTGTCGTACCTTTTGTTCTTGTCCTTGCTACTTGTCGGGGTGGGGGGTGGCGCGTCGCTGCGGTGGTACCAGGAGCGCTGGCCACCCGCACCGAACCGCCCAGACGGCGGGAGAGGGGTGGGAGAGTCGCCGTGCGGCGCCACCGTCTCTTGCGCCACTGCCGCAATGGCACCTGACATGGCCGGCACGTTGACGGAGGGGAGGTGCGCGCCACGCGTGGCGGTGGCCGCGGTCGAGGCGGTGGTGGGCACGACGACAGGGGGAAGCGGCCGCCTCTGGGTGGCGGCGTCGCGCTTCCCGCTCCGCTTCCGCCATCCACCTCCCTCGCTCATTGACTTTCTTTCATTGGACGTCAACTCGCAAAAAAAAAAAGAAAAACACCGAGTGGTGGTCCAGCACCGCCGCCGCCGCCGCAGCGACGGTCTGGTTGAGGGGCGGGTTCTCTATGCCGCCTATCGCTATGCCACCCCCGCGTACCCGGATAGCGCTTCGACCGACGCGCGGCGCAATTCCGCAAAGTCCGCTTCACCTCGAGCCGAGTCGTGGATCCTCCTCCCCCCCCCCCCTGTGTTTTGAGTTTGCGTGGGCGGTGTCACGGTGGCGTGGTGGGGGGCCGGCTTGCACCGCAGCCGCGACCGACAGGGGCGTTGGTTGTTGGTTTGCATAGGACACTCGCCCCGACGTGTGGCTGGCGGTCACCATGCTGACCATGGGGTGTGTTCCCTCCAGCCCGGGCGACTGGGAGCGCGCGACCACGACCACGAAGGAGCGCGGGAGCTGGAGAGACGGGGATACGAGCGGTCCTACGAGTAGAAAGCAAGCCATTGACCGTGAAACAGATTCATTGATCATGACGATGTCACAGTGCCCAGCGGTCAAACCCCACACAGCCAGCCGTACCCAGTGCACACGACCCGGTGCGGCATGCGTCACGCGGTGGGGAAGAAAACGAAAGTTCCGCCCCCCCGCCGGATGCGTGGACGTCGGAGCACCGCGCAGGGTGTGCGGCCGCCCGACTGCAAAAGAGAGAGTGTGGAGCAGCCATGCGTAGACGGCTGCGCTCCCCCCGCCCCCCCCATCCCTTGCACCACCCGCTCATCAAAAGCGGATGATGATGGTGATGCGGATGCGCCACCGCCAGCGGCGGCGGCTGACGCGGCCGCCCGTGCTCTTGCACGCCTTGCTGCCCCGCGCGGCGCCGTCACACCGCACCACCACCCCGCTGACATCCTCCTTGGCGATCCCCGCGTCGGCGAGCGTCGCCAGCGCCTGCTCCAGCTGCTCGTCGGGCCCCGCCCCGACGCACCCACCCCCACCCGCGGCCTTGCCGCCCGTGCAGCCCGACCGGCGGCTCGCCGCGTTGGAGTTCCACTCGACGGTGACCGTCGCGTCGCAGCCGCCGCGCGCGTTGGGCCGGCACGCCGGCGCGACGGAGCGGCAGGCGCGGGCGCTCTTGGCCGACGCGGCGCAGCGGGTGGTGCGGCCGGCCACTTCCGTGGCGGGGATGCCACTCGCGACCAGGTCCTGCACGATCTTGGCGCGCAGCGCGTCGGCGTCTTTGAGGGCGGTTGCGCCCTTGGGCGGCGAGCTGCCGTCGACCGTGACGGCCATGCAGGTGGCCAGCAGGGTGGCCACCGCCGCCACACCGAGCAGGCGGAGGAAGGTGCGGGGAGCCATGGTGCCGCGTGCCAAGTAGCAGTGGGCGTTGGTTGTCGACAGAGGTTGGGGGAAGGGATGCTGGTTTGGCGCGTGTGACGTTGGCATGGGGATGACAAACGCTGAAGACGCCCGCCACTGCTGCTCTTATATACCCCAAGCCACCGGCTTGACCGCCCGTGCATGACCGTCTCGCCAGCCGGAAGCGCCGCCCCCCCGCCTCCCCCCCACGCCAGGGGACGCTTGGGGAGTGCCGAACGCGTCTGTGTCGCCCTGGTCGCCACGGCGGCTGCCATCCCAGCCCCCCCATCTCCTCGTCTCGGGAGCGCCCTGTTGGCCAGAGGGTGGCTCAAGCGGGCGGCGGGCGGCACGGGCACGTCTAGCCGGGCAGGCTGGCGCGGGGTGCCGTGGTGGCGTCGCCCCGAGCAGGTGACGCCAGCACGACGCTACCGGGGTGCGGTGGTAGAGGCGGGTGCTGGCGCATTTGGAGGCAACAAGCGGGGTGGAGGCTCCCCTTGCCCAACCCCGTGGGTCCACACGGGGCCTCGTGGGGAGTGACGCCACCCGTCGAGAGCGGATGCGCCCGCGCACGTGGCCGTGCTGTCCGTCTGATCGTCCGGCCACGCTGCCGGCGTTGCTGCTCTGGTTGATCCATCGAGAGACACCGGATAAGAGCGGCGGCCGCCGCGCACCAACAACCCCAGCTGCGGTCCCGCCGACCGTCTCTCACCCACACCCTCTTGGCGGCGGTCCCGTCCACCAATACCGCCTCGCGTCGCGGGTTGTGGCAGAGCGGCAAAGCAAAACGTTGCGACGAGGGGCACAGGGGGGGGTGGGCGGTCGACGTGGGCCACCGGCCGACGGCTGAACACACCTCACAGGCCGCCGCGGGGCCGTTGCGCGGCGGCAACAACGCCCGCCGCGGCGCCGCTGGTCGTCTCTCCTGTCCGTCTTCCTGGTAGCGGTCTCATCCGCCGTGACCGAGACGCCTCCCTGTGGTCCGCGGCCCCACGTCAGGTTGGGAGGCAGGGGGTGTGGGGGGATGACCTGGTCGGGAAGGTGGCCCGTCTCCGCATGCCGCGTCGCGGCGCTGGCCGCGACGCTGTGCCAGCAGAGGCGGGAAGGAAAGCTGCGCGGGGGGGGCCGGGACGCTGGCCATGTCGATGGGGTGTGACGAGGGCCACGTCACGTCCATCTCGCTCGTAGGCACCACTTTGCGGTTGCCCTTGCTGGGTTTGTTATTCCATCCCGTACATTGGGGTGTCCTTTGGGATTTGATATTTCAAGATCGGCAGTTAATACGTTTGATGTTTTCGATACGTGGGCACTTGAAAATCCAAACGTCGCGGCATCCTTTTCTGCTTTGGTATTGCCGCCTTTCCCCTCGTAACTCCTTCAGATTGACTTTGGTCGTGGCGGCGCGCGGCCGGGTACGTTCGTGCCCGGGGTGGGGCGCAGACTGGACAGACGGCCGGCCGAGCGGGGTGCGCAGTTGGCGGACGGCGTGCGGGCTGCGGGGCGGTACCGCGCCGCCCCCTTTATCACGACCCGCCGCACACTGCTCTCCCCACTTGTCGCTCTGGCCGGCACGTCCGTCGTCTTTCGCGCCCCCGCCATCCTCCCTGCGCAAGCTTCGCCTCCGCACCTTGTCGTCTTTCTCTAGGTCAAGTGGGACACCCGTGTTGCTTTCCCCACGGGTGGGCGTGTTGTTTCATTTCTTTCCTTGTTTGTTTTTCCGCAACCCAACCAAGTAAAAAACTGTCACTGGCACACTGCGGCGCTTGCTTCTCTCTGTTACAGCGTGCACGCCCCCACACCCCGCTGTCTTCTTTAGGTTGTTCACCTTTTGAAAAGACCCGCGCTCGGCCCTGGCTGGCAGTCACGCGTGTACCTTCCCATCAAGGCAGCTGGGATGGCCGTCTTGTCCGTCCCGGCGACCGCCGTTGCCGACGGCGGCCGCCGCCCCCGCGCCTGTGGCACCCGGTAGCGGGCGCCGGCGGTCGGCGCGCGCGGCCCGACGGACGTGTCGGCAACAGCTGCCGGCAGGGACAGCGGCGGCGTTGGCGGCGATGGCTGTACCAACGCGCGCCCCCCCCCCCCGCTGTTCCCCCGCGAGGCCCGCTGGCCGTCGGCCAAGGCGCGCGCGTCCTCCCTGTCCCGACGGTGCTGACGGGCGCCCCAGGTCGCGTCCTCTACCCTAGATGCGTTCCCTGTCACCCGCACTAGCGGCTCTCCATGGGCGCCGACCCGCTGGTGCCCTTGCAACTTCGTCTTTGAGAGTCAGTCCACATACACACAGTCGACCGCTTACGATGTCTAATCGGTCGGCTTGCTTACGTTGTTCTTTGCGGTACCATCTCCCCCTCCCCTCTGTACACCCGGAAGGAGGAAAGCGCCCGGGGGGATGCGTGCGAGGGTGGGCGTCAACAGCGGCGGCGGCGGTGACGACGACGGCGGCAACGGCAGCAGCAATGGCCGGGGGGGGAGGGCCCCCGGCCGCCGCTGCCAGCACCCCCGCCGCGTCTTCGCGGCAATTCTCGGGACTTGCTCGACACGACCGGACGCCGATCCCCCCTCAAACCCGCTACAACGGAGCACCGGCCTCTACGACCCTTTTTCACCGGCGTTTTCATTCAAACGTTCGCTACAGGCGGCCGGCGGCGGTCCGCGACCGCGGTAGCAGCTGCGACAGCGGCGGCGGTGGGCGCAGCCGCGCGGCCGCGTCGAGCAGCTCAACGGCCGCAAAGAGCACGTCTGGCGGGTCCCCCGACTGCGCCTCGTACGGCAGCACCATATGCGCGTCGGCGGCGGCCGCCGCCGTGGCAGCCGCCGCCGCGGCGGTCGCCCCCGGAGGCGGCGTGACGAGCGGCGACAGCCGCGCCGGCACCGCCCAGACGCGCACAAACGCCGCGACGCGCGCGTCGGCGGCAAACAGGGCGGCCAAGACGGCGGCCGCCGCGGCGGTGCCGTCGTCAGCGTCCGTGTCGTCCACCGCGACGGCGCCGCGCGTGGCAGCGAGGGAGCGGGCCAGGACGCCGCGCACGCCCGCCGGGCCCGCCGCGTGCGGCACGTGGCCCGAGCGGCGCTTGACGTACAACACCGTAGACTTGAACGGCAGAAACGGGCGGGCTGTCCCAGCGAGCTGGCCATTCCCCCCCGCCTGTCTGGCGCCGCCGTCGCCACTGGCGGACGCGCGGCAGCAGCGGCGCGTGCTGCCCAAGCTAGCCGGAAGGTGCTTGAATTGATGCACCCCACAGCGGCACGCCATGCGGGGTGGGCGGCGGTGGCACCGGGCCTACCGCGTTGGCGACAAGCTTGGTCGATGCACACAAGCAGGGCACCAACTCAGTCTCGCTGCCCGTGGCAGCGACACGTACGGCACGCTGCCGACCGACGGGCGACACCCTGGGTGCGGCGGCTGCCGCCGCCGGTCCCCTGCGGCCATCCCTTAGCCCCCCTGTCCCCTCCAGTTCACTTGCGCGCACACGCGTCGCACTGGCACACCGAGACGAGAGCGGCCCCGTGGGCGGTCAGCACCGCGTGGATGTCGAGCAGCAGCTGCTGGACCGCCTCGCGGTACGCGCCGCGGGTGAGCCCGTGGAAAAAAACGGTCACCTCCACGTCCACGCTCCCGCGCCCAAACGACCGCAGGTGCACCCCCCCCCGGTCACCCTCCACCGACGGGTGTGCGTCGAGCAGCCGTCGCAGCGCCGCCACCACCGCCGGCACGGCCGCCGCGTCAGTAGACCGCAGCGGGAGGTGCTGGCGGAAGCGGCGGCTCGCCACCCGCGACAGGTTGGTGATGAGCGCGGCGGTAAAGACGCTATTGGGCACGCTCGTCGGCACGCCATCCCAGCCAACCACGATGCTGCGGAAGGTGCCCACCGACGCGACCTTGCCTTCCACAGACACGCTGCCGCCGCCGCCGCCGCCGCCGCCGCCACGGCGGACGCGGATGGCGTCACCTGGCACAAACGGGGACGTCACCCCCAGGATCACGCCGCCAAGCAGGTTTTCCGCGGCCTGGCGGCTGGCCAGGCCGAGCGCAATGCCCCCAAACCCGCCCACCGCCAGCACCGACCGGAGGGGCACCCCCGCCGCATCGGCCGCCGCGCCCGCCAGCACCCCGACAATCGCCACGTCGCCCGCGCGGTTGAGAAAAAAGCGGCGGCGGCGGGAGCGGAACGGACCTCGCCCCGCGGTGGAGCGTGCAATGGCGGCGGCCTTGACGGTAGAGAGCGCGACGCCCACGTAGAGGGTGTAGGCCAGCCGCGCCACACGGGGGAGGAAGCCGACGGCGGCGCCCGCAGCACCACCACGGCCGGCGGCGTCGGCTAGACCCAGACAAAGGCCGCCGCCGCCGGCACCGGTCACGACCGCCGTCACCACCGCGGCGGCAACGTGCGCGGCGCGGAGGATGCCATAGCCAGAGACGACGCCCTCCAGCATGGGCAAGATACTCTGGGCGTACGCGTCACCCCCCACAGACGCTGGCGCGTCGGAGGCGGCAGCATCGGCAAAGGCGTCGACAGCGGCAGCGCCAGTGAAAGCCTCGGCTGCGGCGGCTTCGGCGGAAGCAGTGGCGGCAGCGGCGGCGGCTACCGGAGGCGGGGCACTCGCTACAGCCGACTGCAGCGGCGCGGCCGCAAATCGTCCCACCGCCACGGCGAGAAAGTACAGCATCCGCAACACGAGCCGCGGCGCGACCACACACACCGCCGGCACCAGCAGGTGACCCACCGCGGCAGCGGCGGTCGCCGCCACCACCGCCCCGGCCGGCACCGCGGTGGCCACCCGCCGACCCGCCACTGCCGCCACGCACGCGGACGCGTCCGCGGCGGCGTCGGCGGCGGCGGCGGCGGCAGCAGCAGCGTGGTGGGCGGCAGCGCCTTTCACTGCGACAGCCGCCACTGTGGAGAGCCGGCAAGGAGGGGGGCGGACAGGCACGGCGAGTGGGGCGGGCAGCGGCACTCGCGCACACTGCCGCCGCCGCCGCTGCCGACGCACGGTGGCGGTAGAGAGAGGCTGCAAAATGACCCCGGCGGGCCATCCAGAGCGGCCGCAGCCCGCAGGAGCGGCACCGGCATGGCGGTGAGCCACGCACAGCACAGATAGGCGCGGCTCGAGCCCACCACCGGGCGGCGGTCCCAGCCTCGCCCTGTCGGCGCGGCCCTCAACCCCGTTGGCGCCGACGGTGAGGAGAGAACAGTGTAGGGGGGCGACGGCAGAGACAAAGGCAGCGGCCATAGGCGCCCCAGTCAGGTGGGTAAAGAAAGCCGGGTAGGGGGGACACCAAAGGGGGTGGGAGGACGAAAGTCGAGAGGGCACGGCGAAGGCGAGGGGGGAGCAGGCGATAAGGATCAGGTGGGCCACGCAGTTCAGGCAACAGTCCAACAGCGTCGAGCTGGGGAGCGCACCCCGTACTACATTAGCGGAGTTGGAGCGCCAGCGGCCACCGGAGTGGCTGTGCTTCATCTAAATGAAACTCAATCGTAACGTAAACAAGTGCTGCAAATACACTGCACTATTGACCAAGTCAGTCTCAAGTAGGGACTTTCGGTGAAGCCGGATTTGCGGCTCAAACTCATTCGTGGACAGACACCCTGACCTGCGGGTCGCGCTTCACATGCGGACGGTGCCTGCTGCATCATGCAGCAATGAACTCGGGCGTCGGTCGTGGTGGGGAACGATGGCCACGTGGACAGCGAGGGTGGGATCAACCCTGTCCGACGCGAGTCCACCCAGATGCGGCCGCCGCGCTCGGATGGGCCCAGCGGGGCATGGACGCCCTGGCGGCACGAGCCGCGGCCCATCACAGCCACGGAGACCCCGCAGTGCACACCCACCAATCGCCCCCCAGGGTGCAGGCTGCTGTGTTGCCAGTCGCAGGGGGTCATAACAACGGACCACATCGGTGCGGTGCGAGCGCCCAGTTGCCGTCCCACCCCCCCACGCCCCTTCCGTCCAAACCTGGCCGCATCCCACGGTGGCGTCCCAGACAGACCACGTCGCGCCTTCCAATCTGAGGCCCGTGCAACACGCGCCGTCGGGGGGGAACCGACACTGCACTAGGCACAGCCTGGGCGCAACCCAGGCAGGAGGGGAACGGCGGCGGCGGTGTCGGAGGGGGAGCGACGCATTCCTGCCGCGTTCCGCGCCCGCTTTGGGCGGCGGGGGGCTGCGCGAGGGGCCGCCAGCCAGGCCAGTACGCGCGCTGAGGGGGTAGGAACTTCCGCACAGACCACGCGCCCCAGCCCCGCTGCACTTGCATGACGGCCGCTCGGGCCACCGTGGATAAGAGGGGCGCCTGCCACCGAGAGGTAGTGGCTGTTGTCGACACCTACTAGCGACGCACGCACTCGTATCGCTCCTCTTATCGCATAGCGGCCACGCCGCTGTTACTGGCGCAGTGCCGTCGGGGGTGGCTAGCCGGTGTGCTCACACCGCGAGGCCACCCCAACGTCCATCCCACTGTGGCAGCTGCCGCCTGGCCTGCAGCCCCTCTTGTACCCTCCAGCGTGGGGGCGTCTCTCTGTAGCACTGTGGCTAGGTGGTGCGCTCGGGCTGGCCACCCCGCCTGCCCTTTACATTCACTGGTGCGCGTTGGCACTCAGCATGGCCAACGACGATCGCGACGGCGAGGCCAACCCGTCAGGCTGCACGAGTCCCCCCACGGACGCCGCCAAGGGCTCCCCTGCTACCGCTGTTGCTGCCGCCGTCACGAGCGCCACTGTCAAGCCGGCCCAGTCCGCGTTATCCGCACCCTATGAAGGCAAGGCCAAGCCCCCCTCCCGCGGGCGCAACTATGCGCTGTTCAACATCGACCCCGCCGCGCTGGCCGCGGCCGGCGTGGACGCCAGCGCCTGCTTGACTGTCGAGGT
Source organism: Pyropia haitanensis (assembly GCA_008729055.1). Taxonomy (NCBI): domain Eukaryota; phylum Rhodophyta; class Bangiophyceae; order Bangiales; family Bangiaceae; genus Pyropia; species Pyropia haitanensis. The sequence continues at coordinate 1,394,603 of SDUX01000010.1, forward strand.
GGAGTCCCGGGACACCCTGTTTTGCGCTGTTGTGGACTACGCGGCCGCCATGGCGGCAGACGCAACGTCGTCCCTGTGGCTCCAGCCGGGTGTGTGGCGGGAGAATGAGGTATCTGACCCGGGATGGGATGTCGTTGATCTGCTCGACGGCACGGCGGCTCCCGAAAGGGGGGACGAGTTGGACTTTGATCCCATTTACTCGGCGGGTCCGGGGGTGGTGCGGCTGCCCACCCCCGACGGGTCGGCAGTGTGGGCGGCCGTGGGGGTAAACCGTCACATCCCGTCGGGCCCGACGCAGCGGGTGCTGTGCCTCTACTCGCCGTTGGGCAAACCCGCGGGTGGGACGGTGGTGGAGGGGGCTGAAGCGGGTGCGTCCGAATATCCCGGCGACAGGGACGACAAGGAGGGTGCGTCGACCCAAGGGGAGTCACCCACGGCGGTGGCACGCGCACGCCTGTCGGCATTCATCACGACGGTGCTCAAGTGGAGGCGCGACACCGAGGCGGCCAAGGCCAAGGTGCACACGTTCCGGCTGTGGCGTTTTCAACTCGTTGATGATCTCAACGGTCGCTGGCGGTCGCAGGGTATCCACCTGACGCGCCGCGTGGAGACAGTCATCCTCGACGTGGCCATCCGGGACCGGCTGCTCAATGATGCGCGCGCGTTTGACACGACCGCCGCTCTGCGCTGGTACACGCGCCATGGCCTGCCCTACCGACGCTGTTACCTGCTACACGGACCTCCCGGGACGGGCAAGTCCTCTTTTGTGCGTGTCCTTGCGGGCGAGCTGAAGCGGTCGATCAGCTTCCTTCAGTGCAGCAACCCCAAGATGTCGGACCAGATCCTGGCCGACGCTTTTCGAGACTGCCCCTCCAAGACAATTTTGGTACTGGAAGACCTGGATTGTCTGTTCCAGACTGCTGCGGGAGGCGTCGGTGCGCGCGAGTCCCGCCAGTCCGTGAGCATCTCCTTGTCGGGGATCCTCAACTCACTGGACGGCCTCGTGAGTGGCACCAAGGGCCGAATCACCATCCTCTCTTCCAATCACCCGCAGCTGCTCGACAGCGCGCTCGTCCGGTCGGGCCGCGTCGACATGTGTGCAGAGTTTGCGCTGCCGACGCGCGCCGACGTGGCGACACTGTTTTCTTCCTTCTACCCGGACGAGCCAATGGGGATGGCGACCCGGTTTGCGGACACGGTGTTTGCGGCCGCCACCAACTCTGTCGACCGAACGATGGCCACCCTGCAGCAGCTGTTTATCAAGCATCGGGCGGCGTCGGCGGCGACGGTGATAGCCGACGTGAAGGCGTTTATGGAAAGCCGACAGTCGGGGCCAGGGACTGCCAACGGGGTCGCGCCCGGTGTGTACGTGTGACCGTTTGTGCGGGTGACTAGTGTCTGGGTAGTTCAATGTCAATGATGTCCAGTCTGGTTTTGTTCTCCTGTCTAACGCGCACATGCATCAAAAAAGATAAGCAGAGAAGAAAGAACGAGGAAAACTTGCGTGTAGGCGGGGTACCAGACATCTCTGAACGCTACCCGGCATAAGAGATGTACTGAAGTACACAGTGACAGGGGCTCTTTGTCAAGACTCTTCTGTAGCATGAGCCATTGCATTCCCCGCCGTCCAGGTGTGGCTGCCCCCCGCCGCCGTTTCGCCAGGCAAGTACGAGCCCTGCCAGCGTAGGAGTGGCCGTAGGCGCCGCGGACGCCGCAGCCGCCACGCGCGCCGTCCGGTCGCCGGTCTTCCCCCCACAGCGCCCTCCGCCGCGCCGCTGTCCGCTACAGCCCGCAGTGGCGAAATGGTTGTTACAACGGCCCCCCCTCCTCAACCCAGACGAACAGCGCGGAGAGTCCGAGGAAACGGGCAGCAACCACCACAAGAGAAAATAAAAAACGTCGTCTTGGCGGCGTCTCCGACGCGGAGACGCCTGATGCGCTGCAATTCTACGTTCCCTCCCTTCCGCTCGCCCATCCCCCTCCTCGCACCCAATCGCAATCTTCCATCTCAGGCGCGCTTGCGCACAAGCTGCCGGTGGCAGCTGCCCCATCCGCTCCCACACCCCCCGTTCCCACCCCCCTTTCCCCCCCACCTTTCACCGCCTTCTCGCCAATGCGTTGTCGACCGAAAGTTAGAGACTCATGCCCAGTCGGTGGACCGGCAGGTACGGGTACGCAGGCGTCGGCGTGGGTGTCGGCGTCGGCGTCGGCCGGTAGTAGTGGTGCCCACCTCGCCCGGGGTACCCCCGGGGACCCGCCGGCCCCACGGGACCAACAGGGCCAACCGGCCCGGCAGCGCCCACAGGACCGGGGGGACCGCGGCCACCCTTGTCGCCTTTGGCGCCAGCCGCTCCGACCGGGCCGACCGCGCCGCGCGGGCCGCGTGCCCCTGACTGACCCGCCGGTCCCGTCGCGCCCACCGAGCCGGCCGGCCCCGCCGGCCCGACCGCCCCATCAGCCCCGTCCTTCCCGTTGGCCCCATCTTTGCCGTCAGCGCCGTCGTCACCGTCGGCGCCGGCGGCGCCGACGGCGCCCGCCGGGCCTGCCGCGCCAGTGGCGCCCGGGTCGCCCTTTCGGCCCGGCGGTCCCGCGGGGCCCGCCGCCCCCACCGCACCACGCGCACCCGATGGCCCAGACGGTCCCTTCGCGCCAACGGCCCCATCCGCGCCATCCTTCCCATCCTTGCCGTCATCCCCGTCCGCGCCGGCGGGTCCAGCGGCGCCTGCTGGGCCGGCGGGGCCGACGGCGCCATCATGTCCCTTGGCGCCTCGCGGCCCCGCCGCGCCGGCCGCACCGACCGCGCCGGCCGCACCCATCGGCCCCGTCGGCCCCGTCGCACCAGCCGCGCCATCAGCCCCATCCTTCCCGTCAGCGCCGTCCTTGCCGTCCGCGCCGGCCGGCCCCCGCCTGCCCACACCCGCCAGACCCTTCATGCCCGTATCGCCCTTCACGCCCTTGTCGCCCTTGTCGCCCTTGTCGCCCTTGCGGCCGTTCTCACCCTTGGGGCCCATGCCCCCCTGGCCGCCATCCTTGCCATCCGCACCGTCAGCGCCGCGCGGACCCGGCTTGCCCACGCCAGCCGGCCCGGTCATGCCCTGCTCGCCCTTCTCCCCCCTGCTGCCCGTGCGGCCCTTGTCGCCCTTGTCTCCCTTGTCGCCCTTGTCGCCCTTGTCGCCCTTGTCGCCATCCTCGCCGTCATCACCATCCGCGCCGGGCGGACCCACCTTGCCAACACCCGCCAGACCCCTCATACCCTTGTCCCCCTTTGGCCCAGCCGGCCCGGCCTTGCCCGTCCCGCCCGCCACGCCGCGGTAGCCCCTGGGGCCGCGCTCTCCCTGCTTGCCAAAACCAGCCGGTCCCGCTGGCCCGGCTGGTCCCGCTGGCCCCACCGGCCCGGCTGGCCCCGTCTTGCCCGTCTTGCCCATCTTGCCTGCGTGACCCGCCGGTCCACGCGGCCCCACCCGCCCGCCGCTTCCCTTGACGTACACCACCCCAGACTTGCCGGGCGGCCCACGCGGACCCATCGGACCGCGCGGACCCGCCGGGCAGTGGCACTGCGGCCGCCGGTAGTACGTACGGATCGCCTCGTGTAGCGACGCGGTCGTGCCTTCAATGCGCGCGACGTGGTCGTCCACGCCGACCTGCGTCGCCGTCACGTCCGCCTGCGTCGCGGCCACCGCGGCCATCAGCTCGGTGCGGAGGGCGGCGGTGGCGTCCGCGACGGCCGTGTGCACCGCCGCCGTCGGTAGCGACGACGGCCCAGACACGGCCGTCGTGGCAAACAAGACGACAAGGGTGGTCGCCACCGACGCGGTCACGGCCAAGCCGGCCGTGCGCCCAGGCGACGCGGGCGACGCCATAGCCGGCAGCAGGTTGGGCGGGGCACAGCGGCGCTGCTCGTCACGGAGGTAAGCGACAGAGAGGCGGGGAAGCGGATGAAAGGAGCAGGCGACAGCGGCCTCGGCCGCCGGGGGAGAGGAAGAAATACGATGTTGGGTGCGTGTGGCGCCAGTGGCGGGCGGGCGAGCGGGTGTGAGCAGCGGTAGTTGGCGTTGTTGTCGATGGGGACCATGGTGAAGAGCAGGGAGCGCGGGAGGGGCGCTCCTATATACACCACCGCCGCCTCCGCCACCGCTCGCCGCCGCGGGCGGCGTCAGCCGCGCGCCGCTGCCACCGCCGCCGCCGCTCCCGCCGCCGCTCCCGCCGCCGCCGTCGCCACAGATGCCGCCACCGCAGCCGCCGCTACCGCCGCAGCCACCACAACCGCCTCCGCAGGCGCTGCCCGCTACCATCACCACCACCGAGGAGAGATCACGGATGCTCAGCAGGACGCCCCCGCGCCGCCGCGCGGCGCGCCTACCTGCCCGTCGGCGTGACGCTGTGAATGGGCGAGCGGAGGGTTAGCGGGAGGACACAGGGGGAGGGGGGGGGGGGCAAGCGCACGTCCCAAGGGGTACGCCGGCCGCGGCCGGCCGCCGCTGCCGCGGTGCGGCGCCATCCTGGTAGACGGGTGGCGCCGCGGGTAGGGGTCGACCGGCCGTTGCCTCGTCGCCGCCGTCAATGCAGATGCAGATGCAGTGCACCGCGGGAAGGAATGGAAGGGGAGGGTGGCCGCGGGGACGGGGGACCAGCCAGCCGCGGCCGCCCTTGAGCGCGTCGACGAATTCACGCGCGCGTGGCGAGTGCACGGCCGCCGACGTACAGTACGCGTGGCGGCGGAGGTGGTAGGACGAGGAGCCGGCACGACGGGTCGGACCGTTGCTTGGTCTTGGGGCACCCCCGCGTCCACCATCAGGCGTGTTGATCACGCCGAAAAGTTTGGGCCTCTACACGCGGCTGCCCTCCCCTTTTCTTCCCATCTCGATCGATGATTGGTCCAGCCCGAGAAGCTTGGCGGCAATTCATCTGCTCAGAGAACGGTGCTGCACCAGCTATCTGTCGTACGGTACAGTACCGTACATTCACGCGCTCGTCGCGCGACTGGGACAAAACAGACAAAGTCCCGCGGGGTCCGCTGTTTGTAAACTCAAGAGGTACATCGTCGCGAAAACGTACCACTGCTACTGGGGTATACTGCGGGATACTCGTGGTTGGTACCACACAGCACCCCAGATTGGGCTGAAATGGTCTAAAATGGGCCCAGTACAAATATTCGCGGACGCGTATCTCGAGAACGGCGTGTACTAGACCCTCTCACAGAGGCCATTCTTCCAATTGGGGATACATCGCCTGACCAGTATACTCCTGAACCCCCCTCCACGACGCCTCTGGGAGGGGGTGTGCGGACATGTCACGGTCGCCAGTATACCCGAGAAGGAGTTGTGGAGAGCTACTTATCGCGACCTGAGAGCCCTCGCGTACCGTTGTCATGTCACGCTGCGTATCTCGCCCACCGATCACTACGTTGACCACGCCCACTATGCTACGAATAGCGCTGAGAGCGCCTGACAACAGACCACGCGGCGGTCCCTGTGGTGGCTACGTCACCCACGGAAAATACTGTACGTTGCAAGAAAGCATAGATTTTTCGTCCAGGCATGATTCCCCGGGGGCCGCTCTAATAACAGACCCCTCCCCGCCCTCTCTGTCCCCGCCCCCCCCCCCACCCCCCCTGGCCGGAGAGGGGGGAGCGGGGGGGATGCGCTGGCGTGCTGGGCACTCCAGGCTCCCCCCGGTACGCCCCTCTAGCAGCTCCAGGGAGGGGAGCGGACGGGCCCACCGGCGTGCCCCCAGCCGCACCCTCCTGCCAGCACGCATCGAGGTGGCCACCAGCTACCCTCCACGGCACACTCAGCGCTCCCCACATGGTCCCGTCCATGGTACACACGCACCCCACGCCCACGCCTACGCCCACGCCCAAGCCCACGCCCAGCTAAACAACAACACAACGATACGCATATAATAAACAAGAAAAGGCCAGCACCGATAGACAGACGCGGCCCGCCGCGGCAACAGAGAAAGACCACCAGCAGAGCGGCAGGCCGCCAGCACCAACAGACAGACGCGTCCCGCCGCGGAAAAAGAAGAAAGGAGCCAGCAGGGGGGCGGCCGCCAGCACCGACAGACAGACGCGGCTAGCCGCGGCAACAGAAAAAGACCACCAGCAAAGTGGCAAGCCGCCAGCACCAACAGACAGAAGCGCCCCGCCGCGGAAAAAGAAGAAAGGAGCCAGCAGGGGGGCGGCCGCCAGCACCGACAGACAGAGGCGGCCAGCCGTCGCAAAAGAAGAAAGGCGCCAGCAGGGCGGCAGCCACCAGCAGACGGACGGACGCGACCCGCCGCGGCAACAAAAGAAAGGCACCAGCAAGGTAAAGGACGCCAGCACCAACAGACAGACGCGAAGCGCCGCGGCCAAAAAAAAAGGCTCCAGCTTGGAGGCGCCACCCGCGGGGTGAAAAGCAGCCGCCACCAGCAGATGCACGCAGGTGTGGAAAACAAGAAGGTGGGGGGGGGGGGGGTGGTGGGATGGTGGAGAGGGGGGCGTGGGGCACGTGAAGACGGAAGGGGAGGGCGGGGGGGGGGGAAGCTGGAGAGTGGGAGTGGGAGATGGAGGTTAGCTTGGCTGGTCAACGCCCGGGCACAGACGCCCATCCCCCGCCTGTCTGCTGGAGCGCCCCCCCCCCCCGCCCTTCCCCACCCCGCACCCCCCTCACAGGGTGCTCCAGGAGCTCTCTGCCGGGCGTGCGCGCCGCGCACCCGTGCTGTTACGCTGCCCCAGTGCGCGCTCTGCTCTCAGGTGGGGCTCTCCGGGGGACCACGCGCACTATGCTACGAACCGCGCTCACAGGACCTGTCAACAGGTCGCGCGGCGGTATCTGTGGTGGCTACGTCACTCACGGAAAATACTGTACGTTGCAAGAAAGCATAGATTTTCCGTCCAGGAATGATTCCGCGGGGCCCGCTCTCGTCCCAGACCCCTCCCCACCCCGCCTGTCCCCCCCCCCCCCCCCGCACCCCCTGACACGATGCTCCAGGAGCTCTCTGTCCGGGCGTGCGCGCCGCGCACCCGTGCTGTTAGGCTGCCCCAGTGCGCGCTCTGCTCTCAGGTGAGGCTCTCCGGGGGACCACGCGCACTATGCTACGAACCGCGCTCACAGGACCTGTCAACAGGTCGCGCGGCGGTATCTGTGGTGGCTACGTCACTCACGGAAAATACTGTACGTTGCAAGAAAGCATAGATTTTCCGTCCAGGAATGATTCCGCGGGGCCCGCTGTCGTACCAGACCCCTCCCCGCCCCGCCTGTCCCCCCCCCCCCCCCCGCACCCCCTGACACGATGCTCCAGGAGCTCTCTGTCCGGGCGTGCGCGCCGCGCACCCGTGCTGTCAGGCCGCTCCAGTGCGCGCTCTGCTCTCGGGTGGGGCTCCCCGGGGCGCCGTGCTGTGCGTTCGTGCATGGGGACCTTTTCAGCTGCAGGGGAGATGATCCGGGAGTCCACCCGCAACACGACAACGCACTCGATGCGTGACCGGCGAGCATTGGTCGAGACTTGGACCAACCGAGGTGTGAGAAGGGAGCGCGTGGAGAGCGGCTGCGAATGCTTGCTGTTGGACGTGTGACAGAAGTGGTGTCGCGAAGCTGGAATCGGGGCAAGTCGCGCGCAATCCGTTGATAATTCGGCGATATTCGTGCGCAGTTCGGCTCCTCAGGCCTGCCTCGCACCCCCCCACGGCCGTGCCCCCCCCCCCTCGGCGGCTGAGTCCTCCCTTGGGGTGGTGAAGTCTTCCTGGTGCCCCGGTTTTACAGCTGATTTGGGCACTCACGGACATGTAGCCCACCTTTCTGTCGGACCCGGCTCCAGCCGCCCTCCGACGCGAACCACCAGCAGACCACAGCCGACCACAAGTAAACGAGCTACCGTACAGTACATGCGCAGTACAAAAAATAGCCACGAGTACTGCCTAGTATACCCTAGTACGGGTGGTACGTTTTCCCGACGATCACCACCTCCCAGCCACAGTGTGTCTGGCTGCCGGTCGCCGCCTGGCTGCCGGTTCCCTTTCGAGACGCGAAAAGGAGTGACGGTGCCGTCATTCCGCCGCAGTCAGAGTTTGTCAGGCGAGCCCCGTCTGGCATACGCGACAGTAAATACACACGCACAACAGTATGTACGTGGCCAGCTGTGTCCCCCCACTCCCTCCCGCTTGATGCGATGACCGGGGGAGCCTCTTGGCCAGCTATGGTGTCTCCTCGGTCCGCTCCCACGCCGCTGCGTCCCCAGTCGGTAGCAGCCAGCGGGCACCGCGCTCGAGGTGACCTCGGCCTCCTGGTGGGATGCCGCCTCCTGGCGTCACACGCCGTGAGGCCATCCCGTGAGAGGGGGACCGAGGAGATGGAGTAGGGCGGCGGCCGGTGGCCGCTGCCGCCGCGTCTGCCGCGCCAGTCGTCGTCAACGCCACCGCCGCCGCCGCCGCCGCAACCGCCGCCGCCGCCGTCCACGGCGGCGGTGGTAGCGGCGCTGCAAACGGAAAGGGATCACCCTGTAGTCGACGTTGGCCACAAACGGTTGCCGCCCCGACGCGCGGCCAGGCGCGCCCATCCGGTGGCACACCCAGACCATGCACAAGGGGGGGGTGGTACGGAGTGAGGACTTCCTGCGCGGCCACGCCACCCCTCCGCCTCCGACACACACGGCCAGCGGTGGACCAAGGCACCGTGGAGGATGGGCGGAGCGCACGCGTCCGTGGCGGGGCGATTCCGCCTGTTCCAGCCACCACCCCCGCCGCCGCTGCCGCTGGTGGTTGCCGCCGCCGCCGGTCACCTCCGCGGCAGCCGCCGGTCGCCCCCCCTGTCCACCGCCAGCCAGCCTTATTTGATGAACACCACCTCCCACAGGGGTGCCCCCATGGGCGTCTGGCACACGGGGCACGCCGGCGTGGTCGGGCACAAGGCGGCCCAGCGGGCGATGCAGCCGCCATGGCAGACGTGGCCGCAGCAGAGGGTGAGCCACCCCACAGACGCGGCGACGGTCCCGCCATTGCGGCCGCCACCGCCGACGCCGCCGCCGCCGCTGCCGCCGCCGCCGATGAGGTACCCATCGGTCGCGGCAACACCAGCCGCCGCCGCCAGTGGCCCAGCGCCGGTGAGCCCCTCGAGGCACACCCCACACGCGGCGGCGTCGGTGCGGTTGGCCGCCGCCGCGGCGGCCGCCGCCACGTCCACGCCGTCGGCGCCGGTCGGTGGCGGCGGCGGCGGCGGCAGCGTCGGCCGTCGCCGCCACGACGCGGAGAGGACGGCCAGTGGGGAGGCGACGGCGAGGCTGCCGACGAGGAAGAGGAGCGGGCCAAAGCCCGTTGAGCCAAGAAGAAAGTCCATGGCGGGGACGGGGGGGGGGGTGGGGGGGAGGGGGCGGCAGGCAGCGGCAGTGGGGGCAACAGGGGTGGGCGCGTGGGCGTCGCAAGGGAAGCAATGTGCTGAGCAATAGGGACGTAAGGGGGGGGGGGGGGGCGTTTGTAGGGCGTTGCCACAAAAAAAAAAAAACAGGGGAGGAACGGGGGGCCGAGCGCATTGGACGCGTCGATCGGTGATGGGGACGGGGCGCGTGCCGCGCCTTGTAGACGGCGCCGGCCGGCGTGCCCCCCACGGACCAAGAGGGGAACGCCGCCGCCGCGGGCGCCGCCCTTCACCCCCCCCCCCCCCCCGCACACGCTGCGCACTCTGCGATACGCGCCGGGCGGTGGGCAAGGCGGGGCGGGCGGCCCCCCCCCCCCCCCCCCGCCCCCCCTGGCGCCCCATGACGAGGCTCCCCCCCCAACTGCGTGGCATCCGTCGGCGCGCGCGACGGCAGACCCAATGGACCGCCTCCCCCCCCTCCTCCCCTCCCAGCCACCCCCCCCCCCCCGCCCCTGCCCATCCGGTGCCCGCGCGGCCGCGGTGGCCGTCGGCGAGAGGCCCCATGACGAGGTGCCGGCGGCGGCACGCGGCGGCCGCCGCCCGCGGTCGGCCGGCACGCGCCAGGCGGGCGTGCCTGGCAAGCGTCGGCGAGCGACGGCGCGGTGGGCGGCAGGGGGGGAGGCACGCGTGGGAGGAGGGGATGGCGGGATCGACGGGGGGGGGGGGGGAGGGGCGGCGCGGGGGGGGAGAGGTGGGGGGACGTAGGGAGAAGAGGGGGGGGGGGGGGGGGGGACGCGCGGAGCAGAGGGGTGCGGAGGGGGGGGCGGGAACGTCACGGCGTGGCGCGGGGGAGCGACGCCGCCGCCGCCGCCGCCGCCGCGGCCGCCGCCGCTGAGCGGCGCGCCGTTGCGGCGGCGCCGTCGCGGCCGTTGCGCGCCTGCCGTCGCGGCCGTTGCGCGCCTGCCGCCGCGCGGGTGACGAGGACGGGGGCCGAGGGGGGCGGCGCCGCGCCACGGCGGCGGCGGCCGCGGCGGCGGTGGATCTGGGGCGCGTCGGATCCGACGGGGGCGGGGCCGACCGGGGGGGGGGGGGGGGGGGGTCGACGCCGCGGCGTCGGCCGTGGACCGGCGCGGCGCGCGCCGCTGCCAAGCCGGTTTGGCCGGCGGGCCGCTGTGCGTGGCGGCGGGTGGCCGTCGTGGCCGACGCCGCCGGCCGAGGGCGTGTGCCCGCCGGCGGCGGGAGCGCCTGCCGTCGGCGTGGCGACCCGACGGGTCGGCGCGTGCCGCGGGGGGGGGACGACCGCGCGGAGAGGTGCGGCGCGCGCCCGCGCGGCGGGCGGCGCTGCGGCGGCCAGCTGCCCGCGTCGGCGGCCGCCACCGTGGGTGCTCCCCCTCGGCCCCCCCCCCCCCCGAGTTCTCTAGCGTCAACGCTCCTCGCCCCCCCTCCGTCACCCGCCCGCCACCCGTGCAGACCGCACCAGCCACACCGCTGACGCCGCCGTGCCGCCGCCGGCCGCCAACGCGTGCGACCACACCCGCCCCCCCCCCCCTCCGTACGTCCCGCAGACACACCGCCGCCACCCACCTGCCCCCGCACCACACCCGCCGCCGCCGCCCACAGCGCTGTCGCGGGCATCCGCACGCGGGGCACCCCCCGTCCCGTCACGCCCGCCGCCGTGCCCACTGCCACACCCGCCACGGCGTCGTCCGACCACCCCGCTACAGGCCGACCGCGGCGGCGCCGACCGGGGGGGTCGGCGCGCCAACAAGGGTCCGCCGCGTCGGCTCGGTTTGGGCGCCCCACCTCCGCCGCCGCCGTCGTCCCGTCCAACGCGGCGGCGCCAACGAGCCGGCCGCGTCCACGGCTGGCGCCCCGTTGACCCAGCGGCCGCCGCCGACGCGACGGTGGCGCGCACGCCGCCGTCGCGGCTGTGCGCGGCAAGACCCCCATCGACACGGAAGGGGGGCGTCCGCTGCGCACCATACTCTCCGGGTGGGGGTGTATGTCGAAGAAACACGCCGTGGCCACACCCGTGCTCCGGCGGGTGACGCCCCACAGGGCGGCCACGGCCTGCAGTGTGGGCGGGCCCGTCTCTGAAAAACGCTCGGAAGTTCGCCACCCGCGCGCCAAAGCCGTAGTGGTCGGCAAGACAGCCACACCACCGCGTCGCGCTACGGCTCCTCTGATGGCAGCGCAGAGGGTATCCCTGGGCGGACTTTCTCAGCGGGCGGGCGCTCAAAGCGTGCCGCTTGTGCGGGTGCCAGGGTGCGCATCCAGGGTAGAGGACGCGACCTGGGGCGCCCGTCAGCACCGTCGGGACAGGGAGGACGCGCGCGCCTTGGCTGACGGCCAGCAGGCCTCGCGGGGGAACAGCGGGGGGGGGGGCGCGCGTTGGCATCGCGATCGTCGCCGCCGCCGCCGCTGTCCCTGCCGGCAGCTGTTGCCGACACGTCCGTCGGGCCGCGCGCGCCGACCGCCGGCGCCCGCCACCGGGTGCCACAGGCGCGGGGGCGGCGGCCGCCGTCGGCAACGGCGGTCGCTGGGACGGACAAGACGGCCATCCCAGCTGCCTTGATGGGAAGGTACACGCGTGACTGCCAGCCGGGCGCGAGCGCGGGTCTCCTCAGAAGGAGAACAACCTAAAGAAGACAGCGGGGTGTGGGGGCGTGCACGCTGGAAAAGCATGCTGCAACGTTTGGGTTTCAAGTGCCCACGTATCGAAAACATCAAACGCATGAACTGCCGATGTTGAAACATCAAATTCCAAAGGACACCCCAATGTACGGGATGGAATAACAAACCCAGCAAGGGCAACCGCCAAGTGGTGCCTACGAGCGAGATGGACGTGACGTGGCCCTCGTCACACCCCATCGACATGGCCAGCGTCCCGGCCCCCCCCGCACAGCTTTCCTTCCCGCCTCTGCTGGCACAGCGTCGCGGCCAGCGCCGCGACGCGGCATGCGGAGACGGGCCACCTCCCCGACCAGGTCACCCCCCCACACCCTCCCTGCCTCCCAACCTGACGTGGGGCCGCGGACCACAGGGAGGCGTCTCGGTCACGGCGGATGAGACCGCTGCCAGGAAGACGGGCAGGAGAGACGACCGGCGGTGCCGCGGCGGGCGTTGTTGCCGCCGCGCAACGGCCCCGCGGCGGCCTGTGAGGTGTGTTCAGCCGTCGGCCGGTGGCCCACGTCGACCGCCCACCCCCCCCTGTGCCCCTCGTCGCAACGTTCTGCTTTGCCGCTCTGCCACAACCCGCGACGCGGGGCGGTATTGGCGGGCGGGACCGCCGCCAAGAGGGTGTGGGTGAGAGACGGTTGGCGGGACCGCAGCTGGGGTTGTTGGTGCGCGGCGGCCGCCGCTCTTATCCGGTGTCTCTCGATGGATCAACCAGAGTAGCAACGCCGGCAGCGTGGCCGGACGATCAGACGGACAGCACGGCCTCGTGCGCGGGCGCATCCGCTCTCGACGGGTGGCGTCACCCCCCACGAGGCCCCGTGTGGACCCACGGGGTTGGGCAAGGGGAGCCTCCACCCCGCTTGTTACCTCCAAATGCGCCAGCACCCGCCTCTACCACCGCACCCCAGTAGCGTCGTGCTGGCGTCACCTGCTCGGGGCGACGCCACCTCGGCACCCCGCGCGAGCCTGCCCGGCTAGACGCGCCTGTGCCGCCCGCCGCCCGCTTGAGCCACCCTCTGGCCAACAGGGCGCTCCCGAGACGAGGAGATGGGGGGGCTGGGATGGCAGCCGCCGTGGCGACCAGGGCGACACGGACACGTTTGGCACTCCCCAAGCGTCCCCTGGCGTGGGGGGGAGGCGGGGGGGCGGCGCTTCCGGCTGGCGAGACGGTCATGCACGGGCGGTCAAGCCGGTGGCTTGGGGTATATAAGAGCAGCAGTGGCGGGCGTCTTCAGCGTTTGTCATCCCCATGCCAACGTCACACGCGCCAAACCAGCATCCCTTCCCCCAACCTCTGTCGACAACCAACGCCCACTGCTACTTGGCACGCGGCACCATGGCTCCCCGCACCTTCCTCCGCCTGCTCGGTGTGGCGGCGGTGGCCACCCTGCTGGCCACCTGCATGGCGGTCACGGTTGACGGCAGCTCGCCGCCCAAGGGCGCAACCGCCCTCAAAGACGCCGACGCGCTGCGCGCCAAGATCGTGCAGGACCTGGTCGCGAGTGGCATCCCCGCCACGGAAGTGGCCGGCCGCACCACCCGCTGCGCCGCGTCGGCCAAGAGCGCCCGCGCCTGCCGCTCCGTCGCGCCGGCGTGCCGGCCCAACGCGCGCGGCGGCTGCGACGCGACGGTCACCGTCGAGTGGAACTCCAACGCGGCGAGCCGCCGGTCGGGCTGCACGGGCGGCAAGGCCGCGGGTGGGGGTGGGTGCGTCGGGGCGGGGCCCGACGAGCAGCTGGAGCAGGCGCTGGCGACGCTCGCCGACGCGGGGATCGCCAAGGAGGATGTCAGCGGGGTGGTGGTGCGGTGTGACGGCGCCGCGCGGGGCAGCAAGGCGTGCAAGAGCACGGGCGGCCGCGTCAGCCGCCGCCGCTGGCGGTGGCGCATCCGCATCACCATCATCATCCGCTTTTGATGAGCGGGTGGTGCAAGGGATGGGGGGGGCGGGGGGAGCGCAGCCGTCTGTGCATGGCTGCTCCCCACTCTCTCTTTTGCAGTCGGGCGGCCGCGCACCCTGCGCGGTGCTCCGACGTCCACGCATCCGGCGGGGGGGCGGAGCTTTCGTTTTCATCCCCACCGCGTGACGCATGCCGCACCGGGTCGTGTGCACTGGGTACGGCTGGCTGTGTGGGGTTTGACCGCTGGGCACTGTGACATCGTCATGATCAATGAATCTGTTTCACGGTCAATGGCTTGCTTTCTACTCGTAGGACCGCTCGTATCCCCGTCTCTCCAGCTCCCGCGATCCTTCGTGGTCGTGGTCGCGCGCTCCCAGTCGCCCGGAATGGAGGGAACACACCCCATGGTCAGCATGGTGACCGCCAGCCACACGTCGCGGCGAGTGTCCTATGCAAACCAACAACCAACGCCCCTGTCGGTCGCGGCCGCGGTGCAAGCCGGCCCCCCACCACGCCACCGTGACACCGCCCACGCAAACTCAAAACACAGGGGGGGAGGGGAGGAGGATCCACGACTCGGCTCGAGGTGAAGCGGACTTTGGGGAATTGCGCCGCGCGTCGGTCGAAGCGCTATCCGGGTACGCGGGGGTGGCATGGCGATAGGCGGCATAGGGAACCCGCCCCTCAACCAGACCGTTGCTGCCGCGGCGGCGGCGGTGCTGGACCACCACTCGGTGTTTTTCTTTTTTTTTTTGCGAGTTGACGTCCAATGAAAGAAAGTCAATGAGCGAGGGAGGTGGATGGCGGAAGCGGAGCGGGAAGCGCGACGCCGCCACCCAGAGGCGGCCGCTTCCCCCTGTCGTCGTGCCCACCACCGCCTCGACCGCGGCCACCGCCACGCGTGGCGCGCACCTCCCCTCCGTCAACGTGCCGGCGATGGCAGGCGCCATTGCGGCAGTGGCGCAAGAGACGGTGGCGCCGCACGGCGACTCTCCCACCCTTCTCCCGCCGTCTGGGCGGTTCGGTGCGGGTGGCCAGCGCTCCTGGTACCACCGCAGCGACGCGCCGCACCCCACCCCGACAAGTAGCAAGGACAAGAACAAAAGGTACGACAATTCAATTCATCACATAAAAAAAAAACAATGATCGGACGACGCCTCTGAAGCAGAGACGCCCCTCGTCTGGTGCGCTGCGGTCCCACGCCGCCTCCCTCACACCTCTCAACCTCGCCCCCCATCCACTCATCGCTTGCTTCACAGGGGCACCCGCGCACCACCTGCCCGTGGCAGTTCCCCCTCCTCCCCCCCCCCTCCCCCTCCCTCTCTCGCCAAGAGTGCGTTGCCGACCTACAGGGTCATGCCCAGACGGTTGAGGCGCCGGTAGACGGGCACGGACGACCCCTTTGAGTGGGAGTAGTGCCCGCCATAGCCGCCGTGGCCACGGGGGCCCGCCGGCCCCTTGGGACCCACAGGGCCCTTGGGGCCGACGCGGCCGGCGGGACCGGCGGGACCGGCGGGGCCATTGTGCCCCTTGGCGCCAGCCGGCCCAGCGGGGCCGACCGCCCCGGCCTTGCCGGGCGGACCCGTCTCCCCCGGCGGCCCCTTGGCGCCAACCGACCCGGGCGGCCCCGCCGGGCCGACCGCCCCGTCGGCGCCGTCCTCGCCATCGGCGCCATCCTTGCCGTCGGCGCCATCATCACCGTCGGCGCCGGCAGGGCCGACAGCGCCCATCGGGCCGACAGCGCCGGCGGCGCCCTTGTTGCCCTTTGGTCCAGCCGGCCCCGCGGGGCCAGCCGCCCCGTCCGCGCCAGGCGCGCCCGCCTGCCCAGGCGGCCCCTTCTTGCCAACGGCCCCGTCGGCACCATCCTTCCCGTCCTTGCCATCCTCCCCGTCAGCACCGACAGGGCCAACGGCGCCCGCCGGGCCGGCGGGGCCGACGGCGCCATCGTGCCCCTTGAGGCCAGACGGCCCCTTGGCACCATCCGCCCCCATCGCACCGGGTGCGCCCTTTGGCCCCGCCGGCCCCGCCGCGCCCACCTCCCCGTCGGCGCCATCCTTGCCGTCGGCGCCGTCCTCGCCGTCCGCGCCGGCCGGCCCCCGCTTGCCCACACCCACCGGACCCTTCATGCCCTGATGGCCCTTCATGCCCTTGTCGCCCTTGTCACCCTTGGGGCCCTTGGGGCCCGCATCGCCCTTGGCGCCCATAGCCCCCCGGCTGCCATCCTCCCCATCCTCACCGTCAGCGCCGGGCGGCCCCGCCTTGCCCTTGCCCGCCGGCCCGGTCATCCCCTTCTCGCCCTTGGCGCCCGTGTGGCCCTTGGGCCCCGTGTCCCCCTTGGGACCCTTGTCGCCCTTGGGGCCCTTGTCGCCCTTGTCGCCGTCCTCGCCATCATCGCCGTCCGCGCCGGGCGGCCCCACCTTGCCCTTGCCCGCCGGACCCTGCATGCCCTTGTCGCCCTTGAGCCCAGCAGGCCCCGCCTTACCCGGCGTGCCCGCCACGCCCGGGTAGCCCCGCGGGCCGCGCTCACCCGGCTTGCCAACACCAGCGGGTCCCGCTGGCCCCTTTGGTCCCGCCGGCCCGGCAGGCCCCGTCTTGCCCGTGTGGCCCGTCTTGCCCGGGGGTCCCGCGGGGCCGCGCGGCCCCGCATGCCCATAGCCCTTGACGTACACCGTGCCCGACTTGCCAGCCGGCCCGCGGGGGCCCACCGGCCCGCGCGGCCCCGCCGGGCAGTGGCACTGCGGCTGCCGGTAGTACGTGCGGACCGACTTGCGCAGCGCCGCGGTCGTGCCGTCCACGCGCGCCACGTGGCCGTCCACGCCCGCCCGCGTCGCCGTCACGTCCGCCTGCGTCGCGGCCACCGCGGCCATCAGCTCGGTGCGGAGGGCGGCGGTGGCGTCCGCGACGGCCGTGTGGACGGCCGCCGACGGCAGCGACGACGGCCCCGTCACGGCGGCCGTGCCCAAGAGCACAAACAGGGTGCTGGCCACCGACGCCGCCACCGCCAGGCCGGCCGTGCGCCCAGACGTTGTCACCGACGCCATCGTCGACCAGAGGCGGAAGCACAACAGGGACGGCGTGCACGCGGCCGCCGCCAACCGCAGACAGCCGCGGACGTGCAGCGGGGCGGCGGCAAGGAGCAGGTGGGGGCGGTCGACGGCGAGGGGGAACCGCCCGTCACGCGCGTGCGCGTTGGTAGCGGCAGGGGAGCGGGTGCAGGCGGTGGGGTGAGGGGCTGCGGCTGGCGACCCAGGTGGGCGCCATTGGGGCGGCGGCCGGCGGCCCCTATATACCCGCCCGCGGCGCGCCGCCGCCGCCGCTCGCCGCGGCGGCCGAGGCGGCGCGCGTACCGCACGCCGCGGCCGGGCAGGCCCCCCCACCCGCGCGACGCGGCCCCCCCCCCCCCCCCCGCCCAACCAACGCAACGCCGTCGCCGCTGCCGCCGCTGCCGCTGCTGCTGCCGCCGCTGCCGCCGCTGCCGCTGCCGCCGCTGCCGTGGCCGGCCGCCAAGATAGAGACCCCGCCCGCAGGCCTAGCGGGACCGCGGCCGCCGCGCGTCGCCGGCCGCCCGGCGGTCGGCTTGTCCCCCTCCAAGTGGAGCGGAGGGAGCACCCGGTGCAGGGGGCAGAGGGGGGGGGGGGGGAAAGAAGAGCATGGGCACCGGGGGGAGGGCGGAGGGTGACAGCGCGGGAGGGGGAAAGAAAAGGGGGAATAAAAGGCAGGGGCGACCAGGGGGTGGCACGCCAGCGGGCGCAACGACCCACCCACGGTGCCGGCCGCCCCGCCCGCGGCCGCGACGCCGCGCGGCGGCGGCGGCGGCGGGCGTGGCCCGCCGTGCCGCCGCGGTGGCTGGCGGCGGCAGCGCCAATGCAGCCGCAGCGCGCTGCTGCGGGGCGGTCGGGGACGCGCGGGGGGGGAAAGGAGGGGGGGGGGGGGGACGGCCGGGAAGCGCCCGCGGGTGCAGGGGGAGGCCGCGGGGGAAGCGCTCGCGGGTGCAGGGGGGGATCCTTCGCTCCATGATGGCGGTGGTTGGTGACGGCGCCAGCGGCGGGAGGGGGGGGGGGGGGAAGTGCGCCGCCGCGGCCGCGGGCGACCGCGGCCGCGGCCGCCGCGGCGGCGCCCCCCCCCGCGGCACGTGCATCCACGCGCGGGACGGGCGACCGCGGCGGCCGCCGCGGGCGGCCGCCTGGCGCCGCCCGTCCAAGGGGGGGAGGGGCGGCCGGCGGGGGGGGGGGGGGGTCGCCCGCGCCGCGCGCCGCGCGGCGCGCGGCAGCGGACTTTGCCGGCTCCCCGCCGGCGCCGTCCACCCGCGCGGGCGGTGGGGGTGGGACGCGCGCCCGCGCGCGCGACGGGGCGGAAGCGCAACGTGTATTGCAGTCCTCCCAAATTTGTCCGATGGGATCAAAGTCAAGACTGGGTATGGTCAACTTCCTATTGGTCGATCCGTTTTATCCGGCTGCATGGATGGCTGAGACGCAGTTGACCAGCTCTGGACCCGGCTCTTGACTTCGACCAGATCGGACAAAATTGAGAATACAGCAACACCGACGGCGGATTCGGGCCGAGCGTCGGGTGTGGGTGTGGGTGTACTGTACCGCCCATTTCCCTTGGTTTTTTTTTGGTCGCGCGCCTGCCCGTGCCGCCGCGCCGTGCAGGCGGCCGCCGCCGCCGCCGCCGCGCGCGTCGTGCAGGCGGCGGGCGGGCGCTGCGCCCGCCGCGCCGCCCGCGGGCGCGCGTCCGTCCCGGCGCGGGAGGCGGCAGCGGGAAGGGGGGCACCGCCGCCCTCCCCCCCTCCCCCCTCCCCGGCTGCCTGCGCGGCGCCCCCCCGGCCGGCACGGCCGCCGCCGCCGTCGGCCGGCACGGCCGCCGCCGCCGTCGGCCGGCCGCCACGTGGGCGCCATCCTCCCCCGCCGCGGCGGCGGCGTGTCCCCGCCGGCCGCCGCGGGGCGGCCCCGGCGGCGCCGCCGCCGCCGCGCCGCCACCGCGGCGGCCGCGTCCCCCCCCGCGCGCCGCCACGGGCTGCCGCCGCCACCGCCGGCCGACACCGCCTGGACGGGGCGC
This sequence comes from Pyropia haitanensis, assembly GCA_008729055.1. Taxonomy (NCBI): domain Eukaryota; phylum Rhodophyta; class Bangiophyceae; order Bangiales; family Bangiaceae; genus Pyropia; species Pyropia haitanensis. The sequence goes on from SDUX01000010.1 coordinate 1,413,570, forward strand.
CGCCGCGGCCGGCGCGCCGGCCGGCCGGCCGACCCGCCCGCCGCGCCGCCGCCGCGGCGGCGCCGCGTCGGCCCGCCGCGGTGTCCATGGCGCCGTCTGGCAGCCGTGGCGGGCTTGGGGTGGGGGGGGGGGGGCGCCCGGGGGGGGGTGTGCCCGCCGCGCGCCGGCTGCCGCCGTCGTGCCGTCAACGCACAAACGGGGGGCGCCGCGGGCGTGGCCACGCCAGGCCGTAGCGGCGGCTGGTAGGGGGTCGCCGCCGCCGGTCGTGTCGTGGCGGTCGTGACGGGCGTCCGCCGGCCGCGCTTGTCGCCGGCCGCGTGCTCCCGTCGGTCGGTTGGGCTGCCTCCCCCGCGGGGCCGTGGGTATGGCTGCCGTGGGGGGGCGCCGCGGTCGCGGCGGCCGCGGCCGTCGTGGCCGCCGCGTGGACGGCGTGCGTGTGGTCGCGGCGGTGGGGGTGGGGGTGGCGGTGGCGGCGGTGGCGGCCGCGTTGCTCGTCGCGGCGGTGCCGCCGCGGAATGTGTGTCTGGCGGCTGGCGGCGGCGGCGGTGGCGGCGGCGGCGGTGGCGGCGGCGGTGGTGGTGGTGGCGGCGGCGTGGCGGCGGCGTGCGGGGGTGCGGCGGTGGACACCCGCGGCGGCGGCGGCGGCGGTGGCGGCGGCGGCGGCGGCGGTGACGGCGGCGGCGGCGGCGCCGTGGCCGCCACCGCCCGCGATTTCGCGGCCACCAGCTTTGCGGGCGTCTACACCAAGCGCCTCCCGTCGGTGGGCGCGTGCCCGGCGACGATTGTGCACACGTCCAACGGGTCCCCCCCCCCCTTTGCCATCCCGTCGACCGTTTCGCTGCCGCCGTCGCGCGCGCTCGGCACCGCGGCGCCCGCGGCGGCGCTCGCGCTGCCGCCGCTGCCGGCCGTCTACCTGCGGCACGAGTCGACGGCCATGGACGGGGCGGTGTGTGGGCCCGCCGACGCGGGGCTCCTGCTCACGTCATCGTCGGCGGTGCCGGCGGAGCAGCGGGAGCGCCTCTTTGTCGCCGCCGCGTCGGCACTGGCGGGCCGTGGCCGGCCGGTGCCGGCGTCGGTGGCGGCGCTCGCGGACCAGCTGAGCGACTTTTGGGTGGGCGTCGAGACGGCGGGCCGCGTGTGTGGCGGCGGCGCGGCGGGCGTCTTCCCCGCCGGCACCACCGTTGCGTTTTTGAAGGAGGACCGCACCGTCACGGCCGGCCTGCTGCGCTTCGCGCCGGGCTTCAAGTACATGGTCGTCGTGCACACCCCGACCGAGCTGACCTGCGTGTACCGCGCGGAGCTGGTGGACGAGGTCAGCGCGTACGCGGCCAACCCGCCGGCGACGCCGACGCCGCTGCCGACGCCGTCGCCGTCGCCGACGGCGGCGGCCGACGTGGAAGAGGAGACGGTCGACGCGTCTGCGCTGGCGGTCGACGCGCCGGCCGACGGCAACGACGGCGGCCGCGCCGGCGGCGGCCTCATTGGGGGTATCATCAACAGCGGGGAGGAGAGCAAGGAGAAGCTCGCAGAGAGTGGCATCCTGGTGGTCGGCTCGGTCTTGTCCACGCTGCTCACCGCCAAGGAGCCGAGCCCGTCGCCGACAGCAGTGCCCGTTCCCGTCGCCGCACCGTCGCCCGTCGCCGCAGGTGGCGGTGGCGGTGGCGGCGGTGGCGGGGGGGCCGGCGCGTCCCCGCCGTCGCCCTCGCCACAGGCGACGACAGCGGCGCAGCTCCCGGCGATGGGGGGTGACCGCGACGCGGGCGGGGGCGGCCCGCCCGCCGCGTCGGGCGTGTTTCTAGACGCGACCGCCTCCGAGTCGCCCGCCTGCTTCCCCGGCGACGCGCTTGTGACGACCGCCGGCGGCGGCACGCTCCGCATGGCCGACGTCCGCCTCTCCACGGTCCTCGCCGCCGGCGCCGGCGCCCCCCCCGCGGCGGTCTACTTTTTCTCCCACCGCCAGGCAGACACGCCCGCGACTGCCTACACGCGGCTCTCCGTCGCCGGCGGGTCGGTGCTGGAGCTGACGCCCGGACACTTGGTGCCCCTCTATGGCAGCGGCACACTGGTGGCGGCGGCGGCCGTTGCCGCCGGCGACGCGCTCATCGCCGCGAATGGCACCGCCGCGGTCGTCGTCGGCACGTCCCGCGTCGTCCGCCGCGGCGCGGGGTTGTACAACCCACACACCGCGGCGGGGCGGCTGGTCGTGGGGGGGGTGCTCGTCAGCTGCTACACGACCGCTGTGGGCGTGCGGGCCGCGCGGGCGGGGCTGTCGCTGGTGCGTGCCGCGGCGGCGGTGGGGGTGGCGGGCAGGTGGCGCGCGGCGGGGATGGCAGAGGGGGGGGGGTGGGCGCTCCACTGGCTCGCCGCGGCGCTGCCGTCAGGCGCGTGAAAGTAGGCCGTGGGAGTGGCGCACGGAGCGTGGAGAGACTCACGCGTTTGTGAAGGAGGTCGGGGAGGGGGCAGGGGGAGTGGAGAGTGGGCTGGAGGGGGTCGGATGAGCCAAACAGGGCGCTCTCCATACTTGCATGCACACGGGGGGACAGAGTGTCCAAGCAACTCCGGCGTACGCACAACGGAAAAGGTCATGCTACCAAGGCCTCGGTGTACATTGCACGTGTGGCATGGGGAGTGTCCGACGGCAAGCGTGGCCCCACACCCAAGACGCACGTCAAAACTGTCTAGTGTACATAGTCATACATGGCAGGGAGTCTGCCCTTGTGTGCAGCACACACGCAGCAGCGGCCGCGTGCCGCCTTCACCCACAGCAGCCGCGATACGGGGTCACGGCCGTCGCTACGGGCATGGCTCACGCCTCCACAGAGCGGGCCACCTCGGCCAGCGCCCGCGCACTCGCGTGCAGCTTGGTGTGCTCCGCCTCGCTCAGCGGCACGCGGAGGACGCGCTCCACCCCCCCCCGGCCGAGCACCGCGGGTAGGGACAGGAACACGTCCTCCTCGATGCCGTACGTGCCCTTGGCCGCCACCGACACCGGCACCACCCGCTTCTCGTCACGCAGGATAAACCCGACGAGCGCGCCCACCGCGGCGCCAACGCCCCAGTTGGTGTACCCCTTGAGGCCAATGACGTGCTTGGCCGCCCCGACGACGCGCGCGTGGAGCGCCGCCCACGCGCCGTCGGTCATGCGGATGTCAGCAAACCGGGCGCCGCCGACGTTGGCCATTGACGCCACCGCCACCGACGAGTCGCCGTGCTCGCCCAGGATGGACGCGTGGACCGACTTGGGCGCGACGCCCAGCTCGGACGCGAGCGCCACCCGCAGGCGGGACGAGTCGAGGTACGTCCCCGAGCCAAACACCCGCCCCGCGGGGAAGCCGCTGAGGCGGGCGGCGATGGCGGTGAGGATGTCCACGGGGTTGGAGACGATGAGGAGGATGGCGTCGGGGGAGCGGGCGACCAGAGGCGGCAGGATGGAGCGGTAGATGGCGGCGTTGCGAGCGACGAGCGCGAGACGGGACTCGCCGGGCCGCTGCCGCGCGCCCGCCGTGATGATGATCACGTCCGACGCCTCGCTGCCGTCATAGTTGGGCGCCGCCGCCTTGACGTTGGCGTGGTAAAACTGCGCGCGCCGACGGTGGGGGAGACGGGCAGAGCGTATGGGGGGGAGGCGGCGGAGGGAAACAGGCAGCGTGCACGCAATGCCAGGAGGGCAAGTGGCTTACGGGTGTCCGCCAGCGTCAGCGGCGTCCGCCAGGGTCAGGACCACATTGCGAGCGGGCGACCGGCCCAGCTCAACCCCCCTCCCCCCCCCTCCCCCCCACACCACAACACACGCACACACAGGGCAGCTGAAAACAAAAACGGCCCGACACGAGTCACGTACCGCCCCCCCATGGCAAAAGTCGAGCACCTCCCCCTGCATCTTCCTCCTCAGCCGGAGCGACTCACGTACCGCGCCGCCGTGGGTAAAGTCGAGGACCTCCCCCTCCACCTTCTTCGCGTCCACGTCGGCAAACACCAGCGTCGACGCGAGGCCCGTCGACAGGATGGCGCTCGCACACGCCATGCCCACGCTGCCGCAGCCCACAATCGTCACCTTGGCGCCGCGGAGGGAGCCGACGCCGCGGTCGCCGCCGCCGCCGACCGACGGGAAGCACAGCTCGTCGACGAGGGAGCCCGCGATGCCGCCGCTGCTGCCGCCGCTGTCGTTGCCGCCGCCGTTGCTGTCGGTGGCGGGCGCGGCCGCCGCCGCCGCCGCCGCCGCCGTCGCCGCCGCTGGGGGGGGGGCCGCCGCCGCAACGGGCGTCGACGTCGTCATCGTGGGGGCCGTGGTGGGGGGAGGAAGATGGCGCACCGCCGTGGACGGGGAGGGGGAGGGGGCAGCGGGCTGGCCGTGCGCGATGGACCAGGGGGCGAGGGAAGGTTGAGGAGGCCGGGTGAGACGGCCGGGGGACTCCACTCGCGACGTTTATACTCGTGCAAAGCAAAGGAGACGCGTCGGGCCAAGCGCGGACGAGAGTGCGCGCACCCCCGACTGCCGGGCATCCGATTGGCCGCCAGCCCGCTCTGCCTCTGCCGCGGGTAGTCTATTTCGGTGGAGGTGCCACGGCGACCAACAGGAAAGGCGCTCCCGCTGCATCAGCATGGCCGACGGATCGACTGAGCAGCCAGCTATGAAGAAAGGACCATACCATGCCATGGACGGCAGAGGCGAACAACAGCCCTGTGTCCGGGAGGGCCACGCGCGTGTCTGTGAAGGACACACATTTCTGTCATCGCCCCGCCCTGTCCGCACCGCTGCCACAGACTGAAGAGACACGGGGACTCCACCCTTGATCCGCCTTCCGTGTTGGATGTGCTGTCATTCTGCACAGCAGCGTAGGCTGCATGCAGAATTGAGTTCGCATGTCGCCTTTGACAAATACACTTGCGTACAAGAGATGACTTCAGTCCAAGAATTGGCTCTAGTGTCTATTCTACCGGAGATGAGGATCAAATGATCCTCACCTGAGGATCATTTGATCCTCGCCTGACCTGACAAGAAATCGTCGATTCCATGCATCTGAGAGGGTTTTTTGTCCTCCACCAGGCTACGGAGAGCTACAGACGCAGCCTGAGGGGCGCCCGCGGCGACCGGCGGCCGCGGCGCCGTTCGCAGCGCCGGCGAAGACGACCACAAAGGCGACGACAGGGGCGCCACGAGAGGGGCGCCAGGCAGAGGCCCCGCCACGGCGGCCAGCGCGCCCGGCGCAGCGAGCGCAGGTGCGCCCGGACCGGGCGCCCCAAACGACGGCCGCGCCACGGCCAGCACCACAGCCCCCTGCCCGGTGCCGGTAGGGCGCCGAACACGGGCGCCCGCGGCGCCCCCGCCGGCGGAGGCGTCGGAGTTGCGCCCCCACCCCGCCGCGGCGGCGTCGTCGCCGGCACAGCCGCCGTCGCCAGTGCCGCCTCCGACCCCTACGCCGGCGTCGACGGCGACGGCTGCGCGGCGGAGGAGGCGGAGGTGACGGCGCCTCCGCCGGAGGCCAGACTCCCACCCCGTCCCCCTTCGACGTCGCCGGCGGCGGCAGGAGCGACGAAAAGGGCGAGAAGGCCGCCGGCGGGAAGGGCGATGGCCCTCCCCGCTTTCCGGCCACCGGTGGGGCCAACACTCGGCAGCTGCTGCCGCGGCCGCTGCCGGCGGACGCCGGCGACGCTGCCGCGCGCGACGGCGTTCCGCCATTGCCGCTGCCGCTGCCGCTGCCGCTGCCGCTGCCGTTGCCGGCGGCGGCGGCAACGCTGCTCGCTGAAGCCGCCGCGGGGGGCGTGCCGCCAAAGCGAAATTCCCCCAGCAGGGCCCCCCCAAAGGGCCCCCCCCCGGGGGTGGCCGCCCCGCCGCGCAGGCGCACCCCAAAGGGCATCCCATACGTCCAGGGGGTGGCCCCAAACGGCGGCGCCGCCACCACCCCGCCGCAGCTGCCCGCCGTCGGCGTGCCGCCACTGGGGACGCCGCCGCCCACCGGGGCGGCGCCCGCCCCCGCCCGCGACGGCGTCTGGGGGGTGCCCCCCGCCGGCGGGGCACCCGCCGCTGCCGTGGCGCGGGGGTGGGCAGAGGGGAAGACCTGTGAAGGAGGAGGAGTAAACTGGCAACCGTTCGGCTGAGGGGGCCTTTCCCGTAGTCGACCTCCCCTCTGCGCTCCGCCATGGTGTGCGGAACCCGCACGCGCCAGGCTCTCTCTGCTTTAGTGCGTCCGCGGCACGCGGCGGGCGCGCAAGACCTGGCACATGGTGCCGCGGGCGGCGATCCCAGGTGCAGCGCCACCGGCCCGGGCACTCGACAAAAAGCGCGCCAAACTCATCTTCTGCTCAAGCTTGGATGCAGCCAAGCTCCCCCAAGGGCAAAGAGACGGCGCTGAGTTCGTTTCTGGCCTCAGAAAAGGCGGCAGGTGGCGGGAAATAGAAGAAAACAGACACTGAAAAACCGGATCACTTGATCCGAAAAGGATCAAATGATCCGGTCGGTAGAATAGACACTAGTTCATTCAAAGAGCACCAACTGCTTCGCGCACGCAAGCGCGATAACACCAGAGTGTGGTGGGTCACTCTCGCCCCCCCGTTCTTCCCCCTCCCCTCGCTTGCCGCCACCCACTGTTCCTCCCCTCACTCCTCACCTCGCACCCCGGCCTTCACTCCCTCCCCCTTGGCCTGTTCCTTTTTGGCGCGACCGCCTCGCCCGCCGATGGGCCGCCCCCCCCCGCCGACCTCCCCCTCCCCCCCACCCCCCCCGCCACCCCCCCCTCCCGCGCGACGCGCACACCCTCGCGGCCCTCGTCGCCGCGGCGGGCGCGCCCGCCACCGACGCGCGCGTCGTCCCCCAGCTGCTCGAGCTGCTCCACCGCTCCGCGGTGGCGACGCTCGACGACGCGCGGGACGTGGCCGCCCACGACGGGCGGGCGGTGGTGGGCGCCGCGGACATCCGGCTGGCCGCGGCCGAGGCGGCCGCCGCGGCCTCGGGGGGGGGGGGGGTGGAGGGGTGGGGCTGGGCGTGGGGGGGGGGCGCCCGGGGCTGACCCGCGCCGCGCTGGTCGAGCTGGCGCGGGAGGTGAACACGCGGGAGCTGGGGCCGGTGGGGGTCGTGCCTGGGGGGCTCCGGCCGCCGCCGCTGGAGTGGAGTCTGATGGGGAGGAACTACCAGTATGGGGGCGGGGGGGGGGGGGGGAGGGCGGGGCGGGCGGGGCGGGCGGAGGGGGTGGGGATGGGGGGAGGGCGCCGCCGGCAGCCTCCCCTTGATGGCTGCGCGTGAGTGTCCAGGAGCATGGCCAATGGGAGTTAGTGTTTTCTTCTCCTTTGGGTGCTTCATGGCCGCTTGCCTCTCCTTCACCGTGGTTGCTGTCGCCACACCGCGCGGCGCGGCGCCTGCCACCCCGTCCCGACCACGTCGGTGGGTCCTTATGGTGCCGCTCGGCACGAGGTGCGGGTGTCGAAACCGCCGCGCTCCCCGCCTTTCCCCCTTCCACCGTCCCGCCCCCTCCCCCGCGGTACTCGCCCCCCCGTCAGTAGATGCGAAACCGCTGGCGCTCCGCCTCGGCCACCGCCTCGGCCTCGACGGCGGCCTCGCCGGCGGGCTCACGGCGGCGGCGGTAGCGGCGCATCTTTTGAAAGTAGGTCTCCCCGCGGAGCTTGTCCACCTCGTACAACAGCAGCTGCTTGCGAAGGATGGTCGGCGTGGGCGTCGGCGTCGGCCCAGGACCGGTGGCACGCCCGTCCGCGGCCGCAGCGGCGGCACCCCCCACCGGCGCCGGCGCTGGCGGCAGCGGCAGCGCCGGCTGCACCCGCACCTCGAGGTTGTTAAAGATGCGCGCGGCGGCGCCAAAGTGAAACGGCGGCCGCCGCACATTGACCGGCCCGCCCGGCGTGTTGGCCGCGCCGCCCGGCTCCGCCGCGAGCGTGTTTTGAAACGCCACCCACCGCACGCCCGCGGCGCGCAGCGCCCGAAAGTACCGCCACACCGCGCGGTGGCTCCACCCCCGAAAGCCGCCCCAGGAGAGCGCCAGCGCCGCGCCGGGCACGCCCTCCCCCCCAACGCCGACAACGCCCACCGCCGGGCGGTAGACAAACCGGACGGCGGCGGTCGTCGCGGCGAGCGCCGCCCGGTGCGCCGCCGCTGCGCGGCCGCCGCCGCCGCCGCCGCCGCCGCCGCCGCCCGTCCACACGCACGTGTACGAGAGGGCGGGCACCTCGTACGCGAGGCGCGTGAGCACCGACGGCATCCACTCGGCGGTCGCGTCGCAGGGGAGGTCCACGATCGACCGCACGCGCGGCTGCAGGCCCATTACCAGCTTGTACGTCATGAGCGACAGGTGCGTGACGTTGACCGCGCCGGGGGGAGGGGGGGGCGGGGGGGAGGCGCCCAGCCGGGGGGGGGGGGGTGATAGCCCCGGTAGGGTGGCACCGTTGGCGCCGGCGGCCGCGTCGGCGGCAGCGTCGCGCCGACGGGGGTGGGCGTCGGTGACGGCGGCGGCGACGGGGACGGGGAGGGGGAGCCCGTCGGGGGGGGACCGCCGACGGGGATGGCGACGGCGACGGGGGGCGTGAAGGAGGGGGCGGCACCCGCGCGTCGCCGCCCCAGCCGGCCGCGACGGGCGATGGGCGGTCGCCGCGGGGGTGCCCGGCGGGGGCGGCGTCCCAGTCGTCGGCGTCGGCCGCGACGGCGGCGGCGAGCGCCGGTTCGCCCGCCACCTCCGGCTCTTCGTCGACGCGGTCAATGCGGGAGCGCCGCCACACCAGCGGCGACGGCTCGGCGGGCGCGTCCCCGTCACCGCCGGTACGCCCGGCGCGGGGGCGGAGCCACGGCAGCGACCGCTGCAGCGACGCGAGTGGCGACCAGACGCTGCCGCCCCCCCAGCGGTGGCCGCCACCACCGCCGCCACCGCCGCCGCGGCGGCCAGCGGCGACGCCATCCACGGCCGCGGCGGCAGCAGCGGCGGCGGCCCGCGTCGCCGCCCGCGCGCGGCGGCGGCGGCGGCGGCGCCCCCGCACCGCCGCGGCGAGGCGGCGGCGCAGCGGCGGCGGCCGCGGCGTCGGCGGGGCGGCGGCCACCCACACGGGCGGCGCAACGGCGGGCGGCGCGTGCGGGGTGGGCCCGATGGCGGCGACGGCGGTGGTGCCGCCGTCACCGCTCCCCCCCCCACCCCCCGGTCTTGTCGTCCGCTGCTGGATGGGCCCGACCACCCCCGCACCTGGTCTGGTCGTCAGCTGCTGGACGGGTCCGATTACCCCCCCACCCGGTCTTGTCGTCAGCTGCTGAACAGGCCCAACGACGCCCCCCCCCTCCACCGACGCGCCGACAACACGGACGTATCGACCGCCGCCAGCATCCCTCCCACCCCCCCCCCCCACGTCCCAGCCCACCGGCCACAACCACGCCCATCTCCTCCCCCCCCCCCCCCACCCTCCCTACCCCCCACGGCCACCGGTGGTGCCACCCACAGCGACGCCCCCCGCATCTCCACCACCAGCACCACCACGGCAACGACAAAGAGCGCTCCCAGCTGGCCGCCCAGGCCCGATGGCGGCCGCAGCGCCGCCGCCCCCCACCGGCGGCCGCGCAGACGTCGCCGGTGGTCCGACGGCATCGTTGGCGGCCGCGCGGCCTGCAAAGCGAGAACAGCCCGGTGGCGGCGACGAGGTGGGGGGGGGAGGAGAAGAAGGAGCAGACGAGAGAGGAGCAGAGGCGGCGGCGGAGGTGGGGGAAGGGCGGGGGCGAAGGGGGGGGGGGGTTGACGGGAGGAAAGGGAACACACAATGAGGAACCGCGTGGCCCGTCAGCGGGCGGCGGGGGGAGGCGAGCGCCAGGTCACCCCGCCCCGCCCGCCACCCACAACGCTCGCCGCCAGCGGGCCACCACGTCACGCCGCCCGCCGCGCGCCGCGCGCGCCCGTGACGGTGCGGGTAGCACCGCCGCCGCTGCCGCCGCCCCAACAGCCGCCCCCCCACCCCACACCGCCGCCGCACGCCGGGCGCCACCGCCGCCGCCACCGCCGCCGCCGCCGCCGCCGGTGGGTGCGTCGGCCGCCGCCGCGCGTGGCGCGGTCGACCGACGGCGGCGTGGCCGCTGCCATCGCCGCCGCCGCCGTCGCCGCCGCCGCCGCCGCCGCCGCCGCCGCCACCGCCGCCGTCGCCGCCGCCGTCGGCGCTACCGTCAGCGCCCGTCGCTGCCGACACCCAACGCCCGCGGCGGCGGCGGCGGCGACGCGCGGGCGTGTGTCAGCACCGCCCCGCACGCGCGGCCGTGGCCGACAGCCGCCGTAGCGTCGGGTGGGGTGGGCGTTACGGTCGCCACCCACAGAGGGGGGACGGAGGTGGAGTGCTAGTGTGGTGCTGGTGGTGGGGGGGGGGTGGAAGGTGCGGTTGGGTGACCAGGGGGGTGGGGAACGCTGGGGGGGGGGCGGGGGGGGCGACGCCCGCCGGCCCGCGGGGGGCCGCCACGCCTCTGGCGCGCAGATTATTCAACGGCGCGACGGACCGCGACCAGCGGGTACTCGATGGGGGGATGCTCGGAATCCGCTGGACCTCGGCCGCAGCGTCCCCGCCTGCGCCGCGCTGGATGGGATATCATGCGACAGGGGCGGGCACTGTTTGTTCCGCGTTCTCCCTCTGCGTGGTACTTTGGTGGCCCAACAGCGAGGTAAAAAAAAGAACAACGCGGTCATGGGCGTCGCGGCGCGCGCTGCTGTGGGGGTGGTGGCAGCAGGCAACAATGCCCGTGAATGGCTCGTCCGCAGAGTCAAACGACTGGGAACGCAAGAACACGGGGAAGAGGCGCACGCGCCCCCAGCGCGGCGAGGGCTTGCCGATGGAGATGAAAAGGGCGGCCGTACGCAACGAGCACCGCCCAGACCCCCTCCCCCCGCCCCGCCCCAACCCGTGATGGGCGTACGGACGGGTGCCTCACGCGCGCACCCCCCCCCCGTGCGCGCGCGGCCAGTCTGCCAGCTTGACCCGCCGCCACGTCCGCCGGTACCGCTGGCCGCCGCGCACCACCACCTCCTCCCGGGACACGTCCGCGGCGGCGCCCCCCGCCGCCGCCGCCTTTGCAGCGGCGGCGGCAGCCACCACCCCAGGGGGGGCGGCGGCAGCCGTGGCGGCCGCGGCGGCCGCGGCGGCCGCGGCGGCCGCGGCCAGCTCCCGCTCCAGCGTCGCGAGCGGCGGCGGGGAGGGGACACCCCCGCCGCCACCCCCGCCATCCCCGCCGCCGCCGCCACCGTCGTGGCCACCGCCGCCACCGGGCGGCGGCGGCGGCAGCCGCACGCACGCCTTGGCGCGCGGGCTCCACACCCAGACGCCCGCCGCGCCGCCGCTCAGCCGCCGCGCCGCCTCGTCCGCGTCGGGCGGCGGGCGGAGGACCGCGCCGATGAGCGCCTCCTCGGCCGCCCGCGCGGGCGCGTCGGCCGGCACGGGCAGGCCGAGGCGCACGCCCGCGGCAGCCGCCGGCGGCGGCGGCAGCACCACCGCGGGGCCGCCCGTCGCGCCCGCCCGCAGCGCCGCGTGCCACAGCCGCAGCGACGCGGCGGTCGGCGCAAGCGCCACCGACGACACGCCGCAGCCGCCGCCCAGGGGGAGGGCGCCCACAGCGTCCACGCCAAAGGGGGGAGGGGCCGCCGCGACGGCGGCGGCCGCCAGTGCCGACGCCGACGCCGCGGCGGCCGCCACGGGCGCCTCAACGACGCCGACGCCGACGCCACGGCGGAGGAGGGCGGCGACGAGCGCGTCGCGGCGGGCGGTCGCACGCCCGACGCCCGCCGAGAGGGGGGTGGCCAGCACCACCGGTGCGGTGCCGTTGTGAAGGGGCGGCAGCAGCGACAGCACGCGCTCAACGTCAGGGGAGGTGATGGCATAGACCACTACGGACGGGGAGGAAATCGGCTGGAAGGCACCTGCGGCGGTAGCCGCCACCGTCGACGCCACTACCGGTACCCCCGGCGGTGCAGACAGCTGGCACGCGAGCGACAGCCCGCCGACGAGCGCCGCGTCGGCGCCCACAGTCACGACCACCACGTGCGGCGTCGCGTGGCCCGCCGCCGCCGCCGCCGCCGCCGCCGCCGCCGCCGCCGCCGCGTCCACCGCGGCAGCCACCCCCGCATCCGCCGCGGTGTCCTGGTGCAGCACCGGCCAGCCGCCCCAGTTAAGCCGGTCCGGGTCAGTGGGAAACACAAACGCCGCCTCGTGGGCCGCCCATCGGTCGGCCGGCGCCGCCGGCGCGGCGGCCACCTCCGCCGCCGCCCCACCGCCGCCGAAGTCGCCGCCAACGGGCGTGTCCACCGCCACCGCCGGCCGCAGCAGCCCGTCAAGGAGTGGGGGGATACCCGCCGCCGTGGCCGCCGACGACAGCGCGTCGACAAGCACCGCGGGGCGCGGCGCCAGTGATGCCTGCGACCGCCGCGGTCCGTGGTCGGCACCGGCGGCCGCGGCGGCCGCGTCGGCTGTGGCCGTCGCCCACGCTGTGGCCACCACCGCAGTCGGCAGCTGCCGCGCCAGGCGCGGCGCGCCGCCCTCGCCCGCCGCGTCCAGCCCGACCGTCGAGAGGTCCATCACCGCCATGTAGCGCGCGTACAGCGCGGCGAGGTCGGTCAGCCCCCCATCGTCGGCGGCGGCAGCGCCCGCCGCCGTCGCCGCCGCCGCAGATGCTGTCGCCGCCGCCCCCGAGGTCGCTCCCATCCCCCCCGCATCCGCCGTGTCGGGCGTCGTAACGGGTGGCGGCGGCAGAGCCGCGGCCGACAGCGCCGACGCGTGGTCGGCCGCCGCCGCGGCGTACGCGCGGAAGCGCCGCCACGCCGCGGGCGCGGGCGCGTAGGCCGCCCAGCGGAGGCGCCGCTGGAAGACCGCCACCCCCGTCGCGGCCTCCTTTTCACCTGCCGCTGCCATGGGCGTGGCGGCGGCGGCGCGGCGCGTGCCTGGGACCGCCACCGTGGACGGCTCGTCCTCGCCGGGAAGAAGGAGGGTGTAACCGGCCACGTCAGGGCGGGCGCCATACGAGACGGCGGCGGCGGCCAGCCAGGTAAAAAAGTGAGGCGACACTTGCACCGCCGAGTCGAGGAAGAGCGTCAGCGGGTCGGCGTCAGCGGGGACGGCGGCGTCAGCGGCGGGCGCGCCCGCGTCTGCCGATCCACCCTCGGCAGCGGGCACGGGCATCGACAGCGGCGCGGCGGCGTCTGCGTCCAGCATTGCCGCCGCGACGGCGCCCGCGCCCGTCTTTGCGGCGGGCGGCGCCAGCAGCACCACCCGATAGCTCCCAAACCGCCAGCGGTAGGCCCGCGCGGTGGCCAGCGCGGCCGCGTCCACCAGGTCGCCGCGGCCGCCCGCCGCGCACGGCGCGCGGCGGCGCCCACCACACCGCGTCGGCGGCGGGAACCATACCTCCAGCCCGACCGCGTCGTACGCAAAGTCCGCGGTCGTCAGCGCCGTGAGGGCGGACGCCACCTCGGTCGCCCCCGCGCCGGGGCGGACGCGCAGGACAAGGCGCGCCGCCTCGTCGCCGGCACGCCCCCGTGGTGGCCCATACACCGCCGCGTACGGCCACCGCGGCACCTCTGCGGAGAGTGGAAGCGGCGCCCACGCGCCGCTGCCGCTACGCCCCGTCAGCAGCGGCACGCCGTCGAGTGTCCCGTCCTGGCCAACACCGGCCAGGAAGTAGAGCAGCACCCAGAGCACCACCAGCGGCACCGCCACCGCCGCCACCGCCGTGGCGGGGCGGTCCCACGGGCGCCCCCCCGCCTTGCCCGACGCCCACGCACTCAGAGAGCCACCAAAGCCGCCGCCAGGCGAGCGCCGTCCCCATGACGCCGCCATCGCCGTCGTAGCGTTGCGGAGGCGATGGACCGCACGGGCCACGACGCGCCCCACCTCCGCGCCCGCCACGCCGCCGCCGCCGCCACCGCCACCGCCGCCGCCACCACCGCCGCCCTCCGCATCTGTCCCATCGGCGGCGATACCGCCTCCACCAGCGTTGACCGCCCAGCCGCCCTTGCGCCGCCGCCGCATCACCGCGGGGCCATTCGTCCAAAGGATACGCGACAGGCTGCGGGTCATGCGCGCAAGGCGGCGGGGCAGGGGGGCCCCACCGCCGCCGCCGCCGCCGCCGCCACTGCCGCCGTCGCCGCCGCCACCACCGCCGCCACTGCCGCCGACGGAACACGCCACGCCACGAGGGGCATCTCCGGCGGCGGCTGCACAGCTGTCGCCAATGCCGCCGGCGGTTGCCGCCGCCGCCGTGCACCCCCGCCCGACGGTGGGGGCGGCGTCCCCGGTGGGCGCCCCCCCACCCCCCCCCACACCCCCACCAAGTGGAAGGACGCTGTCCGAAACGACGGGTGCCCCCGCTGCCTCCCCCTCCCACACTGCAAGGAGCAGCTCATCCCCGCCGCCGGTCGCGGCCGCCACACCGCCCGCACCACCGCCGCCGCCGCCGCCGCCGCCGCCGCCGCCGCCGCCGCCGCTGCCGCTGCCACCGCCACCGCCGCCTCCGCCACCGCCACCGCCACCGCCGCCGCCGTCGTGCCGTGTCACAGCCGCCATGCCACCGCCCGAGCGGTCACCCATACCCCACCGCCACCGCTACTGCCACCGCCACCACCACCACAACTACCACAACCGCGAGCCCCCGCCCCCCCCTCAAGGCCGGTATTCCGCGCCCCCGCACCCCCCCCACAGCCACCAGCCACAACGGAGCCCCTCGTCCGTAACCACCCCCGCGTGCGCACAAGCGCGTCCACGACAACCCCCGACGAGCACGTCGGCCGCGCGGTGGGCAGGGAGTGGAAAAGGGGGTGGCGGTGCACCGCACGGCAACCGCGGAGCCCAAAGCAAGGGCGGCCGAGCCAGAAAAATACAAACGAAGAGTGGGAGGTGGCCGCCGGACGCGCCTCCTCGCCGCCGCTGCCCGCCGCGGCCGGCCACGCCGCCGCCCGACCGCCACGAGCGACGGTCCGCGGCCACCACCCACGCGGGTCGGAGAGCGAGGAAGGGAAGCTGAAGGGGGGGGGGGGGGGGAGGGGGAACGTGGCTCCAGCAGCAGCGCAGCGCCCACCGCCGGCGGCGGCGGCCGACGGCGGCGGCCGGCACGCGGCCGGCGGCGGCGCCCACAGCAACCCGCCACTGGCGGCGCAAAATCGTTGCCGAGCGCTCTCGGCCGTGCGCCCCGGCGCAGTGTCGCCCTGGTGGAGGCGGGGGCGGTTGGGCGTGCCGCAAATGACGGCAACGGGGGGGGGGTACAAGCGCGGGCGGCAGGGAGGGGAGGGTACAAGCGCAGGCGGCAGGGAGGGGAGGGGACGGGGTGGAGGAGGGAGCGATGGGTCGCCGCTGCTCCGCCCCAGCTCTGATCCGCTGCCGCGGCGGATCACCCGCGGAGGGGCAGACGTCGCCACGACCGCAGTACACACCGGTACTGTCTGGCCAGCGAGCGCCGAGGCGGCGCCCGAATCGGGCTTCCACCGCCCCCCACTGTCGGCACACCGTGGCGGCGGTGGAGATCAGGGTGGGACCCAACCCCCCCCCCCCCCGCGCGCCCCAGCCCACGGCGCGTCATCCCGCCGCGGCGGCCGCCGCGCCGCCGGCGACGGGCCGCCGGTGTACCCGCACGGGGTGCTGGTGGGGGGAGCCTCCCGCTGGACGCGGCTCCCGCTGGCCATTGCCGCCGCGGCCGTCGGCTCCGGCGGGTCGGCTCGTCGGGCGGGGGGGGGGGGCGACGGCGGCGTTGGCGCGGCGGTGGGGGGGGGGGGGGCCGACGCGGCCGCGGCCGCGCACGCCGTTGCTGGGGGGGGGGGGGGTGGGGCGCCGCGTTGGCGACCGCCGCACCGGCGGTGGTGGTTGCGTAGAGGTGTAGGGCTTTGGAAAGGGGCTGGCCGGGGAGGGGTGGTGGGATGGGGTAGTGACATGGTGGGCGGTGGACGGGGGTGGCGGCGCGCACGGGGAAAGGGTTGGTCGGGTGGGGGGGGGTGTGGCCACGGGGGCGTGGACGGGTGTTTCTTCTCCATTTTTTTTTTTTTTTGCGTCTATCAAACTACCACTCCCGCCACCCCACCCGCGTGGGCGTCGTCGACCCCGCCGACCGCGGACGCCCGGGAGAAGGGGACGCCACGCGCACGGTGCCGCGCCCGGCACGGTCAGTGCAACCGTAGCGGGCAGGACACCGCGGCCGTCTCGACCGCGGCGGCGGGTGGGTCAACCCGGCGGCGCGCCGCCGGGCGGGGGTGTGGCGGCCTCGTCCCGCCCACCCCGGTCCCCGCCTCCGCCCCCGCCCCCGCCCCCGCCCCCGTTCCCGCCTCCGCCCCCTCCCCCTCCCCCTCCCCCGCCCCCACCCACCTCCCGCGCCCGCTCGGCTATCCCCGTCGCAGCCGCGGCGGCCGCCGTCGCCGTCCCGCCGGTGGGTGCTGGGGGGCGCTGCGTGGGAGGCGGGTGCTGTGGCGGCAGCGGCGGCGGCGGCGGTGGCGGCGGGGGTGGGGGCACGCCCGCCGCGCCGGCCGTCGCTGTCACCCACGGGTGCGGCGGTGGAGGCGGCGGCGCGCCGCCGGCCGAGGCACAGGAAGCAAGCAGCGCGCGGAGGGCGGACGTTGGCAGGGGGAAGACGCACGGAGCGGGGGGTGGCCGGGCCGCCGCGGGCGCCGCCCACCGCCCACCACAACCGCCCACAAGGAGCAACAAACAAACAACCAAAAAAAAAAAAAGCACAGCCGCGGCGCACCCGCCCGGCGCCGCCCCAAACGAACGGCGCGCCGTTGCGCGGCGGCGGCGGCGGCGACGGCGGTGGCGGCGGCGGCGACCACGACGGCCGCGGCGGCGGCGGCGGCGGCGGCCGACGCGGGGACCTTCCCCCGTGGGGGGCACCCCTGGCCTAGACGCCCCGTCCGCGGCGGCCGCCGGCGGCACGCGACGGCGGTGAACGCGGGTCGACGGGGGGGGGGGGGGGCGGGCGGGGGTGGCGTCGCCGCCGCGGCGGCGCGGTACGGGCGGCGCTACCGGGCTCGGGCGGCCGGCGGCGGCGACGCCGCTGGCCGGGCGCAGCAGGGGTGCGGCGCGCGACGCGCGCGCCGTCTCGCGTTGGGGTGTGGGGGGGGGGGGGGGGGGGGGGACGCCGTCGCTGGGGGGGGGGGGGGGGGGGTATGGCCGTGGCCGCGCGTGGTGGCGGCGGCACGTCCATCACGCGTCGGCGGGGTCGGGCGGGCGGGCGGGCGGGTGGGTGGGCGGGCGGGCGGGCGGGTGGGTGGGCGTGGCGCCACCCCCGACGGGCGCAGCCGCCGTCGCGTCCACGCGCGACGCCCAGACGGGCGGGTCCCCAGACGGCCGGCCCCCGCCCGCCGGCGCGGCTCCCCCCGCCACCGTGGCGCCGGCACCGCCCACAGACGGGGTGCGGCGGTCGTGGCGGCTGCGGCGGCCGCGCGGGTGCGTCGGGCGGGCGCACCCCCCAGCGGGGGAGGCGGGTGCAGCGTCAATGGGGAAACGGGCCGAGCGGCAGCTCTACACTAGCTAGGGACGGCAGGGGGGGGGGGGGGGGGGGGGGGCGCGCCGGGGCCGCCGACGGCCGCGCACACGCCGTCTGCCGCCAGGGGTGGCAGGGGGGGTGAGGGGGGGGGGGGGGGGGAAGGGAGACCGACGACCGTGGCAGTGTGTGGACGCAAAGCGGTGCGGGTCTCCTCGGCCACCGTCGGTGGTGGTAGTGGCCACGCAGCGTCGGCGATGGTGGTGGCCTGCGTCGGCGATGGTGTCGGTGGTGGTAGTGGCCACGCAGCGTCGGGGATGGTGGTGGCCTACGAGAGGGGGGATGGACCGGCTGGCGGCCGCCGCGGCGCCGCCCGCTCCCGCCGTGGCGCGGACGCGGCGCGGCCGCCAGCGTCGCCGGCGCGGCGGCCGGCCGAGAAGCAGGGGGTCAACCAGAGTGGCCAGGCGTCCGTGGGGAGGAGGAACGCCATCAGGATGGCATCGGACAAGGGGGTTGGGGGAGGGGGGTGGGGGGGGGGGGGGGGGGGGTGGGGGGGCACATGGAGGAGGATGGGACCGCGCGAGTCGCGTGCGCCACGGCGGCGACACAGGGGCACTCGCCCGCGTCTGACGCGAGCGTGGACCAACGGTGGCGCCGTCAAGTGTGTGTGCCGTGTGTGCTCGGTTGACAAACGAAATCACCGTGGCTACCGACGCGCACGCACCTGACGTGTTTTCAGAGAGCGCGGTGTGTGGCCCCCCCGCGGGCGGGAGCTCTACGCCCGGCGGGGCACGGTCGTGCGAGACGGGTCCCCGGTCAATGGCATGGACAAAGACAGACACAAGCATACGGTGAGCCCGACCCGGCGTGCACGCAACGGCCAGCAATACATAGATACGCCCCCACCCCACTCATCACCCACTCGACGTAGGACCGCTCCTCCCCCCTCCCCCCCCCCCCCCTCCTCTACCCATGCAGCCGCTGGCGGTGCTTGGACAGGTTCCCCCGCTCACTAAACCGCATGTCGCACGCGTCGCACGGAAACGGCTTGACCTTCTCGTGCACCGTCCGCACGTGCTTGGACCGCGTCCCCGCGTGGCTAAACGCCGCCCCACACACGGGGCACGCAAACGGCCGCCGCTTCTCGTGCACCGCCAGGTGGTGCTGCTGCAGGTCGTACCGCCGCTTAAACGCGATCGGGCAGCGCGTGCACGCGTACGGCCGCTCGTTGGCGTACGCGTCGAGGGCGGCGCGCTGGCCGGGGGGGGGGGTACCCCCTGCGGGTGACCCTGCTGCGGCCGGTACGGGGAGGGCGTCGGCGCCAGCCGCCGCAGCCGCCGTGCCGAGATGGCCGCCGCGGTCGCGGCGGTGATGACGGACGAGTCGGCCACGTGGGCGGCGGCGCCGCCGGGGTAGACGCCGCCGCCGACAAGGACAGGCCCCGCCATGGTGGCTGCGTGGGTGACGGCGCCGTCTGTGGCCGGCGCGCCCGACGCGGGGCCTCCGCCGACGGCGCCGTGGTGGTTGCCGGCGCGGGGGGTAAAGATGCCGCCGCCACTGTCTGCGCGGGAGGGCATGCCGAGCAACTCGGGACCCACCCGCCTGACGGGAAGGCCGACCGACGCGGCGGACGAGAGCGTCGAGCACCCACCCGACAGCGCCTGCGCCGACCCCGACGGCGAGCGGGCCGCGGCGCCATCGACTCGGCTGTCGTGCCCGATGGGCACGGCGGCACCGCTGCCGCCGCCGCCCATCTGCAGCACAGCCGTGGTCGACAAGGGGGCGGCGTGCGTGCCACCGGCGGGAAAGCCGCCCCCGCTGGATGCGTAGAAGGGCATGGACAGGCGTGGGAGGTCCCCGACGCCACTGCCTGCGGCCGACCGGTCCAAGATGCGCGCCTTGAGGTCAAACGACCGCTCAAACCCGCTGGATCCACCTCGCTCTCCGTAGACAACGGCGCTGCCGCCGACATCGCCGCCGCTACCGCCGCCTGCATCGACGGCCACTTCCCTTGCCTCGTTGCGTCCTACCATGGACGGGGCGCGCCGCGGCTCGCCTGCCGCGGCGGTAGCGCCGACACGGCCGACAGAGCCGCCGTGCGGGGATTCACTGGCGGCCCAGCCGACCCACCTTCCAGCTGCCGGCGGGGACGGCTCCACCGGGGGGGAGCCTTCGACAATGCCGCCGCCGCTACGGGCCGCCTGCGTGCCCGACGTCTCGGCCAGCACCGTCGACCAGTATTGCAGGCGCTGTCCCACCGTTGGAGATCCGACGGACGCGGCCGCGGGAGCGGGCGCGGCGGCCGCGGCCGCGGGGGGGGACGCCACCACCGCCTCCGTCGATGCGTTCGCCCACCGCCGCCCCGCTGGGATGGTTGCGCCGGTCGACAGCGCGGCCGCCGCCGCCGCAGATGAACCACCGCATTCTGTCACTGGGGACAGACTGGCGACGGCCGGCGGCGATACCCAGCTTGCCAAGCCGGCGGCGTCGGCGCCACCACCGCCGCGGCCGCCGGTTGAGCCACCCCACGTGTCCCGGGTGTGGCGCTTGGTCGGCCGATGGTCGGCGGGTGAGCCAGTGTCACACGCTTTACCGGCGCGCTCGGTCTTGCCCCCGCCCTCCTCCGCCTCCCATGACGGCCGCGCCCGCTTGACGCGACCCGCCGACGCGGCGCCATCGGCCGGAAACAGTGCTTGAATGGGCGGCAGCCGCCCACCGGGGATCGCCTTCTTGGTCCAGCGCGACGGCAACGACGGCAACAGCTTGGGGCGCCCGTGATCATCGCAGTCACTGACGCCGTCGGCAGCAACTGCCAGACGCTCTGCCGCCGTCGCATCGTCGGCGGCGTTGGCGGTGGCTTTGGCCGGCGCAGCCGCCGCGGCGCCACCGCCACCACTGCCTACGGGCGTGGGGAGGGGGCGGCGCGCCGCCGCGCCGCCGCCGCGGCGGACAGGCGGCATGATGGGAGGCACCGCCGTCGCGACGGGTCCCTCGTGGGTGCTGCCGTCAGCGTCCATCGGCTGGGGTGTCGTCGGGGGAGGGGTGGAGATTGGAACCATTTTGATTCGGGTAAGGCGGATGGGGGCTGGTCGGCGCGATGCGAGCGTCAGGCAAGGAGAGGATGGGGAACACAAACGAAGTGGGGGCAGCGTGCGCACGACTTCGATTGATGGTATGGTGGTGTGCGTGAGTGTCCTCAAAGGATAGGCCGACGTGACTTGACCGCGGATGCAACGCACCCCCCACCTCGGCCACCGCTCTTGTACGCGTCGGCGCTGAGCCGCAATCCACCCGCCGGTTCGCCTGCCAGTGCGACGGACGCCACGGTCGCACCCCCCCCCCACCGCTCACGCCACCGCCAAGTGATACTGTCGCGCGGTCAGTGACACCGCGACGCGTGCGCTGCGGCGCGGCACGCCCCGCCGCAACCCACCCCACACCCCACACGCTAGCCCTCAAATCTCATTCGCCCCCCCCCGCCTTCGCGGTCCGTGACGCGCGTATGCGCGCGCACGCACCCCTCGCCCCGCCTCTCGCCGTCGCGGTACACCACCCCCACCGCACTCGGGCGGCCAGTGGGGGGGGGGGGGGCGGAAAAAGCACGCGCCGCTCGTTCCGTACCCTTGCACACACACCTCGCACGGAACCCCACTACTCAGCCGAGTGCACCGGTGGAATCAACGACCGCACAGTGGGTGGGTGTGGTGGGGGAAGGGGGGGCGGTGGTGGTGGTGGTGGTGGGCGCTGCCTGAGCCCGACACCCGCCCCGGAGGTGGCGCGTGCAGTGACCGGCACGTGTGGGGGGTGGGAGGGCGGTGGGGGCGGCACGCAGCACGGTCAAAATTACCCGGCGCCGCCCGTCGCGTGCGACCGTGCCGCAGAGACCGGTCGGCGGCCACAGAGCGGAGGAGGGTTAGCTCCGCGTCAGAGCACGGGTCGAGGGGACCTTCCCCCCCCCCTCGGTCACCGCTGTGCCCCTCCGCATTCGAGCGCCCCCCCCCATTCTCCTGGCGGTGCGGGTGGGTGCAGACGGGGTGGTGTCGGTGTGGCCGAGGAGACAAACCACGGTGCGCAACGAGAAACCGACAGGCGGACCGCGTTGGGAAAGGTGGTGACTCATGCCCAACCACGGGGAGGGGGTGATGTGCGGGTGGGTTGCGGTAGCCCGTGCACTGCGGGCCCACCACGAGCGCACGTCCACACGCTCGCCCGCGCTGCTGTTTTGGCAGCGGCAAGCGTCTAATGCGTTACGAGCACGCGCCGTCGTTAGGGGCGACTGCAAAGTGCAGCCAACCGACCGACGTGATCAGCAGAGCGGTGGGCGTGGCCACCACTCCCCCACCGCGCGCACCTGCCTCCCCCGCGGGCGCGACACTCGTTCCCCCCCCACCTCCTCTCACTCGCCGCTGAGTGGGCAGCGCGGCGCGTGCATTCTGTTGTCGTGACGGCGCCGCGCGCGGGGTGGTGGTCGGGGGCGTCTTGAAGGCGACTGCCGCCACGACACACCCACCCACCCGCCACGGGCCGCGCGACGCAGCCGCTCACGCAACCCCCCCCCGCACGCCAGCACGCGCCCCGCCCGACGCACCCACTCCAATGAAGGCGTGGGGATGGGGGCGGGGGCGCGCCTGTCGTCCACCACCGCCACCGCCACCGTTACCGCCACCACCGCCGCCGCCAACCGCCACCACCGTCGGCCACCGCCAGCGGCCACCGCCGCGGCCACCGCAGGGCGGCGGCTAGTAGACAGGGCAAGGCGGCGCGAGGAATTTGAGCGGGTGTCGGGCCTGCTGCGGTCGCGCCGCGCCGGCTGGCTGGCCGCCCGCGGCTGCCTTCCCAGAAGCAGGCTGCATACAAAAAAGGAAAAACAAAATAAAGAAAGAAATACAGTCGGCGACTGTGGTGGATACGCAGGCGCTGCAGGACATCCCCATAGCTCATCCTATGACGATGGAATCTAGCACACCCCTCGTCCCGCTACCTTCAAGGGGGGAGGCTGGCCACCGCCACAGCTACCGTACCGCGCACCGAGGAGAGACGGCCACGGATTGTACGGCACGCTGTTGGCGAGAGGGGGGCAGCCGGGGTGGGGACAAGAAAAAAATCCCATCTGGGCCACGACCGCGACTCGACGGAGCTCAAAGCTGCTGGGACGCCAAGCGGGAGAAGCGCGGCGGCGGGCGTGCCGGGAGAGGGGAGTACACCTGTTGTGCGGCACACCCGCACCAAAACCTCGAGTACAGGGTTGATAGGCGGGTGACGGTTGGGAGGAGGGCGGCAGACCAGTCGGCGGCCCCTGACTGGCGGAATGCGTGGATGCAGTCCACCACGAGTCCCTCCGCCTGCCGTTTGAGCACACTCTGCGCTGCGGGACGGTGGGGACAGCGTGCGGCCACACACTTCCGTCTTGGCCACACGCAGTGTCGTGAGCGCATAACTCCCGCGAGCTGCCGGTCGCCAGCGGCGCGCGCGCGCGCCTGCCCCTTGTCCCCCCCCCCCCCCGCCTTCCCTAGCATTTCATGAGGTGTCCCCTACCGCGGCAGACAGGAGAGGGACGCAGCTCGCACGCCAGGCGCCCCGCCCGCGCGCGGAGGGGGACGCCGATGCCAGCGCGGCGGCGCCAACGGGGACACCACGCCGTGTCTGACGTCGCGCGCAGGGACTGCGCCACAACCGTAACCGCGGCGGGCGGGCCGGGCGTCACGCCCGACTTGGCCGGCAAGGGGGCGTGGGCGGGGGCTCGAGAGGGGGTGATTGGCCGGCTGGCTGGGACCCGCAGGGCGGCGGATCGGAGGGCGCGAGGGGGACTGGAAGCGCCCGAGGGGGCGGGGGGTGGCCCCTCGGGGCAGCCGGTTGGGGGCGAACGGCTCGCTGCGGGGCCGACGGCAAGGGCCGCCGCGTCTACGAGCGGGCGTCGACCAGATAAATTCGGGACGAGGAAAACAGGCTCGGAGCGGCAGGTGGGGGCGGCGGAAACTGCGGAAGAAATAGGCTGGCCCGCGCGCCAGCTGCAGTGGTACGCGGCCGCGCGCAAGTTGTGCGCGACAAGGGACGGGGAACGCTCGCGGGCCACATGTGAGAGAGGATGGGGGTGGGGGTGGGGGCGGGGGACAGACGGATGAGGGGAGAGGCCGTACCTCTACCGTCCGTTGTGCGCGGGACCGGAAGCCTCTGTTGGGAACACGACTGACGCGAGAGCAGATTGCCATACTTGGTGTGGTCCCTTGCCAAAGTACTTGCGCTCTCTCTACTGTAGTTTCAATCGGCATGCAATGTTTGGGCTGCCGAGACAGAGCGTGCCGCTGGATAACACCCCCCCTGTTATCGAACCCCCCTCACGACCTCTGGGAGGGGGTTGGATAACATGTTATCCAACCCCTCCCCAGAGGTCGTGAGGGGGGTTTGATAACTGGATAACACCCCCCCTGTTATCGAACCCGAGGCGCTTGGCGGATGGCCCCGCGCTGCCCTTTCGGGCCGCGTTCGCTCTGGACGCGCGCTCGCCCCACGCGTGCGCGCACCGGGCGGGCGTCCACGTCGGATACGGACAGATTGGGTCCGTATTCAAGAATGAGAAAAGTGGTAAACATGAATGGTAAGTCTCAGCACGCTGGCCGGATGATAACCCAAAAATTGCACTCATGTCGACACCGCCTCAGTACTTCTTGTTCTTTGACACGGACTTTCAAGAAGAATTGGGTTCTTCGAGGCCTCTGATTGGTTCAGACGGGAGCTCGTAACAAGTAAAAAATCGGCGTCGTACCAACGCGCCCCACCTCTGACTCGTGGGCGGCTAGTAGCTAGCGCGGCGTCAACCTGCCCAAAAGTACAGCTCCCCTCCATCCGCGCGCGCGCGCGCGCGCGCCGACACGGTCACGACGCGGCGTGCAGCGAGCAGCGTGGCGCTCTGCCGCACGCGCGCGCACCGAGCGGCACACACGTGCCCGTGTCCGCCCCCGCCGCTGTGCGCGTGTTACCGCCGCGTACGCCGACGCGCGTCGCTGCCGCCACCAGACCCCTGTGCGTCACACCCGTTGCTACCGCCGCCGCCCTCTGCGCCGCCCTCTTGCTGTGTGCAGCGCGTCGTGCTCACGCGGTGCACGCGTGGCCGCTGCCGCCGCGGGCCGCGGCCGCGGCGTCGCGCCCCCCCCGGCGGGGTTCCCCCCCTCGCCTCCCCTACCACCCTCCTCCTCCCCATTGTCCGCCCTGCTTCCGCCCCCCCCGCCCCCCCCTCCCCCTTCCCTCCCGCCCCCCTCGCACGGCCGCCCGCCTCTCTGCTTGGCCCGCGGTCGCCGCCCGCGCCGTCCCTCCCCCCCCCCCCCCCCCGCCCCCGCCCGCTGTTGCGGCCGCGCCGCCGCCGTCGCGGGCGGCCCATGGCGGTCTCCCGCCGGCGGCCGGCGGCCGCGGCGGCCACCACCGCCGGCGGCCGGCCACCCGTCGGGCCCCCGTCGGCGCCAGCAGTGCCGCCGCGCGCAGCGTCGCCGCCGCCGCCGCGGCCGGCGGCCGCACCCGCACCGCCGCCGCCGTTGCGGCCGCCGCCGGCACCGCGCGGCCGCCCCGCCGCCGCCGACGCTGGCGGCGGCGGCGGCGGCGGCGGCGGCGGCGGCGGCGGCGCTGCGCCCGCGGCGGCGGCCGCCGCCGCCGCCGCCGCTGCCGCCGCGGTCGCCGCCGCCGCGGTTGTGGACGGCGCGTCCGCGTCGCCGCCGCCCGTGGCGGTGGCGCCGCCGGTGACCCCGCCGGCGGCGGCCGCGGCCGTGGCGGGGGGCGTCGAGGCGACTGGCGTGGAGGGTGGTGGCGGTGGCGGCGGTGGCGGTGGCGGTGAGGGTGGGGGTGAGGGTGGGGGTGGGCGTGAGGGTGAGAGTGATGGTGAGGGTGGGGGTGGGGGTGGTGCCGCCGTGGACGGGGGCGGCGGTGGCGCGGGTGGTGGCGCCGGCGGTGGCGCCGGCGGTGGCGCCGGCGGTGGCGCCGGCAGTGACGGCGGCGAGGGCGGTGGTGGCGGCGGGGGGGCGGTGGCGGTGATGGCGGCGGCGGTGGCGACGGCGGCGGCGGTGGGGGGTCGGGCGTCTGCGTGCGCGGGCGGCGAAAGTCCTCGGGCCTGTCGCCCATGGAGGTGGAGGCGCGGGCGGCGTCGGAGGCGGCGGGCGGCACGCCCGACCCCGCCGTGGTCGGCCTGCTCTGGCGCCGCCGCACGCTGGTGCTGCGGACGCTGCTGCGGCGGCTGGGCGTGCGGGGGCTGTCCAACGCGCCAAAGGAGATCAAGGCCACCGAGGTGGCCCGCGCGCTCAACCGGCTCGGCGTCGGCGCCGCCGCCGCCGACGCGCTGATCGCGGCGACGGCGGCGGAGGTGGGGGGGGCGGCGGGAGCGGACGCGGCGGCAGCAGCGGCGGCGGCGGTGGCGGCGGTGGCCGCGGGCGGGCGAGCGGGGGCGGGCGTGGCGGGTGGGGCGGCGGGCGGCACCCCCGCTGCGGGTGGCGCCGCCGCCGCCACCGCCAGCGGCGGTGCGGCGGCGGCGGCGGCGGCGGCGGCCGGCGCGGTCACGCCCGCCGCGATGGGCGGCGCCAGCCTCCGCGCCGCGCTGGCCGCTCTCAACACCGCCGAGCTGCGCGCCCTCCTCCGCGTCGCGGGCGTGCGCGGCTTCTCCAACGCGGCCAAGGTGGACAAGGTGGGGCGGCTCGCGGAGCTACGCGAGCGCCACGCGCTGCTCGACGAGGCGTCGTTTGACGCGATGCTCACCAGCGGCGCCGCCATGGCCGCTGCCATTGGCGCCACGCCGGTGGGGGCCGCGGTCGATGCCGTCGGGTCGTCGCGGCGGGGGGGCGACCGCACGTGGTGGCCGCCGGGGGCCCTGACGGGCGCGACTGCCCCTGCCGCCGCGGGCGCGGCCGAGGGGGCGGCGGCGGGGGGGGATGACGCCGCTGCCGGGGAGGGCGGCGACGCGGCCCAGGGCGGCGGCGTCGGGGCGCCCGCCCCCCCACTGGGCCCCGCGCTACCGCCTGGCGCGTTGCCCGGCCTCCCGCTGCTGCGCGGCGGCGGGGTGCCCGCCGCTGGCGGGGCGGCCGCCCGCACCACCCCCGCAGAGGCGGCCGCCGCCGCCGCTGCGGCCGCCGCCGACGGCGCGCCGGCGGCGGCGCGGCCGCCCAAACGCCCCCGCGTCGGCGGCGGCGGCGGCGGCCAGAAGCGCGGCGGGCGGGCGGCGGCGGCGCGGCGCGGCACCCCGGCGCGCACGACGTCTGGGGCGGCGGCGGCGGCGGCGGCGGCGGCGGCGGCGGCGGCGGCGGCGGCGGCGGTGCGGCTGCCGCCGACGCCGCCGCCGGCAGCGGCGCCGCTGGCGCGGTGGTTGGCGAGCGGCGGCCTCTCCCCTGTCCCCTACGCGCAGCCTCCCCCCGCTGCGCCGCCCCGGCACCGCACTCCCGACGCTGTCGCGGCGGCAGCGGCGGCACCCGCGGCGGCACCCGCGGCGGCGGCGGCGGCCGACGCTGCCGCGGCCGGCGGCGGCGGTGCCACCACGGCCGGCGGCCACGGCCGCAGCGCGGCGGCGGACGCGTGGCTCCGCTCTGAGCTCGCGACCGTTGAGCTGGCCGACCGCCTCTTCAAGCACATCGCGGCGCTCGAGGACCGCCTCGCTGCGACGCCGTCGCCGCTGCTGGCGCGGCTGCTCGGCGCGCAGCAGCGCAAGCTCGAGGCGCTCATTGGGGGGGGGGGGTGAGGGCGGCGGCATGGCCGGGGGGGGGCGGGGCGGGGGGGGGGGGTCGGGTGTGGCATTGGTGCCCACCGTGGCGACTGGCGTGGCGAGTGGGGGGAGGGGGGGTAGGCGCCGCCGCGGGATGGCGCACCTGCTGCCACCGCCCCGCGGGCTGGGGTGCCGGGGTGGGCCGGCGGTGGCCGCCACCGCCGCGCTGCCGCCGCCCGCCCCGCCCGCCCCGCCGCCACCCCGCCGCGTGGCGAGTGGCGCGCCGGGGCGGCTGCTGGCAGCCACGCCGTGCCGTGGCCCCGACACACGGCGCGGCCTCGTCCCGTGCTTTTGTTGTTTTTTTTGTTTGTGTGTGGCCGTTTCCGCTTGGCGGCGGCCCCTGCGGGGGGGGGGGGGGGTTGGCGCGTGCCGCCCGCCAGGGGGGGCGGGCGCACCCGCGGCCGCGGCGTGCCGCCCGCTCGAGGCGCGGCCGTCGGCAGGGCCGGTGCGCCGCTCGAGCCACGCGGCGTGGCGCGGCTGCCACCGCGTCCACACCCGCGGCGTGCCGTACCGCACGGCCGCCGCCGCGGCCGTCGCGGGGGACTTTGTGGTCAGCCGCATGCGGCCGCCCGCCGACCCCCCGCCCCAAGCGCACATGAACCCGGGCGCGCCCGTTGCTGGGATGGTTTGTGCTCACGCTCGCACAGGGGCGCGACGGGGGCGTCCCTGCGCGTCAACCCACGCCGCGCACCGCGCGACGCCATCCCCTCGCTGTTCCCAAACCCCCGCGCAGTGCCGCACCCCCCCCCCGCCCCCCATCGCAAGCCATTCACGCCCAGTCACGCCCCCCCCCCCCCCAGGGGGCTTGCCCTTGAACAGCTTGCCGACGCCCTTGATACCGCCCTTGACCACCCCCCGCGCCGCCGCGAGCGCCTCGTCCGCGGCGCCCGTCGGCGGCCCCGCCAGCGGCCCACCACTGCCGCCACCGACGCCGCCGCCGCCACGGTGCCCGCGGGCCGCGGCTGCGCGGCGGCGCTCGTCCTCGGCAAACGTTGCCTCGGCGCGGCGGCGGCCCGCCTCCGCGTCCTCCTCGTCCGACCGCCGCCCGCCGCGGCCGCCGCCGCCATCGTACGACCGCCGCCCGGCCGAGCGGCCGCCAAACGAGCTATCGTCCGAGTAGCGCCGCCGCGGGGAGTAGGAGCGGCCGCCGCCGCCGCCGCCGCCGCCACCCCATCGGCGGCCGCCGCCGCCGCCGCCGCCCCCGTCCGAGTCGCTGAGCGAGTCGGCCGAGTACGAGTCCCGGTAGCCGCCGCGGCCATAGCCGCCACCGCCGCCGCGGCCATATCCATACCCATACCCACCGTCGTCGTCATCCTCCTCCTCAATCGACCAACCATCGTCGCTGGGCACCGGCGACCGCCGGGCGGCCACGTCGCCCGACAGCACGTCGACAAAGTCGGCGGGCGTCCACGCGGCGCCGCGGCCACGCCGCCGCGGCGACGCGCCGCCACCGCCGCCGCTGCCATCGGCCGCCGCCGCTGACGGCGGCGGCGCTGTCGCCGCCCGCAGCGCCACGGCGGTGCGGACACCCAGCGGGAGCCACCCCTCGGGCGGTGGGCAGCCGAGCAGGATCGTTGCCGCGGCGGTGCACTCGGCGGCGAGGCCGCCGACGGTGGCGGCCCAGGCGGCCGCCGCGGCGGCCGCCCGGTCGGCGCGGCGCGCGTCGACGCCGCGCCCCCCCCCCCGCCCAGCGGCGGCGGCGGCGGCACGTCCGCCGCCCGCACGCGCGCGGCGTAGAGGCCGTCGAGCGCGGAGAGCACCGACTCGGCGGGGCGCTTGAGCCCGAGCCCGCGGCAGCGGACGAGCGTGACGAGCCGCTCGTAGACGGAAATCCGGTACGGCTCGCCCGCGAGCGCCGCGATGCCGCCGAGCGCGGTGACGGCCGCGGCGCGCGCCTCGGCGCTCGGCCCGAGCAGCGCGGTGTGCCACAGCAGCGCCGAGTGGGCCTCCATGGCCAGGCCGAGCGCGCCCGGCAGCGGCTCGGGGAGGCCCAGGTCGGCAGCAAACGCGCCGCGGTCCGCGGGCGCCGCCGCCGCCGCGGCGGGCGACAGCGGCGTCAGCACGTCGGCGAGGCCGTTGGGGAATGCGCCAAGCGCGGCCACGTCGAGCGCGCGGTAGCGGAGGAAGGCGGCGGCCGACGCGGCGAGCCGCTCCCGCGGCGGCTGCACGCTCAGGCAGCGGGCGGTAGACGCGGCGACCGCGGCGGCCGCCGACGGGGTGGCGGTGCTCAGCACCGCCTCCCACAGCCGCGACAGGCGGCCGGCAGAGGTGGGCGACGGGTACGTGCCGGCCCAGCGCTCGGCGAGGGCGACCGCCGAGACGGCCAGGCCGGGCGACACGACGCCGCTATCGCCGTCGGGGGTGGGCGGCGGCACCAGCACCTCCTCAATGAGTACGTCAAAGAGGCTGGCGGCAAGGTCCTCGCCGACGCCGCCCCGCGCCGACGGGTGCGTCACGTACGAGCCGAGGAGCCGCACCAAGAGCCCGCCGCCGGCGGGCGCGCCGTCGGCCGCAGCACCAGCCGCCGGGGCCGCGCCGCCGCCGCCGCCGCCGCCGCCGCCGCCGCCGGCCGTGGCGTCGACCACCCCCAGCGCGTTGCGCCGCCGCCGGTGCCCCGCGCCCGCCGCGGCGAGCAGCAACACCGCCCGCGCGGCGGCGGCACGGACGAACCGGTTGGCGTCCTCGTCCATTACCTCCCGGAGGGGCGGCACCAGCCCGTCCAACGGGTGCGGCGGCGCGTCCTCCTCGGTGGCCGCCGCCGCGGCCGCCACCGCCACCACCGCCCCCGTCGATGGCGCCAGGGTGCCGGCCTTGCCGGCCGCCCCCCGCGCCAGCGTCGGCACGTTGACGGTGATCTTGGCCGCCTCCGCCTCGTACAGCCGCGCCGCGGCGGCGTGGCGCGCCGCGTCCGCGTCGGACCGCCCCCGCCGGGCGGCGCGCGCGAGCGTTGCCGCCCCAACCGCCGCCGCGTGGCGGCGGACCGACTCGTCGCTGAGCAGCGCCGCGTGCACCCGCCGCGTCGCGACCGCCCCGCACGCAACGGCGCCGTCACTCAGCGGCCGCAGGTAAAAGGGCGTCGCTGACGACAGGACGGCGGTGCGGCGCTCGGCGCGGCGCTCCTTGAGCCGCGTCACCCACGTGCGGTCGCCCTCCCCGGCGGCCGCTGCGGCCGCGTCGAGCTCCTCCTCCGCGGCGGCCTCGGCCGCGGCCGCCTCCTCGGCGGCCGCCGCGGCCGCGTCCGCATCGTCGCCGTCGACACCTGCAGGCGCGCCCGCTTCGCCCGAAAAGGTGAGCGTGTCGTCCCCAAACACAATGTCCCCGTCCAGCTCCTCGTCGTCGGCGTGACGGCGGGCGTCGAGGTCGTCCAGGTTCCCCTCCCCGTCATCGCTGTCGCTGCCGTCGCCGTCGGCCCCGCCGGTGGTGGCCCCCGCCTCGGGCAAGTCCGGCGCGTTGTACAGCGCCGACCGCGGCAGCGGCGCGGTGTACCAGGTGGACCACCGGCGGCGGGAGAGGCCGAGCAGGGCCTCGTAGAGCACCCGGTTGGACACGTTTTTGAGGAGCCCCACCAGGGCCGCCGCAAACTCCACCTCCTCCGCGTCGGCCACCTTTTTCACCAGCGCCGGCGGGGCGTTTAGGCCGACCGCAGACCCCACCGCCGACGCCGACGCCTTGACCGTCGACACGGTGGCGGCGACGGCGGCCTTGGAAAAGACAAACCGGAAGAGGCCGCCGGTCTTGCCCAGCACGCCCGTGTGGCCGGCGAGCGCGCCACGGACGGCCTCGGCAGCCGGCGTGTGGGCGGCGCCGCCGCCGAGCCGCGCGCTCGCGGCGGCCTCCTCGTACACGGTCAGGTTGGGGTCCCGCGCCAGCCGCCCCGCCAGGCGCGCAAACGACACCTTGGCGCCGAGGTCGGTCAGCTGCAGCGCCAGGTGCGGGGCGGGCTTGCGGTGCGGCAGCCGCGGGAGGAGGTACTTGGCCACCGCGGCGGACACGAGCGCCCCCCCCGACGCCTGCCGCGTGTCGAGCAGCGCGACGGTGTGCCGCACCGTCGACGGGACGACGGACATGAGCCCCGCGTCGACGAGCGCCACGGGCAGCGGTGCAGAGCCGTAGCCTGCCGCGACGGCGGTGCGCTGCACGCGGCGGAGGGCGGCGAGGACGGCGTGGCCGACGAGCATCTTGGCGGCGCGGCTCTTGAGCGGCGGCGCGTTGGCGGTGCCGCCCTCCACCGCCCCCCCCGCGCCATCGTCGGCGGCCGCCGCGGCGGCGCGCTCAGCGGCCGCCGCCTTGGCCGCCGCCGCGCTGCCCGCCGTCGCGCGGCTGCCTGTCGCCGCGGCGGCGCGCTTGTCCTTGGCGCTCGTCGCCGCGACGGTGCCCGGGATGGACACGCCAATGACCTTGCGCCGCACCGTCGCGGAGGAGGCCGCCGCGCCCGCCGCGGCGGCGCTGCCCCGCCGGGCCAGCTCGTCGAGGCCAATGTCGGCGCTCTCGTTTGGCGACGGCACCGTCGCGGCGACGCCGCCAATGGCGCGGAAGGCGTCGGTGAGAAAGTCGAGCGCCCGCGGCACGTCGGCCGGCCGCACCACCGCGGCAAACGTCTTGCACGCCGCCGCGCGGCGGGCGGGCGACGGCCGCAGCGCCTCCGCCTCGAGCGCCTCGAGGAGCGGCCCGTACACGCCGTCCGGGTCGCGCGCGCCGGCGGTGAGCGGCGCCAGCGAGCGGATGTGCAGGTGCGCGAGCACCGCAATCGCCGGCGCGTCGGATGAGAGGAGGGCGACGAGCTCGGGCAGCGCGTCGCGGGCGGGGGGGTAGAGCGTCATCCGCCGGAGCACCGAGATGATGGCCCGGTTGGGCGGCCGCGCGCCGGTAAAGTGGGCGAGCCGCTGCAGCTCCGTCGCGAGGTACGACCCGTCCGCGGGCAGCACCGCCCGCCGCGTGGACAGCGCCGACAGCACGTACGCGTTGGCCGACGGCCAGTGCGTGCCGGTCGTGAAGCGGGGGCGCCGCGACGCGTCGGTTGGCCACGTGGGGGGGCGCGCCTTGCCGCCCGCGCCGGCGGCGGCGCCAGCCGCGGCGCCCGCGGCGGCGCCGCCCTTGGCGCCACCACTGCTGGCAGCGGCACTGCCGGCGCCGCCGCCGCCCGCCGCCGACGCCGCCGCCGCCGCCGCCCCGCCGCCGCCGCCCGCCGCCGCTCCGGCACGATCGCCGCCGCCGCCACCGCCGGCACCGGCGGTCGATGGCCGGCGGCTGGCTGGGGTGCTCATCGCGGCGGCCGCCTCCCCCGCCAGCGAGCAAGTCGCCGACACTGGCGGGCGGGCGGGCGGGCGGGCGGGCGGGCGGGACGACAGGCGGGCGGGCTGGCAGCGAGGGTGTGTGAAGAGGGGGGGGGGACGCCGCGCGCGCCGACCCCCCAGCCGCGGCTTGCCGCCGCGGGCGCGCCCGCCGATGACCGCGCGCCACCGCCCGCCGCTGCGGGTCGGCCCGGCGGTAGGCGGCAGCCGCCGGCGCCGCCGCCGCGGCGGCCGCGGCGGCCGCGACAGGGAAGACAGACAACCAACAAAAAAAAGAGCAACAAGACGGTGAGGGGATTGAGGGAGGGGGAGGGGGGGGGGGATGGGGGGTGGGGGGGAAGGATAGGTGGGGATGGGGGGGGGGGGGTGGGGAGCGCCGGCGTGACGACCACGCCGCCGAGCAGACCACGCGCCCCCCCGCCACGCGCGCCGCACGGTGGGGGTGCTGTCGGTGTCGAGGGTAGCGGGCGGTCGGGCTGCCGCGGTGCGGCTACGAGGCGTGGCGGATGACTGCCCATGGCGGGGAGTCGCGACGCACGTGGCGGACTTGATCATGCATCCTGAGCACTCTTGTCTTGCAACTCTGTACAGTTCTGTACTGCGTCTGCGTCGACGGGCGGTCGTGGCTCCCGCCGGAGCAATCCGCACGATTTCTTGTGGAAATCCCGCCTCTTTTATGAAAGATGTGACGTCCAACTTGCAGCCGCGAGTAGTTCTTCCGGCCGTCGCCTGTTTTTTCTTTTTCGCACCCAAAAAGACGGCCCCCTTTACAATACAGTTCTGTTCATGCAAAAAGACGAGAACAAAAAACCTCCCCCGTGGGTGCCCCCCCCCCCGCGGCCTGGCACGTGCCGGCCGTGCCGGCCACGCTGACGCTGCGGCCGTTTCCGGCTCGTGTCCCAATGGCGGACCGGGCGGCCGCTGCTCATCCACCCCCGCGGCGGCCGCCGCGGCCGCGGCGGTGCCGCGGCGCCGGCGGCCCGCCTCTCTCGTCCACCCACCCGCGGCGCGGCGGCGTCTGCCGGCAGCGGCGCCCACGCATTGCAGTCGGCGGGGCGGCCCAATCGGCGGCCGCCGCCGCGGCCGCACGGCGGCCGCCCGCCCCACACGCCGCGGCGCCGGCACGCCGCCATTCCACGCCGCTCCCCCCCACCAGCACCACCAGCAACGGCGCTTGCCGCCGGCACCGTGCCGTTGGGGGGCGTCGGAATCTCCCACCCGCCCGCCCGCCCGCCCGCCCGCCCACCCTTCCCGGCCGCTCGCCCGCCCGTCCGCCCGTCCGGTAGTCGGCCGCGCCGCCGCCGGCCGCGCGCGCCCCCCCGCCGCGGCACGCGCCGGCGGCGGGCGGCGCGGCGCGGCCACCCGCGGCGGCGCCGACGGTCGGCGCGGCGCCGCGGCGGCCGCCGCGGCGCGCCCCCCCGCGGCGCGGATGGGCGTCCACTGGTATGCGCCGTCGCGAGGACCACTGGTGAGGTTGGGTTGGGGGGGGGGGGGGGGGGGGGGGAAGGCCGCGCCACCCCCCCCCACCCCGCCGCGGTGGAGCGCGGCCGTCCCGCCCGCGGATCTGCGCCGTGGGGTGGCGGCCGTGCCGCGTCGGCCGCCGCGCGGCAGCGGCGTGCCACGCCCACCGCCGCCGACGGCGGCGCCCTCGCCCCCCCCAAAAGCACCCCCCGCCGCCGCTGTCGACACAGACACTTTGAGCCGCCCGCGCTCGTCGACGGTGTGTCTGCCTCCCCCGCACCGCTTCGGTCTGTCGCTTCCCTTGGCCGCCACCCCCTCTCGCACACCCTGCCCCGCGCCGCGCGGTGCGCCCGCCGACCGACGGCAGCGCCGCCTAGCCGCCGCGGCGCCCCCCTTCTCCCCCCACCTACGCCCATCTCTCCTCTGTCCGCCGCCCGCAGTCCCCGCCCGCTCTTGTACTCCCCTCCCCCCCCCCCCCCCCCCCCCCCTCCGACGCCGCTGGCGTGCCGCTGGCATGTTTCCCCCCCCCCACCCCGCCTGCACGCGCCCATGTCCACCCTCGCTCGCCTGCGGGGGCTGCTCGCCGCCGTCACCTCTGGCGGTGGTGGCGGCCGCCGTCGGCGCGTCGGCTGGGCCCGCGACCGGCAGTCGCCGTCGCCAGCGTCGACGCCGCCGCCACCACCCGCTGCCGCGGTCCCCGCTGCCGCCGCCGCCGCCGCCGCCGCCGCCGACGGTGCCCCGACCGTCGCGGCGGGCGCCGCCACCCGCCTGGCCGACGCCGCGCCGCTGCCGCGGCACCCGCCACCGTCGTCGGCACCACCGCCGCCGCCGCGGCGTGGCCGGGGGGCGGCCGGCGTGGCCGGCGCGGCGGCGGGGGAACGCCTGGCGACGGCAACAACGGCACTGGCGGTGGCGGCGGCAGAGCCGGGAGAGCCAGCAGCGGCGGCGGCGGCGGCGCCACCGCCACCAGCCGCCGCCGAGGCGGTCAGCCCGGTCCCCCCACCGCCAACCACCGATGCGGACGCAAGCACCGGCAGCGCCATCAGCAGCAGCACCGGCGACGGCGGCGGCAGTGACGGCGGCGGCGGTGGCGGCTGGGCCGGTCCGTCCGACGCGCGCGGCGGTCGCGGCGGCGGGCCCCCCCCCGCGTCGCCCCCCCACGGTCGGCCGGCCGACGCGGCCGCGGCGGGCTCCCCGCTGACGCTCTCCACCGCGTCGGCTGGCTCGTCCTGCCCGCCGTCCCCGCCGCCGTCACCGCCGCCGCCATCGTTGCCACGGCGGGCGTCCCCACCGCCGCCGCTGCCGCCGCCGTCGCTGCCGCCATGCACTGCCTGCCGGCCGCCGCTACGGCGGCCGGCGGCGACGGCGACGGCGACGGCGGCGGCGGTGGCGGCGGACCCCACCCCCGCCACCGCGTCGGCGGGGGCGGCGGTTCCGGCGCGTGCCGTGGCGCCACCCGCGGCCACGCCCGCCGCTGCGCGTGCCGCGACGCCGGCCGCTACCGCGGTTGCCACCCCGCCCGCCGCCGCTGCCACTGGTGCGCCGCGGTCGGCGGCCGCGGACGGCGGGGGGTGGCGGCCGCCGCGGCGGCGGGTGCCCATCAGCCTGCAGCTCTTGTCCGCCGCGGCGGGCGGGAGGCGGCCCGCGGCGGCGGCGGTGGCGGCGGCGGCGGCACCGGCATGAGCGGCGCGTCCTCGTGCTCGTTGCGCTAGCTACCGGCTGCGGCTACCCTCCCCCTTCACGGCTGGCGCCACTGCCAGCGGCGGCGGTGGCGGGTGGCCGCCAGTGGCCGCCCGTTGCCACCTGTGGCCACCCGTGTCCACCCGTGGCTGCTGCTGGTGGCCGTCGAGGTGGCGACCGCCATATCGGCGGGTGGACTCGGCGCCAGGGGGCGCAGGGGGCAACCTGCGCAGGTGCGGGGGTGGGCGCTGTGGGCCGGCGGCCGGGGCATTGGGCGACCCGGCGCGCTGGGCTGGCCAATGGGAGTGGCCATGGCGTGGGGTGAGGCGATGGTCGCGGCGATGCAGCCCCGGTGGTGCTGCCGTGGCGGCGCTCCCGCAGCTGTGCTGGCGGGAGAAGGGGTGGGAGCTCGTCCGAGGAGGCGGGCGTGGCGGCGAGCAGGTATGGGAGAGGCTGACTGGCGTCTCGGTACCGAGACGCGCGGCCGTCTCCGTGTGAATAGTGACCGCGTGTACATGGACATTTCCGGTTGGTGTGACTGCGAAAGACGGGCACGGCGAGAAAGTGTGTTGCTGGCTTGTTCTGTACAGGTCCATTTTCGTCCGACCCTCTGTAGGCGTAGACTACCACCGCCACTGCATGCTGTCGGCGGCTACCCCTGCAGGAACCCCACCCGTAGCCGAGGAAAACCCTCCGAGTACGGCGGATGCACACCCCCCCACCACCCGCAGCACATCCCACCCGAAAAGGCTGGCGGGAGCGTACCCGCGAATCACACACCCTTCCCTCCCCCGCCCCCTCCCCCCCGGCGCAGCCTCACAGATCCACCACCTGCGGCCCCTCGCCCCGGTCCCACGCAGCCACCAGCCGGGGCACGCACCCCTCAAATCAGTCCAGCGACACGACGCACATGACCAACGCACCCGGCAGCACCGCGTGCCAGTCCGCCACTCGCTCGGCGTGGCCGCCGCGCACGGCCTCGCGCCCCTACACCCCGCCGGCGTAGGTGGCCAAGAAGGCCGCCGCCACGTCCGGCGCGCGCCGAATCGCCGGGTCCATGGAGGACACAGCCAAAGGAAGGCGGCGTCCGCGGCACCGGCGCACCACACCGTACTACCGCCGCTCACTGCCATGCACGGTAGCGAGCGCGCGGCGAGCGTCACGCGGCGCGCGCGGCAGGCGCTGTGCGGTCGACGGCAGTGGGGTGGGCGAGCGCGGCTGCCGCCGCCGCCGCCGACGTGGCGAACATGCCGCCGCTGCAAGGCCGACGGGGGGTCCGTGGGAGCCCGACGCGGACGCGACGGCCAAGAGCGCGCGCGCGAGGTGATCCCGCGCCAGTGGCCATTGCAGGTGACCCACCTGGTAGTACCACTCGACTAAGGTCGTCCACAGCTCCCGTAGCCAAAGAAGATCAGTGAGGGGTCCCCTGTCAAGATGGGTGGCAAGCAGGAAGGGCGCGCGTTCTCGAAGCGGCCGGGCGATGGCCACAGCGCCGGGCTGGCGCCGGTGCTCAGATGGTCAGCAGGGGGACGGGGGACGCCGCCGCCGAGGTGGCCCCGGTCGCCGCCGTTGCCGCGGGGAGGAGGCAGCTAGGGGAGGGGAGGGGGTGAGGGCGGGAGGTGGGGGGACGGGGGGGGGGGGGGCTGGGGGGCGGGGGGGGGAGGGCGGGGGGTGGGGGGTGGGGGGTAGGAAAGTGACGCCCATTCCAAGGTCCTCTTCCTTGCTGTATGTGTACGTGTAACGGTGCTCCTATTGGTCACCCATGTGATGGAGCCGCGTACACGTACAGACATACTAAACGGACGCCGCCATGTCTAACCAGGATGTACGTGCATACATCGCGCTAGGTGACGGGCTTAGTGTGAATTTTCGAGCGCTAATGTGAACTCCTGCACCCGTCCCCGCTCGATTCTCTGGATCCGGTCACGCACGTCGTCGGGGAGCACTGACTGCGTGTCACAGGCCCACATCCTTCGACGCCGGTCAGCGCCACCAGCTTTGAGACAGCATCACGCTGCGTGCTCACTCCCCTTCCTGTTCAGCCACGTGCGCCGTCTCTCCCCTCCCCCCCCCCCCCCCCCCCTTCCCCCGCCTGCTGGCAGTGCCTTGCGTGCGAGCCTCATCGATCGGTTTACCAGCGGCTGCGTGAAAACTTCTCGCCGCAACGACAACGCCGCCGTCATGGTAGTCATGAACATAGACTGGTAGTATGCCGAGGGGTCCATTGCGCCCTGCCGCAATGGCGAGCTCTGCGACCGTCCGAGCCGCTGCCGTCCAGTCGGGAGCGGCGACTGGTCGGCAGAGGCGGCAGAGGCTCTTCCACATTGAACCTGATCAAAAAACGTTCCCCGCAGTATTTACTTGATGTATACAACATAAATATATTCTTGTGACGGTACTCGAAGGCGGGCTCGAAGATGTCCTTTCCACGCCCGTCACACGGTACAGTACCCCGTCACACGAAGGAAAGGGTGCTTGGAATGGGCGTGAGCCCACGCACTCGCGGCTCGCTGACCCTCTTGAGGCCTCACCCCGCGTCACCGCAAGACCCCCCGAACCGACACGAGACTGCCGGCAGATCCGTTGCCAAGTGCCATCTGCGCCGCGTCACCCTCGCTGCGCTGTGGTGCTCAAACCAGGATCCACGACGACCCAGCTGGCGTGGCGAGGTGCGGCGAAGCAGTGCGCCAGCTCCTCTCCAGACCCCGCGCTGCCCGCTGTGGGGCACTGCTGCTTCGCCACGGGCGTGCGGGGCGCCGCCGCCACGATCGTGGCACGCGACGGGGCGGCACGCCCGTAAACTGTGTCCCTCGACGAAGCGGCGGTCCTGACCGCCTTGACACTATCGCGCCCGCGCACGCCTGCCGACACTGGGCGCAGCCGCGGCCGTGCCCCCCTTCCCCGCGATGCTCCCCTCTCTCAACTGGGTCGCCCGCCGTCCGTGCCTGCGCCGTCCGTGGGCGTGGTGTCCCCAGCAGCGGGGGGGAGGCTGGTGTCGCGGCCCGCAGGGGTGGCAACCGTCACCCGTCCGCCGCGGGGGGGGTACAAGTAGCCGTGCCTTCGTAGAGGGGCTGTCGGCGTGCCTCCCCGCTCATCCAGCCCATGCCGGCTTCTGTTTGCTGCCGCAGCTCTGGGACGGCGGCTGCGCAGCCCTGTCGCCATGGCCTACGTGGCCCGCGTAGCGGCCTTGGCCACGGCACTAGCCGTGGTTGCAGCTGTGGCGGCAACGCCCCGTGCGGCGGTAGCGGCGGCGGCGGCAGCCTCACCCGGTGACGCCGCCACCATCGCCGACTGGTGGGTGGTCAACGCCACGAGCGGCTCCCGACTGCAGCCGCTGCAACAGTACAAGCCGGTTATCAACGCCACCGTCCCGTCACTCCGCACCATTGTGGTCGAGCCCAGCACCGAGGCCGCCCTGCCCGCGGTCGCAACCATCGCGGCAGCGTGCGCACGGGCCGTCCGGTTGCCGCCGTACGTATTGGCAGGCGGTACAGACGGGAAAGTATTGACGCCCCAGCGCCAGCTGCCCAGTCCATACTCGCTGGTCGCGTACGTGCGGTTGGCAGGAGCGGCCTCCGGCCAAGCGGACCCGATCCCGACGGCTGCAGCCGCGTGGGAACCGGCACCGGCAGACGACGACCTGCCCATCCCGACGCTGGCGCCTGGCTGCGAAGGTCCACCAACCATCAACAGTACCATATCGCAAGGTACGATCCCCTGGTCGGACCGCAAGTGGGTCTACGACGTGCATGCCCGCAACTGCCGCGGTGAGGCCAACCGCTTCCGCCTGCAGATGTTCACAGCGCCAGCAGACCGGTCGGGGCCGCCCATCCGGGCCTTTCAAAGCATCGAGGCCACGGCCCCAGGCGATGGCAACGCCGAGTACCCCCGCTACGACCCCGACCGAGCGTCTCCGAACCTCAACAGGTCCTGCCTGCCACGGGCCGTCTTTCTGGACATGTGCGTGCGGCCCGCGGCGGCTGCGCCGGCCGTTTGCGTACGGTCCCCGGTCAGGACCATGGAGGCGCTGCCCAAGGAACAGGTCGTCCTTGGCGAGCCACGGTTGCCGCCCACCCTAACTGTGGAACGTGGCGTCTCGTTAACGCTGACGGCCAACGTGACTGTGCCGGGCGGGTGCCGCCGCGATGCCTCTGCCGGCCCGCGCCGATGCCCGCATCTGGTGGGTGTCGTCCGTCGGACAAATGGCTCCGTCCGCCGCGGTGGGACCGTCAATGGCTCCACCCTGACGATCAACGCGCTCGCGGGGGGGGTGGCTCTTGCGGATGACGGCGCCCGCGTGTACGTCGAGTACACGCGTGCCGAGTGTGGGGGCCTGGCAAATGCGATAGTGGGCAGCACTTACTCGCAGTCCGGGCACCCGGTCACCGCAACCACGGTGCGCGTCGTAGTGGCGGGCTCTGCTGCGGTGACTCGGCAGGACACGGCGGTGCCAGTCATTCACCGCGTCGAGTACCCGCGCACCCGATGGGGGGAACCCGTCGCCGTCCGCGTACAGGCGTCCGTGGCAGGGCGACGCGGCGAGTGGCGCGCCGCCAACGGGTCGATCGTGCCAACGGCGCTGACCTACCAGTGGTACCTTGCCGACAGGGATTCGAGCTATGCGGTCGACGAGCCGACGCCGATAGCTGGGCAAACGGGCCCCGTGCTGGCGCTCGACAAGGCCGTGTGCAACAACTTCCTCACGTGTGGGCGGTATGGGTGCACCTACCTCGTGCGGTACGTGGCAGAGGTGTGTTCCACGGCGGGCTGCACCCGCTCCCCGATGGTGCTCCCCGTGGTGGCGCCGCCTGCAGATGCGGCGCTGGCGGCAAGGCTGCTGCGCACGGGCGAGTGCCCCCAATTCGCGTAGGCGCCCCCGTCCCGACGCTCGTGGGGTCTCCGGGGGGGGTTTGGGACGATGGTCTTCGTGCGTGGACCACAATAAACAACTGTTTCGCGAGGCGGTCCTACGGGTCTCAATGTGCTGAAATACAGAAGGTGAGACCACTGGAAATGACCGGGCCACGCGTGCGCCGCAGCAGTGGGCGTGTTGACGGCAGCAGCTGCCGCTGCGGCCGCAGCAGTGGAAGCGGCGGGGGAGCCGCGGCAGCTGCTCGCAGAGGGGGGGGCCCGTCGCCACCACCGCGCGGCGGCGGCGGGCGTCGCCGCCAAGCGCAGGGCGGCGCGCGTGCGCGGCATTGCCGCCGCCGCCACGGGGTCCGCGACGGGGATGCCGCTGGTGGTGCCACGGCGGCGGTGGCGGCGCCACGCGGCGGCGCCACGACGGCAACGCCGCGGCCGGCACGGCGACGCGGGGCGGCGACGTCCCCGCCGGCCGGTGTCGCACCCAACCGGGGGCCCCGCGCGGTCGCGTCGGGTGGATGAGTCTGCCCCGATCGAAAATCCGCGGTCAGCCCCAAACACAAAACGGTCGGCGGGGTTGGGATCGCCCCGCGCACCG
Source organism: Pyropia haitanensis (assembly GCA_008729055.1). NCBI lineage: Eukaryota > Rhodophyta > Bangiophyceae > Bangiales > Bangiaceae > Pyropia > Pyropia haitanensis. The sequence continues at coordinate 1,454,603 of SDUX01000010.1, forward strand.
CGGCGGCGCCGCCGTGGTGCCGCGTGTCCCCCAATTGTACACCAAATCGTCGGTGCTTCGCGGGTCTGGAATGGGGGATCCGCACCCGCCGAGGCGACCCGGCGCTCCCGACCCCTCCCCCCCCCTCCCCCCCCTCCCAAAGCAACACAGCCATCCTGTCCTGCGCTGGCTTAGACCCCCACCCGCCTCGCTTTGGTTGCCGCCAACGTCCCCGTCGGGCGTGGGTGCGGCGCATCCCCCCCCCCCCCCCCTCCCCCCCCTCCGCCCACCACCCCCCCACCCAGCCTTTCCCCGTCAATCCCCTCACGGCGACGGTCACGATGCCGCCCTGCCGGCCGCGGCGGCGGCCATGGCGCGGGCGCCCCGGCGGGCGGCGGCCACACGCGCGGGGCGGCGCCGTCCCCCCGCTCCTCGCCGCGGCCGCGGCGGTCGCGGCGGCGGCCGCCACGCTAGCTACCGCCGCCACCATCCCCCCTTCCCGCCTCGTCACCGCCGCCGCCGCCGCCGCCACCACCACCGCCGCCGCCAGCCACGCCGCCACCGCCGCCGGGGCGTGGACGGCGGCGGCGGCGGCGGCGGTGCGGCGGGCGGCCAACGGCACGGCGCGCTCCCCCCACACCTTCCACGTCACGTCGTGCAACCCGCCGCTCGCGCCGCGGCCGCTCGCCACCCTCCGCCGCTCCGCCCGCGCCGTCGACGTGCTGTCCCTGCCGGGGGCGGCGGAGGACGGGCCCGCGGGGGAGGCGGGCGCCGCGGCGCCGATTGTGTTTACGCTCGCCACGCGGGATGTGCGGCGGGGGGCGGCGGCGGCGGTGGCGGCGGCGGCGGCGTCGGCCGCGGTGGGGGGGGGGAGGGGGGGGGGGGGGCTGACGGCGGCGATGCGGGTGAGTGGACACGGGGAGGGGGAGGGGGAGGGGGAGTGGGGGAGGAGGGGGGGGGGAGCGCGGGGGGGGGGGGGGGGGGGTGAAGGGCACCGCCCGCCGCGCACGGCCGCTGCCCGCCCTCTCCCGGTCGGCCCGCAAGCGCAAGTCCCGCCCGGGGGGGGGGCCCGTCTCTACCGCCACCCGCGTCGTGGACGCCGGCGGCCGCCCGTTTGTGGCCGTCCGCTACGCGCCGGCGGTGCTGCTCGACGCGGCCGCGGCGGCAGCCGCCACCGCCGCCGCCGCCGCCGCCGCCGCCGCTGCCGCCGCCGACACCCCCACCGCCGCCGCCGCGGTGCGTGCCGCCAACGCGACCGCGTCGGCTGGCAATGCCGCCACCACCGCCGCCGCCGTTGCGGCGGCGGCGGACGAGGCGACGGTGGCGGCGGACCTGGTCGAGGCCGCCCAGCTGGAGCTCCTCGTCGTTGCCCACGCGGTCTGCGCGGGCGGCGTGTGCACCGACCTGGGCGCCGGCGGCGGCCGCCACTGGGGGGGCGTCCAGCCCGTGTCGGCGGGCGCCCAGCCGGTGGACGTGGACGTGCGGATGCTGCGGGTGGCGTCCGCGGCGCCGCGGCACGCGGGGGAGGAGGAGGACGCCGCGGCGGCCGCCGCCGCCGCCATCACCGACGCGGTGCCGCGGCGGCGGGCAGCGGCGCCGGTGGCGGTCAACGTGACGCTCGCGGCAGCGTCGGCGACGGTCACGTCGACGCGCGCGCACATCCCGCCCCAGTCGGTGTACTTTTGGGTCAAGGTCACCCGCCCGTTTGCCGCCTCGGACGCGGGCACGCCCGTCTCGCTGCGGCTGCTGCTGTGCGGGCGGGGGCGGGCCAAGCTGGCGGGGGAACCCCCGCCGGGCCGCGACCCGTTTGTGGGCGTCAAGTTCCCGCCGCTCGTCCTGCCCGCCGCCGCCGACGCGGCGCGCGCGGCCGCCCGCGTCCGCGCCCGCGCCGCCGCCGCGGCGGCCGTGGCCGCCGGGGCGGCCACCCCCACACCCACCGACGACGCGGGCACCGCGGCGGCGACGCAACGCGTGGCGGCGGCCGACGCCGGGGAGCCCGTTGCCGCCGCCGCCGCCGCCGGCGCGGCGGCTGCCGCCGGCGCGGCGCTGCCCAAGCTCCGCGCCTATGTCACCTGGACGCAGCGGCTGCGGTACTCGCACCTCGGCTTTGACGCGCCCGTCACGGTCGGCGGCGGCGTCGACGACGCCCCCCCGCCGCCCGCGGACACGGCCGCCTGGGGCCTCCTCCCCGGCGCGCGGTGCACGCCGCTGACGCTCTCCTCCTCGTCCATGTCGGCGGTGCCCACCGACGGCCGCCACGCGTCGGTCGTGTGGGGGGTGGGCGTCGGCATTGGCGCGGTGCCGCCGCTGGTGGGGGACCCGGCGCTCGCCGCCGTCGCGGCGGTCATCGCCGCCGCCGCCGCGGCGGTCGTCCTCGGCGGCGCGACCGTCTACCACTCCCGCGCCGCGGCGGTGGGGCGGGCGGACGAGGACCGGGTGCGGCGGGGGCGGGTGGCCGACAGCCGCTCGGCGCGGGCGCTGCTGCTGCCGGCGCGGGCGCTCGAGGCGGACCCGACCGCCGCCGACGGCGTCGGCGTGGTGGGGCGGACCAAGCTCACCGCCCGCGGGGGGCAGCGGGGGGGGGCGGGGGGGGGGGGGGGGGGGGGGCGCCGCCGCGGCACCCTGGTTGTGAGCAGCGGCGGGCTCGCCGACGGGCCGCCGCCGGGGGGGGGGGGGGGGTACGGCAGCGTCGACAGGGGGGTGGACGCCCCGCCGCCGGGCGGGGGCGTGTAGCCGCCGCGCTGGCCGCCGCGGCGGCCGGTGCGGGAGCGCCGCGGGTGGCGCGGGGGGGCGGCGGCCAGGGAGAGGGGGGGGACCGGGCGTCGCCCGCCTCGCCCCTCCCCGGCGACGCCGGCGGCGCCGGCGGACGCGGGCGGCTGGCCTGCCCTTTCATACTTATGCATCCATGTGCGTGCGCATCTTGTGACGGGCGGTGGCGCGGGGCGCGGGCGTGTGCCGCGCGTGGCCTCCCGACGCAGCGGCTGTTGGGTGGCCGCGGCGCGCCTCTGCCCGCCCCGTGGCCCACACACTCCCTACTCGCTCGGCATGCATCGCGGCGTGGCGCTCGTGGCGGAGCTGCGCAATGGCCGACGACACGGGCCGCCGTGGCTCGGCCGCAGCGCCGCCGCGCTGACGTTGTCGCCGCCGGCCGCGCCGCGCCGCCGCTGGTCCGTCCCGCGGGGCGGTACCCGCACCAGCCCATCCAAAGTCAACCTACAGCCAGTCCCGAACCGGCGCCATCTGCACTGCGGAACTTTGGGGCTCCCGCTGCGCAGCGCGGGCCGCCCCCCGCCCACGGGCATGGACACCGTCGCCGCTGAGGAAGACGGCTGGCCTCGTCCACGCTGCTGCTGTTGACGCGGCTCTCATGGGATCTCGTCGTACTGGCGCCCTCACTTTTTTTTTCTACTGTACACCAGGAAACTGTGGTACCCCGGGCAATGGTTCGTCGACGACCGTCCTCAAGGGGCCCAGACCCCCCAGCCATTGGCCCAGCCGGAGCCGAGGTGCCCCACCGTGCGTTCGGGCCAAATTCCGTGTACCGAGGACTGTGTACGGTACTCGGGTGGTGCGGCGGCGGGTCCCAGCCTCCCCAATTCAGCGGCACTGCGTGGCCCCCCCCTGTCCAAACAGGCGCCCATCCCCGCCACCCGCCACGCACCAGGGGAGAAACCCGGCGGCCCCCACGGAGCACGCCCAGTCGACCATGCCCCCCCCCCACCCCCCTCGTCCGGCGACGTCACCCCCGCAGCCGACGCGTGCGTGCATCCACGGCACCCCCCCCCCCCCCCCCCCCCATCTACCGTGGTGGTCGACCGCCGCACCGGCCCCCGCTGCCACCCCTCCCCACCCCCCCCCCCCCCCCTTTGGCGTATCCCCCTGTCCACCCACCCATCCATCCCCCGCCCTCATGGGCAGCACCCCCCGGCCGCCGTCGGCGCGCCGCATCTCCGTCGTTGGCGGCAGCGGCGCGCGGGCGCCGGCGGTCGTGCGGCGGCGGCGGCCGTCGGCGGCCGCCGCCGCCGCCGCCGCCGCCGCCACCGCCGCCGCCGCCGCCGCCGCCGCGGGCGGCACCTCGCCCTCCCCCGCGGCGGCGTCGCCGGCGGGCGCGTCGCGGCCACGGCCGGCGGCGGCGTCTGGGTCGCCGTCGCCGCTGTCGGCGGCGCGGGGCGGGGGCGCCGCCGCCGCCGCCGCCGCTGCCGCCGCCGTCGCCACCGCCGCCACTGCCGCTGCTGCTGCCGCCGCCGCCGCTGCCGCGGCTGCTCCTCCCTTTCCCTCCCCCGCTGCGGCGTCGCCCGCCCGGACGCGGGCGGCCGTCCTGTCGGTGGTGAGCCTCCCGTCGGGCCGCGGCGCCACCCCGACGCCGCGGCCCCGGCGGCGGTCCAAGCCGCAGACCGTCCTCGCCGTCAAGCGGCGGCGGGTCGAGGTGGCGCCCGCCGCCGCCGCCGCTGCCGCCGCGGCTGCCGCCGCCGCCGCCGCCGCCGCCGCGGCCGTCCCGCTCCCCGCCCCGCCGCCACCCGTCGCCTCTGCCGCCGCCGCCGCCCCGGCCGCTGCCGCCACCTCCCCCGCCGCCGCCGCCGCCGCCGCCGCCGCCACCGCCCGGGCGCTGGCCTCCGCGTCGGTGACGCGGTCGCCGTCGCCCGCGGCGGCGGCACTGCCGCCAGCGGCGGCCGCCGCGGCGGGGGCGGTGCCATCGGGAGGGGGGGCGGCCGCCGCGCGCGCGCCCGTCGGCGCGCCGCCACCGCCGGCGGCCGCGGGGGGTGGCGGCGGCGGCGGCGGCGGCGGCGGCGGCGGCGGCGGCGGGGAGGTGCGGGAGCCCAAGGCGACGGCGCGGACGTTTTTTCCGCGCGGCAGCAAGATTGGGGCCAAGGTGCGGGGCTTGATGGGGGGGGCGGGAGGGTTGGGCGGCGCGGGGGGGGGGCTCGCCGCTGGGGGGGGGGGGCACTCGCGGCGGCCGCTTTGGGGGGGGGAGGGGGGGGGGAGGGGGGGGGGGCGCGTGGGCACCCCCGCCGCCTGTGCGGGCGGCTGCCGCCAGCCGCAGCAGCGGCGGCGGCGGTGGTGGCGGTGGCGGCGGCGGCGGCGGCAGCGGCAGCGGCAGCGGCGGCAGAATTGACGGCAGCGGCAGCGGCGTCGACGGCAGCGGCGGCAGCGGCGGTGACGGCGACGGCAGTAGCAGCGGCGGGTGGGCGGGCGCGGGCCGCGAGGTGGTGGCCCTGCAGGCTGCCGCCGACGTGCTCGGCGCGGGCGGCGCGGCCGCGCCGGCCGCCGCCGCCGACGGCGCCGGCGCGTGGGCGGGCCGCGTGGACCACCCGGCCGGCGACGCGGCCGCCGCCGCCGCGGCCGCCGCGGCGGCGGCCGCTGCCGCCGCCACCACCCTCGGGGCCGCCTCCCACGTGACGGCCGCGCCCGACGCGGCGGCCGCCGCCGCCCAACCGCCGCCGCCGCCGCCCGCCACGGATGCGGTCGTCGCCGCGGACGCGGCGGCGGCCGCGGCCGCCGCGGAAGCGCACGCCGCCTGGGCGGGCGCCGCCGTCTTGTGCCGGACGACACCCCCGGGCGGTGGCGGCAGCGGCGGCGGCGGCGGCGGCGGCGGCGGCGGCGGCGGCGGTGGCGGCGGCGGGGCGGTGGCGGGCAGCGGCGGGCGGTACGCGGACCTCCCTCTTCCCCCTCCGGGGGCGACGCCCGGCGGCGGCGGCGGCGGCGGCAGCCTCCCCCCGCACCCAATGAGCGACCTCGTGCCGCCGCTGCCGAGCCAGGATGGGGTGCCCGCGCTGCTGCCGCTGCCGCAGTCGTTTGGGATGGGGGGCAGCTCCCAGCTCAGCACCGACGGCCTCGGCGGCCTCGACCTGCTCGCCGCGGCGAGCCAGGAGAGCGCCGGCTGGGCGGGGCTGACGCCGACCACCACCGCCGCCGTTGTTGGGGGGGGGGGGCGGGGGGAGGGGGGGTCGGTGGTGGCGGGGTTGGTGGGGGGGGGGGGGGGGCGGCAGCGGCGGCAGCGGCGGCGGCGGCGTTGGCCACTACTTTAACTTTACGCCGACGCCCACGCCGGGCGACGCGGAGGAGGCGGCGTCGCTTGGGGGAAGGCAACGGGGGGGTGGCGACGAAGCCGTGTAGGGGAGGAGTGGGGGCGGCGGCGTGCGGTCGCCGTGCTGTTGCCATTGGGTTTTGTTGTGTCCTCCTTTTCTTGGTGGTCGTGGCGGCGCGTCCCAAGGTGGGGGGGGGGGGACGGTGTGGGGTGCGGCCCGCCAGCGCGCGCGGTTGGACAGGTGCGGTGTCTGTTCTGTCCCTAGGTGCGGGCCTGTGGGTGGGAACCCGCAGCCACATGCCGCGGCCGCGTGGCCGCCCCAGTGGCCGTCCCCGTTGCCGTCACGCGGCGGGCGTTCCTGCTCACCGCGGTTGGCGCGCTGCGGACGTTGCACGCGGGCGAGGCGAGCCCGGCAGCGGCGGGGGGGACTGCGCGCGGAACACCTGTGGTCTGCAGGCAGCCGCGCGGCGAGCCGCTACCGGGAAGCCGACGCGGCCCGGGGGAGGGGGATGGCGTGGGGGGTGGAAGTTGGGGGCGTAGGGGTTGTGCCCATGACGAAGCAAGGGACCGCGGACGACCCAGGTGGTCGCATTCCACGACGGGCAGCGGTGGATGGCGCGGCGCGGCGCGTTCTAGGATAGAAGCTCGGGGTACTACTCACCGGCGCGGTGGGCGGGGTAGGTGTTTTGTACTTTTTTTTTCCAGGTGCTACGCTGTCGGTGGCGTCCGGGCGCTCGAGAGTGGAAAGGACTTGCGCCCCGGACGCGGCAAGGACCGCACACGACAACCGCCACCGCGGGGCTGGGTGTGGTCAATCCACCCGACGGGTGGCGGTGGGGGGCGGCATGGGCCCGCCGCCGCCGCGGAGCGGGCCTCGGTCGCCATAGGCGCCTGCCGCGCAGGGAACGGAGCCGCGGCGCCGCGGGCGAGGGGTCCTTCATGCGTTCCCCTCGTCACCACCGCCCGCTGCCCTCTCCCGCAGCTCCCTCAATACCCACGTACCGCGCGGGAGCAGCCCCCAACGGGAGCCGGCCGAAGTCCCACTCCCCTCCACGCATCCACCCATCGCCACCAGCAGCCGTGGCCGGGTTCTCTGTCGCGGCGGCAGTCGTGGTGGGACCGCTGCCTCTGGCGGCCGCCACCACGGCCGCCGCTGGCGGGGGCGCCCCTCCCCCCTCCTCGGCGGTGACAGCGCCGCCACCACCCGTCGCGCCGCCGACCGTTCCCGCAAGCACATCCACGGTTGCAAGGCGAGGTAGGCAAGGCGGGCGCACCGGGGCGGCGGCCGTGCAGCGGTTCTTCCCAAACAATTTTTTTAAGCAAGACTAACGTAATTTTAGTTTCGACACAGAAGTCAGAAAAGTTTCATGTTAATACCGAGAGGCCCGTTTTCCGTTGGCTCATGCGCGCATTCCGCGCCGTGCGTCCCAGTCCACCGACTGCTCCGGGTTGTCGACGAGCGGCGAACGTTCGGCGCAGTCAACTGAGCGGCCATGGCGGGCGGCTACACGCCGCGCCCTCTGCATGCACGATGACGCAGCATTGATGGCCGTTCTCAATGGGAACGGCATGGCCACACTCCCCGCCCGACGCGGAGGGGCGAGCGCCGGGGCACCCCCCAGGCGGCAGCGGCGGAGCCCTCCCACCTCTGGGTGCTCTTTCCGGTGGCCCGCGGAGATGTACAGAGCCATCATGCGGCGGCTGGCGGCGGCGCGGGCGCCCAGTGTCGTCCGCGGCACGGACGGCTGCAAGACTGCGAAAGCCGTCTGGCTCGGAGGAACAGCGAAGTCGGGGGGGGAGGCTCACTGCGTGCGTGCGCTCACCTCTTTTGACGTGAGGGGGAAAGGATGGCCTGATCGGCTCTTCGACGTCGACTTGCCGTCGAGGCCGCTGTCAGGTAGAGCTTAGAACAATAGGTAACGACGGCGAGTCTGGTGATCCAAAACGTCACTCCACTTCTTTCTTGTGCTTTCTATCGCCAGGAAAGACGTCGTTGGACGCGGAGCAGCCATGAGGCGCCATCCTGCTGGGACGCTGCGAATTCTAACTGGGTCTTCTGCGCTGTCACAACCAAGACGCTGCCGCGCTTATGTCTGTTTCATTTCAGCAATCTCCCGTCCACTCTACCCCCCCCTGGTTTGGAGTCCGCTTTTCCTCTGGGGGGAATGAGGGCTGGCGCCGCTGACACAGTCGCGCTGCATGCAGTGTTCCCCTAGATGCTCGCCAAAGGGGAATAGGATGACGCTGCCTGCTCTAGGAGCTGGCATCGCCGCCCTTCCGGCTGCAGCCTGTGCTCGTACGCGTCCACGGTCCTTTCCAGCTGACAGGTATGCAGTCGCGACGGGGGGTGCCCGCACCGGCTTGATCATCGCCGTCTTTCACGAATCCATGAACTCAAAGCGTGCTGACATATTTTGTAATTCCACTGTATAAAAAGTGTGATTGTCACGTGTTTTTCTGTATTCCGGTTTCACAGATTTTGATTTTCAAAGACGGCCATGAAGCCGCCTGACCGCTGTGGCCAGAGTCGCCGTCGACGCCCGTGGGCGTTCTCCGCGCTCGCCGCGGCGCCATGGGAAACGTACAGTGGCGGAGTCCATCTGGGTTGGGAAGGAGGGGGCGGTACCACTGAGGGGGCTGTTGCGCTGCTGCCGCCGGGGGAACGGGCGGTCACCATTGAGGACCGTTTATCCACACTGGAGGTTCGTCTGCCCACTTCCTGACAAGAGATGGGGCGTTCGAAGGCATGGTTCCACAGGGCCACGTCGACATTGTCACCACTGGCAATGCTGCTGCCGGCACCGCTACTCAAGCATCTGCGACCCCAACGGCTGTCGCTACCGCTAGGGCCGCGCACTTCCTGACTCCCTGGCGAAGGTAAACTACCAGTCCGGAAGAACGAGTGGAGCTCGTGTTGAATCGGATACGGCACCGCTGGCGTGGGATGCGAAACAAAGAAATGGACAATGTCGCGGCAGCCACACACCAGCACAGACGAGGGGTAGGACCTGTGAGCTCAGCGACGCGAGCGATCTGCCCTGGGTGACAGGCGGAGGGTGGGGGGGGGTTGCCATCAAACCGGTGCAGACAACTACCACCAAGAGCGGCAGTGATCGTGGAAGAGATGGGGTTTGATGATGATGATTATGTCTTGTTTGTTCGTGTTAAGCTGTTATGTCTGCGCCAAGCGGGTGGGCTTATTGACATTGCTTCTCTCTCTCTAATTGTGAGAGGTGGCGGATTGGGAGCCACCGACCGGCCAGCTGTCCCCGCCCTCCACGGGTGGAGGATCTCCGCCGCTCCAGCCAGGGGCGGGGGGGATATCAGCTGGGGGCGCGGGGGGGACCGCCGGTCGCCGACGGCCGGCACGTTCGTTTGCCCTCGCGCCAGCGCTCTCGGCGCTGCGCGAGACGCTCCCTCCCACCTTCCCGGCTTGGCGCCCGCGTGAGACTCACCGTGGGCGAGTGCCTCTTCTTGCCTGCCTCCTTTGCGGGGCACGCTGTTTGCCCTCTCTTGTTCTGGGCGCGAGCACATTCTCGCGCCCAAGGTTTGGCCGGCTTGCTGTGGCGATCTTTGGGCACACACGCACCCGGCCGAGCCAATATATAAACGTGTATCTATTGGCACACCCGCGTTTGGAGGCAGGAGTAAAGGGGAGAGCGCCGTAGGGTACACACCGCCAGTGCGTGGTGCATCTCCTGCGCGGCCGCTTCGCTTGGGCACGATCGAGCATGACGGCTTCCCCCGCGTCACGCTCGAGCCCGAGCGCGTCGAGGCGGTGCGCCCGAAAGTCCGCGCCAACCGAAATAGACTTGTTCCCCGGCTCGCTAGTTTTCGCGCCAGAGCAGCCAACCGAGGAGGCCGCCTCTGGCCAGCCACACGCCTTCCCGCGCACCGACCTAGAAATTGATCACCAGATCAATTTCTCTCCCCGACCGATGGTGGCGGCGCTCCCCCCTCCAGAGTCTCCACCAATGGCATGCAAGCGCTAGCCGCGTCAACATCAACAGGGGGTGCAGTGGCCCACTCGTTCTTCTCTTTTCAAACGCAGCCCCGCCGCCGCACCCCGTGGATGCGCGCTCGGTGCTGGCCCCGGCGCTGAAATGCCCGTGCCGACGCGGCTCCCAATTGGCTGGTCCGCGCCCTCACCTCGGCGGCGCCTGCAGGCCGCCTCCAGGCCCCCCCACCAGGCCGACAAGCTTTATCCGGCCCCATCCACTCACGCCCCACGGTTGTGCGGTGTGGTCGGTGGCGGGGGGGGCCGTCCCCGGTGCCGCCCAAACGAGCCGCCCTGCGCACAGCGTTGCGGCCCCCCCCCCCCCCCCTACCCCCCTCGCAAGCCCCCCAGCGCGCGCCCTCGAGCGCTGCTCGGCTGCGTGGACTCGCAGTTTGGATGGGGGCGCGCTGTGGTTTGCTGTACTCTCCGGACCCGAAGTGGCGCCAACGTCCCGCCCCCGCCCCCATCGCCGAGCACGACGCCCTCGTTGGCGGCCGCCGCGTACCACCCCGGCTCTGCTGCTGTTCCTCACTCCCCCCTGGTGTCCCGGCCACCGCCATCTACCCAACACTCGACGACCGCGTCGGCGCGTTCCACGTCGCGTGCTAGCGCGGGCTCGGCGGGCGGCGTCACCTTTCCCTTTACTCTTGCTCGCTTTCCTCCTTTCCCCTCCTCTCTCGGCCGTCCCACCTGTTACCTGCGCTTGACCGTCCCCCGCTGTACATGTGTCTTTTGGCGCTGTACTTGCACCTTTTGGTTGTGTGACCAAGGTGGGGGGGCGGGGGGGGAGGGGGGGTGCCGACGGCGGCAGGTTTACTCCCCATGGCATCGGCGGCGAGTGGTAGCGACAATGGGAGCGCCGGCGGCCTTCGGCCATGGCCTGGACCGGGTGCAGCTGGGTTGGATGCAGATGCGGGCGGTGGCGGCGGTGACGCGGCGGCGAGCGTTGCGGCGGCGCTGCAGTCGCGGAGGCGAGCAGCGGGCGAGACCTACTCGCGCAAGGAGAAGAGCCTGGGGCTGCTCTGCGAGAAGTGCGTTGCTGATGATGCGTTGCATGGGTCACTCGTAGGCGCGATTGCGTCTCGGGTGATGGCATCAGATGTGCCTTTGTGTGCGGCGAGCGTGTGTGCTTGCATCGTTTCCTCGACGTGCTCTGTGTGATGGGTGTACGCGCACCGTGCTCGTTTTTGTGTTGCATGCAGTTGCTTTGTAGACCCGCTGTTTGTGATCGTGCTCTTCCTTTTCTCCGGTACATTTTTTCATGCTAACGCTGTCATTGCATTTGCCCGTGCCCGTGCTTGCTCCCGCCCCTGTTTGGCTGTGCTGGTTCTGTGCGACTGTTTTTCCCTTCGTTCCTGTCTTGCCTGTCCGTCCATGTCGTTTCACTGTTGTGCCGCGCCGCCACTTGCGTCCGTCTCGGTGAGGACAGCTTTGTGAACCTGTATGGCCGGACTGGCTCTGATGGCGCGGCGGCCGCTGCCGATGCTGATGGCCAGCCGAGTGATATATGCCTCGATGCCGCCGCCTTGCGCTTGCACGTGCCCCGCCGCCGTATCTATGACATTGTGAATGTGCTCGAGGCCCTTGGCGTGGTCGTGCGCAAAGCGAAGAACCGGTATACCTGGACCGGGACAGCCCACCTGGGCACCACCCTTGCGGCGCTGGCAACGGCCGCGGCACGGGGAGACGCAGACAATGATGGCGAGCTGTTAGACGGGGCGGGTGATGGCGGGGGCAGCTCGGACGATGGCGAAGGGGGGGCCAGCCAGACACCGGCTGCGCCCGGGACGGCAGCTGCCGCGCTGGCCGCTGTTGGCACCGTGTACCGGTTGCGCAAGTCGGTGGACACGCGGAAGGAGAAGTCACTTGGTGTGCTCTCCCAGCGGTTTGTTCAACTCTTCTTGCTGGGTGGTACCGAGATGCCTCCGGGGGATGTGGGTGCGACCTCTTCGGCAGCGGCTGGGACACCAGGGAGCGGCCCTTCTGGCGGCGGCGGCGGCGTCGGGGACAGCAGCGTTGGGGACACGGCGGGCGTCGTCGCGCCCGGCGTGCCCGGAGGCCAGAGCTCGACGGGTCTTGCAGATGGCAGCAGTGGCGGCGTTGGCAATGGAGCTGGTAGCGGCAGTTTTGTGTCACTGGAGGCGGCGGCGGCGAGGTTACTCGGCCCGTCGGTGGGGGCCACGCCGGCGGCAGTCGCAGCCAAGATGAAGACGAAAGTGCGTCGTCTATACGACATTGCCAACATCCTGGCATCGCTGAGCATTATCAAAAAGGTGCACACTGCGTCGCGCAAGCCGGCCTTTCGATGGCTTGGGCCGGCTACCCCTCAGGCGCCTGCCACCACCGGTGCCACTGCTGCTCCGGCGTCATCCACTGCACCAGTGGCGAATGACAGTGGCCGGGGAGTGTCGCCCACCGCTGGGGAAGCATCGGCTGCGGCATCGGCGTCGGCGGCCGCCGCTGCGGTTATTGCGGGCGCGCGGCGATCGCACGCGCACTTGGCATCGGCTGGGCCAGAGCGGTCGCGGAAGCGTCTGCGAGTGTCGCCCCACGTGCCTGTGTCGGGCGCGTCCCCCGCGGCGTCTGGCGCGGCGGGTGCGTCTGCCTCGGCGCGGGACTCTTACGTGAGCGGATCGGCCGACGGCGACGGTCGGGACGACGGGTCGGTGGGGTCGGCCACGCCGCAGCCCGCCGCCCACAACCCTTCGTTGGCATCCACGGCGCCTGTACCCGCACCTGCTGGCAGCACGCTGACCGCGGGCGGCAACGCAGCTGTCGGGCAGTCGGCCGTCATGGCGCAGTATACGGCCATGTTGGCAATGTGGGCCAACCACGCGCGCACGACCCAGATGCAGCAGCAGCAGCAGCAGCAGCAGCAGCCGCAACCACAGACTTCGCAGGGGACGGCCAGCGACGCGCAGCCTGCCACGGAACGTCAATTATGGGGCAACGGTGCGTCAGCGGTGGCGCAGGGGGGCGAGCAGCCACCGGCACAGCAGCCGGTGCAGTGGCAGCAGGCCCAAGCGGCCCCTGCGGTCAGTGCGGGGTGGCCAATCCTTGGCGGCGGTGGCTCCAATGCACTGGCGCAGCAACCGGCTATCGCGTTTAACGGGGCCAGCAATGGGGTTCAGCCTGAGCAGGCTGGTGCGGGCGCAGCGGGAGGTGTCATCCCGGGCTTCAACCCCGCCATGATGTCGGCGCTGTTTGCTCAATGGCAGCAGCAGCAGCAGCTGGTGCTTCAGCAGCAGCAGCAGCAGCAGCAGCAGCAGTCGCAGCAAGCGAGCGTCGCCGTGCCGCCGACGCCGACCCCCCCTGCGGCAGCTGCGCCGGCCACCTCTGCCGTCGGGTCGCTCGCGCAGTCTCCAGCGACACCTGTCCAGACGTACCCTGCAGCTGCGTCTGAGGGCGTTGCTGGTGACGAGGACAAGGACGTGGATGAGTGTGAGGACCCTGTCAACGGGGCGGATGAGGCCGACGATGACGAGGCCGACGACGATGTGGGCCACGATGGGGACGACCAGGCGGGCGCTGATGTGGACCCCCCTGAGGCGAGCAGCGCCGATGTGGCGGCGCTGCAGGCGGCCGTGTCGACAACCGTACCCGACTGGCTGTCCCCCACGTCGGTGGAGCGCTACATGTCGGCTGCTCGCGCAGCGGGCCCCGAGTTCGAGCGGCGCGCCGCCGAGTGGCATGCGTCGGTGAGCACGTGGAAGGGGGCGTGGCAAAAGTGGCAGGGGTGTGTCGCCATCACCGCCTCGGGGGCGGCAGAGGCGGTGCCGTCTGTGGGGTCCCGCAGGTGACTCTTGCGTTGGTGGGCCCAGCTGGGGGCTGCTGGGCGTTAGGGCTGCGCGGCGCCCTGTTCATTCACAAGGTGGTTGCTCTCCCGCGGCGAGGTGCCATGGCAGCGGGATGAGGCGGCAACCTGTTTTTTTTTTTTTTTTTCCTGGTCGCCGCGCCTCTGGGCGCTCCGCGCGGTGTGCTTTTGACGGGCGTGGCTCGAACTCTGTTCCATACCAAAAACTCTGCCTGACGGTCGCGTGTAACTTTTTGTGTTTTGTCTTGGGTGCCTCGCGCGCCTCGGTTGCTCGCGTCTTGGGTGGATGGAGTTGGCCTCTGGGAGTGGGTCCTCAGCCCCGCACCCGGCGGACCCGAGTCCCAGCCAGGTGCCATATCCGGCCAGTGGTCTCTGCGTGCACGTACTCTCTCCGCAGAGGGCGGCCCCTGGCACGTCGGACGGACGTGGCGGGCTGCCTGCTGGTCGTGTACCCGGACGGCGGCGACACGCGTTGAAGCGCCTCCCCAGCGAGACGCCCGGCGAATCAGTGCAACAGCTTTTTTTGCAAGTGCGCTCCCGACGCCACCCACGTTGCGGGCCACACCAGCAGGCGATGCCATGGTGGCCAGCACGACGGTCACTCACGTGGAAAAAAAACATACAAGGCGGCCGCACGTCTGGGAAAGGATGAGCCACGGGGGGGGGGCCCTCCCCCTCCTCCCCCCTCCACCCCTCCCCCCCCACCACCCCACTCCCCGCCAGGAATTACCGGGCGTCCTCCACGGCCGCCACCCCCCCCCCCCCCACCAGCGCGCCACACAGGCGCTTCACCCACCCCCCCCCCGCCCGGCGGCGGCGGCCGCGCACCGCCGCGGGCGGCCGCGTCGCAAAGTCAATAAAGTCGTCCATGGCGAGCGACAGCCGCAGCGCCGCGACCGACGGCCCGTCCACGCTGTCGCGGTAGTTGCCGCCGCCGCCGCCACCGCCACCACCACCACCACCCCCCCCCGCCGACGACCGCAGCTTGGCCGCGGGCGGCGGGCGCACCGGCGACGCCGCCGCCGCCGCCGCGTCGGCCGCCCGCGACGCGGCCGACCACGCCGCCGCGCCGCCGCGGGGCGGGTGGGAGCTGCTCGCGCCGCCGACGCGGTCGGCGCGGCCGCCGCGGCGGCCGCGGCGGCCGCCGCCGCCGCCGCCACCCGCCGCGGCCGGCGCAGACGCCAGCGGCGACGTGGCGTCGAGCAGCCCATCGGCGGACGAGTCCGCCGCCGCCGCGGCCGCCGCTGCCGACGATAGCCCCGCCGACGGGCGGCGCTTGAGACGGGAGCGCATCCCCGCAATGGCGCGGGAGAGGCCCCGGTGGCGCCCGCGCGGCGCGGTCGGGGCGGTGAGGATGGGCGGCGCCGCGGGCGACAGGGCGGTCAGGTCCATGGGCATCCCCGCGGGGGTGCCGACCGGCACGGCGGCGGTGAGGGGTACCGCCGCGCCGGCGGCGTCGCCCGCCGCGCCGGCGGCGGCGGCAGAGCACGCAGACGCCCATCGGGGCAGGCCGGGAGTGCCGGCGGCGGCGGCGGCGGCGCCGGTGGCGCTCCCAGTCCGGCCGGCGAGGCCGGCCCGGCCGCTGCTGCCGCCTCGGCCACTGCCGCTGCCGGCGCCACCGACGCCCGCCCACCCACGCACCGCCGCCGCGCCCGCCGCCGCGGCCGCGTCGGCCGCCACCGCCGCTGCGACCGCCGACGCGGCGGCGTCGCTCTCGCGCACGCCGCCGCCCGCCGCCGGCAGTCCCGGCGGCGGTGACGGCGGCGGTCGTGGCGTCGACGATGCCGACGACGGGGACGCCGCCGCCTGCGGCGGCGTCGACGCAAAGCGGCGCGCCGCGAGCGGCCGGCGGCCGCGGCCGACGAGGACGGGGGTGTCCACCTCCACGTCCGTCGCGGGGTTGCAGTACCCCCGCGGCGGGGGGGAGGGCGGGAACGGCGCGACGGTGATGGGCGACAGGGAGAACCCATCCTCCTCGTCAACGGCCGGCGAGCCGCCGCCGCCGCCGCCGCCGCCGCTGCCGCCGCCCGGCAGCGGCGGCCGCAAACCGGTGGGCGCTACGACAATGGCGGTAGAGACCACCGTCGAGGGGGGCGGCGGGTTTGTCGCGCCGGCCGCCGCCACGTCCCCTACCGCCGACGCGGCGGCACCCGCCCGGCGGCCGGCAGCGGCGACGGCGGCGGCGGGCGGCTGCGGGTCAAACAGCCCGCTGTCGGCGGTTTCGAGCCACGCGACGCGGTCGGCGTAGGCGTCGACGGGCACCACCGACGCCATGGACGGCACCCACGCGTCGGCGCCCGCCATGGACGGCGGCAGCGGCTCGGCGGTCCCCCCCCGCCCGCCACGACGATGCCGCTCAGCGGGGAGGTGGCGGGCGTCGTCGTCACCTCCCCCGACCGCACCGTGTCGGCGGTGAGCGCCGACAGAAAAGAGGAGGTGGAGCGCGCGGTGCCGACGACGCCCTCGTCGGCGGGCGACGACGACGTCGACGACCGGTCCGCCCGCGACGGCGGCGTGTGCTGCCGCGCCGCGGGCGCGCCGCGGTGCCGCAGCAGCACCCCCTCCTCCGTCGACGTGGCGGGCGACGACACCGACGACGGGTCGGGCGCGAGCGCGGCGCCCGTGTCGGAAGCGGCGGCCGCCGCCTTGGCCTCCGCCTGCCGCCGCCGCCGCCGCCGCCCTCGGCCGCGTGCCGCCGCTGCCGCCGCCGCCGCCGCCGCCGCCGCCGCCGCCGTGCCGTCCACGTCGTCGCCGCCGACGCCCGCGGCGGCCGCCTCTTCCACGGTCAGGGCGGAAAAAAAGTAGCTGTCCACCGACGAGGTCGGCACCGTCGACGACGACGGCGGCGCGTCGGGGTCGGTCAGCGCCGCCGCGGGCGGGCTGCAGCTGGACGTGGCCGCCGCGGCGGCCCGGTACGCCGCCGCCGCGGGGTCGGGGCCCCCAAACAGGTCCAGCACGCCAGCCGAGGGGCCCTTGCTCCGGTCCCCGGGCGCGCCACCGCCCGCCACGGCGGGGTGGGAGAGGGAGGTCGGCGCCGTGCCGCCGCTCGTCCGTGGCGACGCCGCCACGAGGCCGTCGCCCGCGGTCGGCGCCCCCGCCTCGGCCTCGCCCGCCGCCGCCGCGTCGTCATCGTCGTCGTCGCTGTCACCCGGCACGACGACGCGGCTGCTGACTGCAGCAAGCCGCTGTCCTGGCGGGCACTGCCCCCACAGGACCGGCTCGCCTCCCACGCCGCCCCCCACCGCCACCTTTGTCGAGGCGCGGGCGATAAAGACGGCCGCCTGGGGGATGCGGGTGGAGGAGCGGCGGACGAGGCCCTTTTGTTTCGGGCCAAGGCCGCTACCGCCGCCGCCGCCGCCGCCCCCGTCGTCGGTGGTGGCACCCGCAAGCGAGCCCCCCACGTCGGCGCCGTCGTGGGCGCTGGGCAGCCGCGGCATGGCCGCTTCGCGGCCGCCGGCGGCGGCAGCAAGGGCCGCCCCCGCCGCGGGCAGCTCCAGCCGCCCGTTTCCCGCCGCGCCGCCGCCGCCATAGCCCCAGTTCCGGTCCCCGCCGCCGCCACCGCCGCCACCGCCGCCGCCGCCGCCACCGCCGCCGCCGCCGCCGCCGCCGCCGACGACACCAGCACCGCCGCCACCACCATTCCCGCTGCCGCCGCCGCCATCGTCGCCGCCACCGCCGCCGCCGCCGCCGCCGCCGCCACCGTCCGCCCGCGTTTGGGGCTCACACCGCCAGCGGGGCCCCCCCGGGGCCGGCACGGGCGGCGGGTTCCACCACACCCCCGGCACCGCCGCCGCGCTGCCGACGCCCGTGGCCATTGCCAAAGCCCGTGGCGGCGGGGCGGAGAAGGGAATGGGGGAGAAGGGTTCGACGCGTCGACGGGCGGCGGCGGCGGCAGCAGCAGCGGCGGTGGTGGCGGCGGCGGCGGCGGCGGCGGCGGCGGCGGCGGCGGCGGCGGCGGCGGCGGGGCGACGGCGGCTGGGGGCTTGGCAGCTGCTGGTGCGCGGCCAAGTGACCGCAACTCCCCCTGGAGGGGGGGAGGAGCGGGGGGGGGGGGGGGGGGGGGGTGGCGCGCTTGATGGCGACAGCCAGGCCGAGCCGTCGACGGCAGCGTGCCCGACGCACCTCCCCCCCCGCCCTACCGGCGGGTCACGACGGCGCCCGACGCGGCGCCGCGGCGGGCGGCCGCACCAGCAGGGCGCGAGCCAAAAAAAAAAAAAAAACCCAAACCCGACGCCACCCCCGACCCGACGACCACACACACGATGGGGGGGGGAGGAGGAGACACACGCGCCCGCCGCACCCGCCGCCGCCGCCGCCGCCACCCCCCCCCCGCCGCCACCCCGTGAGCGCAACTGCCGTCGTCCGCACGAGGCGGGGGGGCGAGCGACGGGGGGGGGGGGGGGGGGGGGGAAGAGGCGCCGCCGCGGCCGCGTCGGCGACCGCCACCCCGCCCGTGGCGGAGGTGCAACGGGGGGCCCCGCGGACGCGGCGCTGGCGGCCGCCGCGGAGGGGGGGGAGGGGCGCCGCCAAGCGCCGCGGGCAGTGGCAGCAGGGACGCCAGCGGCCGCCGCGTCGGCCGCGCCGCCGCGTTGCGCCGCGTGTGGGGCTCCCCCCGCTCCCCCCCTCCCCCCCCCCCCCGCCCGTGGGCGCCGCCACGCCTCTGCAAGGTGGCCACCCCCCCCCCCCCCCTCCCCCCCCCCCCCCCCACCGTCGCCGCCCGCCGCGCAGCCGCTGCACCTGCCGCCACCGCCGCTGCCGCCGTCGCGGGGCGGCGGGCGGCGCCCCCCCCCCCCCCAACGTGCCGGCCGGGGCGGCGACGCCCCCCCCCCCTGCACACCCCCCCCCCCGGCAGCCGGCGGCTGCCGCCGCCGGCACGGCGGCAGCCACGGCCGCCGCCGCCGCCGCCGCGCGGCGCGCCGCCAATGCCCGTCGCGTGGCGGCACCGCCGCGGCGGGCCGTGCGCGGGCGGGCGTGTCAGCGTGCTCGGCCCGGGGAGGGGGGAGGGGGAAACGGACCGTGCCGGCACGGGCGGGTGGGTGGGTGGGATGGGGGGGTGGGGAAGGGAAAGGGGGGGGGGAGGAGGGGGGGGGGGGGGGGGCGCCCCACCCCACACGCGCCAACCAGCGTGGCGCGGTGGCGGCCGGGGGGGGGGGGTGCGGCAGTGGAGGGGGGGGCGGCCGGCGTGCGGCGCCCGACAGCGGGCGGCACCCCCCCCCCCCCTCCTCGTCACCCACCCGGAAGAGATCCGCCCCTCGAGCCACACCGCCGTGCCCATTGGCAGGCAAAGCGCCGTGGGAGACTTGACGCGGGGGTCGGCGGAGGACACTGGCCGGCCGGCCGCACCACAGCGGGGCGACGGGGGCGTGTTAGCCAACGGGCGCGCGGGGAGGGGTGGGGGGGGAGCGGGCGCGGCGGCGGCGGCGGCGGCGGCGGAGGCGGCGGCGGCAGCGTCGGCGTGCCGCCGCTGCCGCGGCGGCCGCCGGCTCGACCCGTCTGCCGCGCCGGCGGCCGCCGCCGTCCCCCCCCCGCGGGGAACGTGGCGTGGGCGGCGGCGCTCGGTGCGGCGGTCCCCCCCCCCCACCCCCCCCCTCCCCCCCCCCCCACCGCAGCCACCGCCACCGCCGCCGCCACCGCCGCCGCCGCCGCCGCCGCCGCCGCCGGCGACGCGGCAGCGACGGCCGGACAATGGGGGGGGAGAGAGAGCCGCGGCGTGGGACGCACGGGGGGTGGGGGGGGGGGGAGGGGCGGGGCGGGGGGGGGGGGGGGGGGGCCGCCGCCGCGTCCGCGCCGCCGCGGTGGGCGTGGCGCGGCTCCTCCCCCCTCCCCCCCCTCCCACGGTGGCAACGGCGGGGCGGGGGGGGGGGGGCGATGGGGGGGGGGGGGGAAAGCCCGCACGGTGCCGCGGCGGCGGCGGCCGCCGCCGCGCCGCGCGGTGCGCCGCCGCGGCCGCCGCGCGCGCGCGCGCGGCGGCCGCGGGGGGGGGGCGCGGCCACGTTGGCGGCGGCTGCCACGGCGGGTGCCGCGGCAGTGGTGGACGCGGCGCGTGGCGCGGCGCGGGGAGACGCCCGTGAGGGAGGGGGGGGGGGTGCCCCACTGCACGCCGCCCGCCCGCCCGCCCCCTCCCCCCGCCCGCCCGCCCGCCCGCCGCGCGCAGCCGCGCACACGCGGCCGCCGCGGCCGTCTGCGGGCGGCCCCCCCCCCCCGGCGGGCCCCCCCTCCGCCACCCCCCCCACCCCCCCTACCAGCCGCGCGGCGACAGCGGCGGCCGCCGCCGGCGGCACGCGAGCGGCCACACCGGGCGGCGGCCGCGCCGCCGCGTCGGCGCGCCCCGCTGCCGCAGCGGCGCCACGCACCGCACCGCACCGCACCGCACCGCACCGCACCGCGGCGCGGCGCGGCGCGGCGGGGCGGGGGGGGGGGGGAACGGGTGGGAGGGGGGGGGTGACGCACACGAGGGGAGCGCGGGGGGGGGGGGGGTGGGCGGATTGGGGAGAGGGGGAGGGAGGGGGGGGGGGGGCGCGCTGCTGGTCGCCGCCCGCCGCGGCGGCGGCAACGTGTCGCGCGGCTGCCGCTGCCGCGGCGGCGGCGGCGGGCGGCGGGGGGGACGCGTCCGCGGGGGGACGGCGGCGGCGGCGGCGGCAGCCGGGCGGGCTCGACGCGCCGCCGCGCGGGGGGGGGGGGGGGGGGCGGCGGCGGCGGCCGCCGCGGACGCTGCCGAGGCGACGGCGTGGGGGGGGGTGGGCTCGTGGGGGGCGAGTGAGCGGGAGGGGGGGGGGGGGGGGAGGGGGGTGGAGAGCGGGAGGGAGGGAGAGCGGGGGGGGCGGGTGGGGGGGGGGGGGGGGGGGGGCGGCGGAGGGGGTGGCCCGACCCCGCCGCGGCCGCCACGAACCGGCAGGCCCGCCGCCTGGGTGGAGCGGGGTTGACGGCCGCCGCGGGCGGGGCGGGCGGGTGGGGCGCGCCTCACCGGCAGCGCCGGCGCGTGCGAGAGGCGCGGACGGGGAGGCCGCGCGTGCGCACGGCGGGGGTGGTCCACGGGGGGGGGGTGGGAGGGGGGGGGAGGGGGGGGTGGCGGGTGTCCGCGGCAGCCACCGCGGCGGCGGCGGCGGCGGGCAGCGCGTCACGTGCGGCGGGTGGGGTGTGCGACGGTGCGTGGCGTGCCGCCGCCGCGGCCGCGGTGCGCGTGGGCGCGCGGCCGCCGCCGTTGGCGGCGGTGGTGGGGGTGGCGGCGAGGTGGGCGTGCGTTCTTGCGTCGACCCTGCTCCCTCTGGAGGAATTAATGTGTGAATTGCGTGGCGCACTGGCGATGGGTGGGTCGTCGGCCGAGAATTCCAGGGGTTTTCCATCTTTTTGGGTTTTGAACGGCTCTCGCGCCGGCGACGACGCCCGCCAACGAGGTGTCACCCAATGGACGGCGCGGAAAGGCAGATTCAGCCAATGCGATGCGGTTCCAAAGCGCCGGTCTCCATCCTTGTCGACAGAGAAAATTCGCAAACCTCCCCCGCCGCTCCCGCTGTTGTACGACCGCGGTACCTGCTCGGTAGGCTCCCGTCCCATGCACACACGCGTTCTGAGTTTTGAATAGGACCCTTTAGATGAAATTTGATTAGACCTTGACGAGCTGCCACATTTTCGATACATTTTCAAATGTTCAGAACACTAGTCAATATGTCATATAAGTATATAAGTTCGCTGTTGTGCTGGGCTTATCAAGCTTTCTCTTCTATTGATTCCTTCTTGCTTGCAGCTGCCGCCCCTTCCGCGTCTGACTGGAGAGGCAGCCGCCGACTCTGCCCTTCGGCCGGTACATAGTGGAGCGCATCGCCGCACTCCAACCCAGCGGTCGCTGATACGGCCGGCGGGCGACGGTGCCTCCCGCCCCGGCCGCGGGTCGCACCTTCTGCCGCCAGGTACCCCCCACCCGGCACCCAGGGCCCCCCGCTCGCAGCCCCCTCCGCCCTCTACCAGCCCGCAACGCCGCAATCAGCCCATTTAACCAACCCCTGTCTCCAGGATCACCACTTCACAGCTAGCGCCCGCTCCCTCGTCTGCCGCCGTTGGCTCCCGCCGCTAGCCCTCCCCACGCCTCCGGCCGCCGCCGACGCAGGCGGACGCTCTCCGCGGCATCGCATCCCCCCCCCCACCCCCATCCACTTCCGCCTGTTGCTATCCCCTAACCCTCTGTTGGCCGCCGCCGACCGCCACCAGCCGCCAGCGGGACGGGCGCCCGCCCTCCATCGGCCGGCAGCCGCTGCCCCGCCTGCGGCCGCTGGCGACCACCACTACTAATTTCTATCCCCGCCGCGAGCTTCTGCAGCGGCAGTCAGCTCCCCCATCCGGCCGGCGGCGGCCTCTCCGGCAGCGGCGGCCGCGGCGCGCCACCAACCCCAACCCCCGCCGGCAGCGGCTGCCCCCCGACGCCAGGCGCTAGCGATACCGACACCCAACCCCCTTTTGCCGGCGGCCCCCCGCCGGCCTGTGGGCGCTGGTAGACGCCACCAGATTGTTACCTGTTGGCGGACTGCCGCCGCCGCCGGCGGACGCCCCCAACCGGCGAGTGTTCTCCTCGCATCATCTCAACCAGAACCAGTATTTACGTACATGACGAATTGAAAGCACACGAGTGCGACCTCAGCAGTCCCCTCTCGGTCCAAAATAAGTCCGACCAACTGAGGACACTCCTAAAAGACGTCCCCCTTTCCCAGGTTTGAAGTAATCTTTCATAAAGCTTGACACCGATCAAAAACAGCTGTAAGTTGTGTATCCCAGAGGTTTTACTGGCTGATGCTGTTTCAAGCCCGAGCGCTGTGTGCCGCTACATACAGGCTGCGGCTCAGAGCGGTCGACAGCTCGCGCCCCCATCCATCAGTTACACCACGCATCGTCCCCTCCTCGACTTCTATTGGTAGGATGAAATCGGGCCCTCGTGTGTGCATGGGACGGGAGCCGCTCGGGGCTCCCGTCCCATGCACACACGCGTTCTGAGTTTTGAATAGGACCCTTTAGATGAAATTTGATTAGACCTTGACGAGCTGCCACATTTTCGATACATTTTCAAATGTTCAGAACACTAGTCAATATGTCATATAAGTATATAAGTTCGCTGTTGTGCTGGGCTTATCAAGCTTTCTCTTCTATTGATTCCTTCTTGCTTGCAGCTGCCGCCCTTCCGCGTCTGACTGGAGAGGCAGCCGCCGACTCTGCCCTTCGGCCGGTACATAGTGGAGCGCATCGCCGCACTCCAACCCAGCGGTCGCTGATACGGCCGGCGGGCGACGGTGCCTCCCGCCCCGGCCGCGGGTCGCACCTTCTGCCGCCAGGTACCCCCCACCCGGCACCCAGGGCCCCCCGCTCGCAGCCCCCTCCGCCCTCTACCAGCCCGCAACGCCGCAATCAGCCCATTTAACCAACCCCTGTCTCCAGGATCACCACTTCACAGCTAGCGCCCGCTCCCTCGTCTGCCGCCGTTGGCTCCCGCCGCTAGCCCCTCCCCACGCCTCCGGCCGCCGCCGACGCAGGCGGACGCTCTCCGCGGCATCGCATCCCCCCCCCCACCCCCATCCACTTCCGCCTGTTGCTATCCCCTAACCCTCTGTTGGCCGCCGCCGACCGCCACCAGCCGCCAGCGGGACGGGCGCCCGCCCTCCATCGGCCGGCAGCCGCTGCCCCGCCTGCGGCCGCTGGCGACCACCACTACTAATTTCTATCCCCGCCGCGAGCTTCTGCAGCGGCAGTCAGCTCCCCCCATCCGGCCGGCGGCGGCCTCTCCGGCAGCGGCGGCCGCGGCGCGCCACCAACCCCAACCCCCGCCGGCAGCGGCTGCCCCCCGACGCCAGGCGCTAGCGATACCGACACCCAACCCCCTTTTGCCGGCGGCCCCCCGCCGGCCTGTGGGCGCTGGTAGACGCCACCAGATTGTTACCTGTTGGCGGACTGCCGCCGCCGCCGGCGGACGCCCCCAACCGGCGAGTGTTCTCCTCGCATCATCTCAACCAGAACCAGTATTTACGTACATGACGAATTGAAAGCACACGAGTGCGACCTCAGCAGTCCCCTCTCGGTCCAAAATAAGTCCGACCAACTGAGGACACTCCTAAAAGACGTCCCCCTTTCCCAGGTTTGAAGTAATCTTTCATAAAGCTTGACACCGATCAAAAACAGCTGTAAGTTGTGTATCCCAGAGGTTTTACTGGCTGATGCTGTTTCAAGCCCGAGCGCTGTGTGCCGCTACATACAGGCTGCGGCTCAGAGCGGTCGACAGCTCGCGCCCCCATCCATCAGTTACACCACGCATCGTCCCCTCCTCGACTTCTATTGGTAGGATGAAATCGGGCCCTCGTGTGTGCATGGGACGGGAGCCGCTCGGGGCTCCCGTCCCATGCACACACGCGTTCTGAGTTTTGAATAGGACCCTTTAGATGAAATTTGATTAGACCTTGACGAGCTGCCACATTTTCGATACATTTTCAAATGTTCAGAACACTAGTCAATATGTCATATAAGTATATAAGTTCGCTGTTGTGCTGGGCTTATCAAGCTTTCTCTTCTATTGATTCCTTCTTGCTTGCAGCTGCCGCCCCTTCCGCGTCTGACTGGAGAGGCAGCCGCCGACTCTGCCTTCGGCCGGTACATAGTGGAGCGCATCGCCGCACTCCAACCCAGCGGTCGCTGATACGGCCGGCGGGCGACGGTGCCTCCCGCCCCGGCCGCGGGTCGCACCTTCTGCCGCCAGGTACCCCCCACCCGGCACCCAGGGCCCCCCGCTCGCAGCCCCCTCCGCCCTCTACCAGCCCGCAACGCCGCAATCAGCCCATTTAACCAACCCCTGTCTCCAGGATCACCACTTCACAGCTAGCGCCCGCTCCCTCGTCTGCCGCCGTTGGCTCCCGCCGCTAGCCCCTCCCCACGCCTCCGGCCGCCGCCGACGCAGGCGGACGCTCTCCGCGGCATCGCATCCCCCCCCCCACCCCCATCCACTTCCGCCTGTTGCTATCCCTAACCCTCTGTTGGCCGCCGCCGACCGCCACCAGCCGCCAGCGGGACGGGCGCCCGCCCTCCATCGGCCGGCAGCCGCTGCCCCGCCTGCGGCCGCTGGCGACCACCACTACTAATTTCTATCCCCGCCGCGAGCTTCTGCAGCGGCAGTCAGCTCCCCCCATCCGGCCGGCGGCGGCCTCTCCGGCAGCGGCGGCCGCGGCGCGCCACCAACCCCAACCCCCGCCGGCAGCGGCTGCCCCCCGACGCCAGGCGCTAGCGATACCGACACCCAACCCCTTTTGCCGGCGGCCCCCCGCCGGCCTGTGGGCGCTGGTAGACGCCACCAGATTGTTACCTGTTGGCGGACTGCCGCCGCCGCCGGCGGACGCCCCCAACCGGCGAGTGTTCTCCTCGCATCATCTCAACCAGAACCAGTATTTACGTACATGACGAATTGAAAGCACACGAGTGCGACCTCAGCAGTCCCCTCTCGGTCCAAATAAGTCCGACCAACTGAGGACACTCCTAAAAGACGTCCCCCTTTCCCAGGTTTGAAGTAATCTTTCATAAAGCTTGACACCGATCAAAAACAGCTGTAAGTTGTGTATCCCAGAGGTTTTACTGGCTGATGCTGTTTCAAGCCCGAGCGCTGTGTGCCGCTACATACAGGCTGCGGCTCAGAGCGGTCGACAGCTCGCGCCCCCATCCATCAGTTACACCACGCATCGTCCCCTCCTCGACTTCTATTGGTAGGATGAAATCGGGCCCTCGTGTGT
Source organism: Pyropia haitanensis (assembly GCA_008729055.1). Taxonomy (NCBI): domain Eukaryota; phylum Rhodophyta; class Bangiophyceae; order Bangiales; family Bangiaceae; genus Pyropia; species Pyropia haitanensis. The sequence goes on from SDUX01000010.1 coordinate 1,480,168, forward strand.
GCATGGGACGGGAGCCGCTCGGGGCTCCCGTCCCATGCACACACGCGTTCTGAGTTTTGAATAGGACCCTTTAGATGAAATTTGATTAGACCTTGACGAGCTGCCACATTTTCGATACATTTTCAAATGTTCAGAACACTAGTCAATATGTCATATAAGTATATAAGTTCGCTGTTGTGCTGGGCTTATCAAGCTTTCTCTTCTATTGATTCCTTCTTGCTTGCAGCTGCCGCCCCTTCCGCGTCTGACTGGAGAGGCAGCCGCCGACTCTGCCCTTCGGCCGGTACATAGTGGAGCGCATCGCCGCACTCCAACCCAGCGGTCGCTGATACGGCCGGCGGGCGACGGTGCCTCCCGCCCCGGCCGCGGGTCGCACCTTCTGCCGCCAGGTACCCCCCACCCGGCACCCAGGGCCCCCCGCTCGCAGCCCCCTCCGCCCTCTACCAGCCCGCAACGCCGCAATCAGCCCATTTAACCAACCCCTGTCTCCAGGATCACCACTTCACAGCTAGCGCCCGCTCCCTCGTCTGCCGCCGTTGGCTCCCGCCGCTAGCCCCTCCCACGCCTCCGGCCGCCGCCGACGCAGGCGGACGCTCTCCGCGGCATCGCATCCCCCCCCCCACCCCCATCCACTTCCGCCTGTTGCTATCCCCTAACCCTCTGTTGGCCGCCGCCGACCGCCACCAGCCGCCAGCGGGACGGGCGCCCGCCCTCCATCGGCCGGCAGCCGCTGCCCGCCTGCGGCCGCTGGCGACCACCACTACTAATTTCTATCCCCGCCGCGAGCTTCTGCAGCGGCAGTCAGCTCCCCCCATCCGGCCGGCGGCGGCCTCTCCGGCAGCGGCGGCCGCGGCGCGCCACCAACCCCAACCCCGCCGGCAGCGGCTGCCCCCCGACGCCAGGCGCTAGCGATACCGACACCCAACCCCCTTTTGCCGGCGGGCCCCCCGCCGGCCTGTGGGCGCTGGTAGACGCCACCAGATTGTTACCTGTTGGCGGACTGCCGCCGCCGCCGGCGGACGCCCCCAACCGGCGAGTGTTCTCCTCGCATCATCTCAACCAGAACCAGTATTTACGTACATGACGAATTGAAAGCACACGAGTGCGACCTCAGCAGTCCCCTCTCGGTCCAAAATAAGTCCGACCAACTGAGGACACTCCTAAAAGACGTCCCCCTTTCCCAGGTTTGAAGTAATCTTTCATAAAGCTTGACACCGATCAAAAACAGCTGTAAGTTGTGTATCCCAGAGGTTTACTGGCTGATGCTGTTTCAAGCCCGAGCGCTGTGTGCCGCTACATACAGGCTGCGGCTCAGAGCGGTCGACAGCTCGCGCCCCCATCCATCAGTTACACCACGCATCGTCCCCTCCTCGACTTCTATTGGTAGGATGAAATCGGGCCCTCGTGTGTGCATGGGACGGAGCCGCTCGGGGCTCCCGTCCCATGCACACACGCGTTCTGAGTTTTGAATAGGACCCTTTAGATGAAATTTGATTAGACCTGACGAGCTGCCACATTTTCGATACATTTTCAAATGTTCAGAACACTAGTCAATATGTCATATAAGTATATAAGTTCGCTGTTGTGCTGGGCTTATCAAGCTTTCTCTTCTATTGATTCCTTCTTGCTTGCAGCTGCCGCCCCTTCCGCGTCTGACTGGAGAGGCAGCCGCCGACTCTGCCCTTCGGCCGTACATAGTGGAGCGCATCGCCGCACTCCAACCCAGCGGTCGCTGATACGGCCGGCGGGCGACGGTGGCCTCCCGCCCCGGCCGCGGGTCGCACCTTCTGCCGCCAGGTACCCCCCACCCGGCACCCAGGGCCCCCCGCTCGCAGCCCCCTCCGCCCTCTACCAGCCCGCAACGCCGCAATCAGCCCATTTAACCAACCCCTGTCTCCAGGATCACCACTTCACAGCTAGCGCCCGCTCTCCCTCGTCTGCCGCCGTTGGCTCCCGCCGCTAGCCCCTCCCCACGCCTCCGGCCGCCGCCGCGACGCAGGCGGACGCTCTCCGCGGCATCGCATCCCCCCCCCCACCCCATCCACTTCCGCCTGTTGCTATCCCCTAACCCTCTGTTGGCCGCCGCGACCGCCACCAGCCGCCAGCGGGACGGGCGCCCGCCCTCCATCGCCGGCAGCCGCTGCCCCGCCTGCGGCCGCTGGCGACCACCACTACTAATTTCTATCCCCGCCGCGAGCTTCTGCAGCGGCAGTCAGCTCCCCCATCCGGCCGCGGCGGCCTCTCCCGGCAGCGGCGGCCGGCGGCGCGCCACACCAACCCAACCCCCGCCGGCAGCGGCTGCCCCCGACGCCAGGCGCTAGCGATACCGACACCCAACCCCCTTTTGCCGGCGGCCCCCCGCCGGCCTGTGGGCGCTGGTAGACGCCACCAGATTGTTACCTGTTGGCGGACTGCCGCCGCCGCCGGCGGACGCCCCCAACCGGCGAGTGTTCTCCTCGCATCATCTCAACCAGAACCAGTATTTACGTACATGACGAATTGAAAGCACACGAGTGCGACCTCAGCAGTCCCCTCTCGGTCCAAAATAAGTCCGACCAACTGAGGACACTCCTAAAAGACGTCCCCCTTTCCCCAGGTTTGAAGTAATCTTTCATAAAGCTTGACACCGATCAAAAACAGCTGTAAGTTGTGTATCCCAGAGGTTTTACTGGCTGATGCTGTTTCAAGCCCGAGCGCTGTGTGCCGCTACATACAGGCTGCGGCTCAGAGCGGTCGACAGCTCGCGCCCCCATCCATCAGTTACACCCACGCATCGTCCCCTCCTCGACTTCTATTGGTAGGATGAAATCGGGCCCTCGTGTGTGCATGGGACGGGAGCCGCTCGGGGGCTCCCGTCCATGCACACACGCGTTCTGAGTTTTGAATAGGACCCTTTAGATGAAATTTGATTAGACCTTGACGAGCTGCCACATTTTCGATACATTTTCAAATGTTCAGAACACTAGTCAATATGTCATATAAGTATATAAGTTCGCTGTTGTGCTGGGCTTATCAAGCTTTCTCTTCTATTGATTCCTTCTTGCTTGCAGCTGCCGCCCTTCCGCGTCTGACTGGAGAGGCAGCCGCCGACTCTGCCCTTCGGCCGGTACATAGTGGAGCGCATCGCCGCACTCCAACCCAGCGGTCGCTGATACGGCCGGCGGGCGACGGTGCCTCCCGCCCCGGCCGCGGGTCGCACCTTCTGCCGCCAGGTACCCCCCACCCGGCACCCAGGGCCCCCCGCTCGCCCCCTCCGCCCTCTACCAGCCCGCAACGCCGCAATCAGCCCATTTAACCAACCCCTGTCTCCAGGATCACCACTTCACAGCTAGCGCCCGCTCCCTCGTCTGCCGCCGTTGGCTCCCGCCGCTAGCCCCTCCCCACGCCTCCGGCCGCCGCCGACGCAGGCGGACGCTCTCCGCGGCATCGCATCCCCCCCCCACCCCCATCCACTTCCGCCTGTTGCTATCCCCTAACCCTCTGTTGGCCGCCGCCGACCGCCACCAGCCGCCAGCGGGACGGGGCGCCCGCCCTCCATCGGCCGGCAGCCGCTGCCCCGCCTGCGGCCGCTGGCGACCACCACTACTAATTTCTATCCCCGCCGCGAGCTTCTGCAGCGGCAGTCAGCTCCCCCCATCCGGCCGGCCGGCGGCCTCTCCGGCAGCGGCGCCGCGGCGCGCCACCAACCCCAACCCCCGCCGGCAGCGGCTGCCCCCCGACGCCAGGCGCTAGCGATACCGACACCCAACCCCCTTTTGCCGGCGGCCCCCCGCCGGCCTGTGGGCGCTGGTAGACGCCACCAGATTGTTACCTGTTGGCGGACTGCCGCCGCCGCCGGCGGACGCCCCCAACCGGCGAGTGTTCTCCTCGCATCATCTCAACCAGAACCAGTATTTACGTACATGACGAATTGAAAGCACACGAGTGCGACCTCAGCAGTCCCCTCTCGGTCCAAAATAAGTCCGACCAACTGAGGACACTCCTAAAAGACGTCCCCCTTTCCCAGGTTTGAAGTAATCTTTCATAAAGCTTGACACCGATCAAAAACAGCTGTAAGTTGTGTATCCCAGAGGTTTTACTGGCTGATGCTGTTTCAAGCCCGAGCGCTGTGTGCCGCTACATACAGGCTGCGGGCTCAGAGCGGTCGACAGCTCGCGCCCCCATCCATCAGTTACACCACGCATCGTCCCCTCCTCGACTTCTATTGGTAGGATGAAATCGGGCCCTCGTGTGTGCATGGGACGGGAGCCGCCTCGGGGCTCCCGTCCCATGCACACACGCGTTCTGAGTTTTGAATAGGACCCTTTAGATGAAATTTGATTAGACCTTGACGAGCTGCCACATTTTCGATACATTTTCAAATGTTCAGAACACTAGTCAATATGTCATATAAGTATATAAGTTCGCTGTTGTGCTGGGCTTATCAAGCTTTCTCTTCTATTGATTCCTTCTTGCTTGCAGCTGCCGCCCCTTCCGCGTCTGACTGGAGAGGCAGCCGCCGACTCTGCCTTCGGCCGGTACATAGTGGAGCGCATCGCCGCACTCCAACCCAGCGGTCGCTGATACGGCCGGCGGGCGACGGTGCCTCCCGCCCCGGCCGCGGGTCGCACCTTCTGCCGCCAGGTACCCCCACCCGGCACCCAGGGCCCCCCGCTCGCAGCCCCCTCCGCCCTCTACCAGCCCGCAACGCCGCAATCAGCCCATTTAACCAACCCCTGTCTCCAGGATCACCACTTCACAGCTAGCGCCCGCTCCCTCGTCTGCCGCCGTTGGCTCCCGCCGCTAGCCCCTCCCCACGCCTCCGGCCGCCGCCGACGCAGGCGGACGCTCTCCGCGGCATCGCATCCCCCCCCCCACCCCCATCCACTTCCGCCTGTTGCTATCCCCTAACCCTCTGTTGGCCGCCGCCGACCGCCACCAGCCGCCAGCGGGACGGGCGCCCGCCCTCCATCGGCCGGCAGCCGCTGCCCGCCTGCGGCCGCTGGCGACCACCACTACTAATTTCTATCCCCGCCGCGAGCTTCTGCAGCGGCAGTCAGCTCCCCCCATCCGGCCGGCGGCGGCCTCTCCGGCAGCGGCGGCCGCGGCGCGCCACCAACCCCAACCCCCGCCGGCAGCGGCTGCCCCCCGACGCCAGGCGCTAGCGATACCGACACCCAACCCCCTTTTGCCGGCGGCCCCCCGCCGGCCTGTGGGCGCTGGTAGACGCCACCAGATTGTTACCTGTTGGCGGACTGCCGCCGCCGCCGGCGGACGCCCCCAACCGGCGAGTGTTCTCCTCGCATCATCTCAACCAGAACCAGTATTTACGTACATGACGAATTGAAAGCACACGAGTGCGACCTCAGCAGTCCCCTCTCGGTCCAAAATAAGTCCGACCAACTGAGGACACTCCTAAAAGACGTCCCCCTTTCCCAGGTTTGAAGTAATCTTCATAAAGCTTGACACCGATCAAAAACAGCTGTAAGTTGTGTATCCCAGAGGTTTTACTGGCTGATGCTGTTTCAAGCCCGAGCGCTGTGTGCCGCTACATACAGGCTGCGGCTCAGAGCGGTCGACAGCTCGCGCCCCCATCCATCAGTTACACCACGCATCGTCCCCTCCTCGACTTCTATTGGTAGGATGAAATCGGGCCCTCGTGTGTGCATGGGACGGGAGCCGCTCGGGGCTCCCGTCCCATGCACACACGCGTTCTGAGTTTTGAATAGGACCCTTTAGATGAAATTTGATTAGACCTTGACGAGCTGCCACATTTTCGATACATTTTCAAATGTTCAGAACACTAGTCAATATGTCATATAAGTATATAAGTTCGCTGTTGTGCTGGGCTTATCAAGCTTTCTCTTCTATTGATTCCTTCTTGCTTGCAGCTGCCGCCCCTTCCGCGTCTGACTGGAGAGGCAGCCGCCGACTCTGCCCTTCGGCCGGTACATAGTGGAGCGCATCGCCGCACTCCAACCCAGCGGTCGCTGATACGGCCGGCGGGCGACGGTGCCTCCCGCCCCGGCCGCGGGTCGCACCTTCTGCCGCCAGGTACCCCCACCCGGCACCCAGGGCCCCCCGCTCGCAGCCCCCTCCGCCCTCTACCAGCCCGCAACGCCGCAATCAGCCCATTTAACCAACCCCTGTCTCCAGGATCACCACTTCACAGCTAGCGCCCGCTCCCTCGTCTGCCGCCGTTGGCTCCCGCCGCTAGCCCCTCCCCACGCCTCCGGCCGCCGCCGACGCAGGCGGACGCTCTCCGCGGCATCGCATCCCCCCCCCCACCCCCATCCACTTCCGCCTGTTGCTATCCCCTAACCCTCTGTTGGCCGCCGCCGACCGCCACCAGCCGCCAGCGGGACGGGCGCCCGCCCTCCATCGGCCGGCAGCCGCTGCCCCGCCTGCGGCCGCTGGCGACCACCACTACTAATTTCTATCCCCGCCGCGAGCTTCTGCAGCGGCAGTCAGCTCCCCCCATCCGGCCGGCGGCGGCCTCTCCGGCAGCGGCGGCCGCGGCGCGCCACCAACCCCAACCCCCGCCGGCAGCGGCTGCCCCCCGACGCCAGGCGCTAGCGATACCGACACCCAACCCCCTTTTGCCGGCGGCCCCCCGCCGGCCTGTGGGCGCTGGTAGACGCCACCAGATTGTTACCTGTTGGCGGACTGCCGCCGCCGCCGGCGGACGCCCCCAACCGGCGAGTGTTCTCCTCGCATCATCTCAACCAGAACCAGTATTTACGTACATGACGAATTGAAAGCACACGAGTGCGACCTCAGCAGTCCCCTCTCGGTCCAAAATAAGTCCGACCAACTGAGGACACTCCTAAAAGACGTCCCCCTTTCCCAGGTTTGAAGTAATCTTTCATAAAGCTTGACACCGATCAAAAACAGCTGTAAGTTGTGTATCCCAGAGGTTTTACTGGCTGATGCTGTTTCAAGCCCGAGCGCTGTGTGCCGCTACATACAGGCTGCGGCTCAGAGCGGTCGACAGCTCGCGCCCCCATCCATCAGTTACACCACGCATCGTCCCCTCCTCGACTTCTATTGGTAGGATGAAATCGGGCCCTCGTGTGTGCATGGGACGGGAGCCGCTCGGGGCTCCCGTCCCATGCACACACGCGTTCTGAGTTTTGAATAGGACCCTTTAGATGAAATTTGATTAGACCTTGACGAGCTGCCACATTTTCGATACATTTTCAAATGTTCAGAACACTAGTCAATATGTCATATAAGTATATAAGTTCGCTGTTGTGCTGGGCTTATCAAGCTTTCTCTTCTATTGATTCCTTCTTGCTTGCAGCTGCCGCCCCTTCCGCGTCTGACTGGAGAGGCAGCCGCCGACTCTGCCCTTCGGCCGGTACATAGTGGAGCGCATCGCCGCACTCCAACCCAGCGGTCGCTGATACGGCCGGCGGCGACGGTGCCTCCCGCCCCGGCCGCGGGTCGCACCTTCTGCCGCCAGGTACCCCCCACCCGGCACCCAGGGCCCCCGCTCGCAGCCCCCTCCGCCCTCTACCAGCCCGCAACGCCGCAATCAGCCCATTTAACCAACCCCTGTCTCCAGGATCACCACTTCACAGCTAGCGCCCGCTCCCTCGTCTGCCGCCGTTGGCTCCCGCCGCTAGCCCCTCCCCACGCCTCCGGCCGCCGCCGACGCAGGCGGACGCTCTCCGCGGCATCGCATCCCCCCCCCCACCCCCATCCACTTCCGCCTGTTGCTATCCCCTAACCCTCTGTTGGCCGCCGCCGACCGCCACCAGCCGCCAGCGGGACGGGCGCCCGCCCTCCATCGGCCGGCAGCCGCTGCCCCGCCTGCGGCCGCTGGCGACCACCACTACTAATTTCTATCCCCGCCGCGAGCTTCTGCAGCGGCAGTCAGCTCCCCCCATCCGGCCGGCGGCGGCCTCTCCGGCAGCGGCGGCCGCGGCGCGCCACCAACCCCAACCCCCGCCGGCAGCGGCTGCCCCCCGACGCCAGGCGCTAGCGATACCGACACCCAACCCCCTTTTGCCGGCGGCCCCCCGCCGGCCTGTGGGCGCTGGTAGACGCCACCAGATTGTTACCTGTTGGCGGACTGCCGCCGCCGCCGGCGGACGCCCCCAACCGGCGAGTGTTCTCCTCGCATCATCTCAACCAGAACCAGTATTTACGTACATGACGAATTGAAAGCACACGAGTGCGACCTCAGCAGTCCCCTCTCGGTCCAAAATAAGTCCGACCAACTGAGGACACTCCTAAAAGACGTCCCCCTTTCCCAGGTTTGAAGTAATCTTTCATAAAGCTTGACACCGATCAAAAACAGCTGTAAGTTGTGTATCCCAGAGGTTTTACTGGCTGATGCTGTTTCAAGCCCGAGCGCTGTGTGCCGCTACATACAGGCTGCGGCTCAGAGCGGTCGACAGCTCGCGCCCCCATCCATCAGTTACACCACGCATCGTCCCCTCCTCGACTTCTATTGGTAGGATGAAATCGGGCCCTCGTGTGTGCATGGGACGGGAGCCGCTCGGGGCTCCCGTCCCATGCACACACGCGTTCTGAGTTTTGAATAGGACCCTTTAGATGAAATTTGATTAGACCTTGACGAGCTGCCACATTTTCGATACATTTTCAAATGTTCAGAACACTAGTCAATATGTCATATAAGTATATAAGTTCGCTGTTGTGCTGGCTTATCAAGCTTTCTCTTCTATTGATTCCTTCTTGCTTGCAGCTGCCGCCCCTTCCGCGTCTGACTGGAGAGGCAGCCGCCGACTCTGCCCTTCGGCCGGTACATAGTGGAGCGCATCGCCGCACTCCAACCCAGCGGTCGCTGATACGGCCGGCGGGCGACGGTGCCTCCCGCCCCGGCCGCGGGTCGCACCTTCTGCCGCCAGGTACCCCCCACCCGGCACCCAGGGCCCCCCGCTCGCAGCCCCCTCCGCCCTCTACCAGCCCGCAACGCCGCAATCAGCCCATTTAACCAACCCCTGTCTCCAGGATCACCACTTCACAGCTAGCGCCCGCTCCCTCGTCTGCCGCCGTTGGCTCCCGCCGCTAGCCCCTCCCCACGCCTCCGGCCGCCGCCGACGCAGGCGGACGCTCTCCGCGGCATCGCATCCCCCCCCCCACCCCCATCCACTTCCGCCTGTTGCTATCCCCTAACCCTCTGTTGGCCGCCGCCGACCGCCACCAGCCGCCAGCGGGACGGGCGCCCGCCCTCCATCGGCCGGCAGCCGCTGCCCCGCCTGCGGCCGCTGGCGACCACCACTACTAATTTCTATCCCCGCCGCGAGCTTCTGCAGCGGCAGTCAGCTCCCCCCATCCGGCCGGCGGCGGCCTCTCCGGCAGCGGCGGCCGCGGCGCGCCACCAACCCCAACCCCCGCCGGCAGCGGCTGCCCCCCGACGCCAGGCGCTAGCGATACCGACACCCAACCCCCTTTTGCCGGCGGCCCCCCGCCGGCCTGTGGGCGCTGGTAGACGCCACCAGATTGTTACCTGTTGGCGGACTGCCGCCGCCGCCGGCGGACGCCCCCAACCGGCGAGTGTTCTCCTCGCATCATCTCAACCAGAACCAGTATTTACGTACATGACGAATTGAAAGCACACGAGTGCGACCTCAGCAGTCCCCTCTCGGTCCAAAATAAGTCCGACCAACTGAGGACACTCCTAAAAGACGTCCCCCTTTCCCAGGTTTGAAGTAATCTTTCATAAAGCTTGACACCGATCAAAAACAGCTGTAAGTTGTGTATCCCAGAGGTTTTACTGGCTGATGCTGTTTCAAGCCCGAGCGCTGTGTGCCGCTACATACAGGCTGCGGCTCAGAGCGGTCGACAGCTCGCGCCCCCATCCATCAGTTACACCACGCATCGTCCCCTCCTCGACTTCTATTGGTAGGATGAAATCGGGCCCTCGTGTGTGCATGGGACGGGAGCCGCTCGGGGCTCCCGTCCCATGCACACACGCGTTCTGAGTTTTGAATAGGACCCTTTAGATGAAATTTGATTAGACCTTGACGAGCTGCCACATTTTCGATACATTTTCAAATGTTCAGAACACTAGTCAATATGTCATATAAGTATATAAGTTCGCTGTTGTGCTGGGCTTATCAAGCTTTCTCTTCTATTGATTCCTTCTTGCTTGCAGCTGCCGCCCCTTCCGCGTCTGACTGGAGAGGCAGCCGCCGACTCTGCCCTTCGGCCGGTACATAGTGGAGCGCATCGCCGCACTCCAACCCAGCGGTCGCTGATACGGCCGGCGGGCGACGGTGCCTCCCGCCCCGGCCGCGGGTCGCACCTTCTGCCGCCAGGTACCCCCCACCCGGCACCCAGGGCCCCCCGCTCGCAGCCCCCTCCGCCCTCTACCAGCCCGCAACGCCGCAATCAGCCCATTTAACCAACCCCTGTCTCCAGGATCACCACTTCACAGCTAGCGCCCGCTCCCTCGTCTGCCGCCGTTGGCTCCCGCCGCTAGCCCCTCCCCACGCCTCCGGCCGCCGCCGACGCAGGCGGACGCTCTCCGCGGCATCGCATCCCCCCCCCACCCCCATCCACTTCCGCCTGTTGCTATCCCCTAACCCTCTGTTGGCCGCCGCCGACCGCCACCAGCCGCCAGCGGGACGGGCGCCCGCCCTCCATCGGCCGGCAGCCGCTGCCCCGCCTGCGGCCGCTGGCGACCACCACTACTAATTTCTATCCCCGCCGCGAGCTTCTGCAGCGGCAGTCAGCTCCCCCCATCCGGCCGGCGGCGGCCTCTCCGGCAGCGGCGGCCGCGGCGCGCCACCAACCCCAACCCCCGCCGGCAGCGGCTGCCCCCCGACGCCAGGCGCTAGCGATACCGACACCCAACCCCCTTTTGCCGGCGGCCCCCCGCCGGCCTGTGGGCGCTGGTAGACGCCACCAGATTGTTACCTGTTGGCGGACTGCCGCCGCCGCCGGCGGACGCCCCCAACCGGCGAGTGTTCTCCTCGCATCATCTCAACCAGAACCAGTATTTACGTACATGACGAATTGAAAGCACACGAGTGCGACCTCAGCAGTCCCCTCTCGGTCCAAAATAAGTCCGACCAACTGAGGACACTCCTAAAAGACGTCCCCCTTTCCCAGGTTTGAAGTAATCTTTCATAAAGCTTGACACCGATCAAAAACAGCTGTAAGTTGTGTATCCCAGAGGTTTTACTGGCTGATGCTGTTTCAAGCCCGAGCGCTGTGTGCCGCTACATACAGGCTGCGGCTCAGAGCGGTCGACAGCTCGCGCCCCCATCCATCAGTTACACCACGCATCGTCCCCTCCTCGACTTCTATTGGTAGGATGAAATCGGGCCCTCGTGTGTGCATGGGACGGGAGCCGCTCGGGGCTCCCGTCCCATGCACACACGCGTTCTGAGTTTTGAATAGGACCCTTTAGATGAAATTTGATTAGACCTTGACGAGCTGCCACATTTTCGATACATTTTCAAATGTTCAGAACACTAGTCAATATGTCATATAAGTATATAAGTTCGCTGTTGTGCTGGGCTTATCAAGCTTTCTCTTCTATTGATTCCTTCTTGCTTGCAGCTGCCGCCCCTTCCGCGTCTGACTGGAGAGGCAGCCGCCGACTCTGCCCTTCGGCCGGTACATAGTGGAGCGCATCGCCGCACTCCAACCCAGCGGTCGCTGATACGGCCGGCGGGCGACGGTGCCTCCCGCCCCGGCCGCGGGTCGCACCTTCTGCCGCCAGGTACCCCCCACCCGGCACCCAGGGCCCCCCGCTCGCAGCCCCCTCCGCCCTCTACCAGCCCGCAACGCCGCAATCAGCCCATTTAACCAACCCCTGTCTCCAGGATCACCACTTCACAGCTAGCGCCCGCTCCCTCGTCTGCCGCCGTTGGCTCCCGCCGCTAGCCCCTCCCCACGCCTCCGGCCGCCGCCGACGCAGGCGGACGCTCTCCGCGGCATCGCATCCCCCCCCCCACCCCCATCCACTTCCGCCTGTTGCTATCCCCTAACCCTCTGTTGGCCGCCGCCGACCGCCACCAGCCGCCAGCGGGACGGGCGCCCGCCCTCCATCGGCCGGCAGCCGCTGCCCCGCCTGCGGCCGCTGGCGACCACCACTACTAATTTCTATCCCCGCCGCGAGCTTCTGCAGCGGCAGTCAGCTCCCCCCATCCGGCCGGCGGCGGCCTCTCCGGCAGCGGCGGCCGCGGCGCGCCACCAACCCCAACCCCCGCCGGCAGCGGCTGCCCCCCGACGCCAGGCGCTAGCGATACCGACACCCAACCCCCTTTTGCCGGCGGCCCCCCGCCGGCCTGTGGGCGCTGGTAGACGCCACCAGATTGTTACCTGTTGGCGGACTGCCGCCGCCGCCGGCGGACGCCCCCAACCGGCGAGTGTTCTCCTCGCATCATCTCAACCAGAACCAGTATTTACGTACATGACGAATTGAAAGCACACGAGTGCGACCTCAGCAGTCCCCTCTCGGTCCAAAATAAGTCCGACCAACTGAGGACACTCCTAAAAGACGTCCCCCTTTCCCAGGTTTGAAGTAATCTTTCATAAAGCTTGACACCGATCAAAAACAGCTGTAAGTTGTGTATCCCAGAGGTTTTACTGGCTGATGCTGTTTCAAGCCCGAGCGCTGTGTGCCGCTACATACAGGCTGCGGCTCAGAGCGGTCGACAGCTCGCGCCCCCATCCATCAGTTACACCACGCATCGTCCCCTCCTCGACTTCTATTGGTAGGATGAAATCGGGCCCTCGTGTGTGCATGGGACGGGAGCCGCTCGGTACACGGTCCCGTCACCGGCGGCGCGCGCGTCGCTCGTCCGTGCCATTGGTGGCCGCGGTAGGCGACGCCGTTGCAGGGAGGAGTTTCCACGCGTGCGGCCGACCAGGGAGCCGCGCGTCCGCGGCGCTCACGGTTGAAAGGGGAACCCGCGCGGCGCGGCCACGCGGTCTGGAGGGGGGAGGCCGCGTCCACAGGCGCGCCGCGCGTCTGGGTGCCGGTGGGGCAGCGCGACCAAGGCGGGCGGCACTCCCCGGGCGGTGGCGGGCGCGCGTTGCAGACACACCCGGCAGGCCGTGGCGTGCCGCGCCCTTGCCTTTTCATCGTCTGCCCGCCCGCGCGCACAGGAAATGGTCGACGGCGCCCTCCCCGTTCGGTCCGTTGACAAGAGAAGAAGGGGAGCAACCGCCCCATCTGCGCCGCGCAACGGGGGACACCCGCTTCCATCCGCTTGCCCGGGGCGTACCCCGCCGGCAGTGGGAGGTGTATACAGATGGATGTCAGCAGGGGGGGCGGCGTCGCCGGTGGTAGAGGGGTGGGCGGGTCCGCCGTGGTCCGTGGCCGCCCTCGGCTGCCTGCGCGGAGGGGTGCGTGCGCCGGGGCTACGCTCACCGCCAGAGCGGCCGGTTGGGCGGGGGGGAACCCCACCCGCTCCCCGCCGGTTCCACGCGGCGTCCGCCGGTACGGCTCTGAAAAGCTGCGAGCGCGTCTCGGCGTATGGCAGGCGCGGGGCGGGAGCGCCCGTTCCCCCCTTGTTGTACAGTGGGGTCGACGACGCTTCCAGATGCATACGATACGATGCGCGCGTCATGGCTGCCATACCATGCATGAATTGCGAGATAGACGCCATACCATGCATGTCTCGCGGCGGCAAGTGGCCGCCGGTGGAAGAGATGCGCATCGCAGCTGGGGGATCTGCCTGGCCGGGACGCGCTAGGCATGGTGGATGGGAGTGGCGGCTTTTGTCGACCTCCGCACTAAACGAGGGCGACAGCTCCCCTTACTGCCTTTCCCCTCAAGAGGGCGGGAGCGCGGCACTTGGCGGGGTACACAGTGTTCGTGTCCGCCACTTTTTCTTTGTCGCCTCTCCCCGGCGCCATGGATGGTGGTGCTCGACCTTCCCTTTCCCGGGCGCTGCCCCCCAGTTTGCATGCTCATGTGCTTGGGAGTACTGAGTGGGTGTGTACTGATGAGCCCGTCACCTTCTTGCGCCGTGCAAATACGAGGGTGCAGACACTCCCACGTGATTATCGTCGTGAGCGGCGGCACGCGGGTTGGACGCTCCCCCCTTGGCGCGGCAAAAAATCGCACTCTCTCCCCCCGAGAAAGGTAGAAGGGCACACCCCGAGGCCGCCACCGCGGCGTCCCGCCCGGCACGCGCTGGGCTCCACGCTGTCATCATCTGGCCAACCGCCAAGCGACACGTCGCTGCCAGTACACAAATCTGCCGAGCTGCCGATCTCGCTACTCCTCACCGTGCTGCTTGTGTGCTTGTCGCCGCACAACAGCCGCCGTTGTCTGGACGTCAAAGCGGGCCTGCCACGGCTGCAGCCGCCGCCCTGCCCCAAGTGCCAACTCAGCATATGGCCGTGCGCGGGGCATTGGTGGCCCTCAATAATGCGAGATCGGCTTGTCCGCCGCCCAAGGCATCTCCTGGGCAACCCTGATTGGCTGCCCTACACCAATACAAAATGAGCTGGCGAGGGGGGGGTCCGCGACGGGTGACGGCGGGGCCAGCGCCTGTACAAGACCGACGTGTCCCATTGGCTTGCTCTCAGATAGATGGGCTGGCGCTGCTGCCGAGGGAGGCCCGCTCGGCGTTGGAGCGTCGTCGCCCACCCGCAACGTGAGGCGCAGCGCGTTTGAGCAAGCGCCGGCTCTATTTCCTGTGGCTGCCGCTTACCCACACGTCGGTGTCTGTGGGCGGACGCGGAGGTGGGGGGGGGGGCAGGCGCGAGCCACCCACGCCGCCCCCGCCCCCTCCCACCCCCCGCCCTCCTGCCGCCACCACAGGCCGTGGGTGCGGGGGTGCGGTTCCAACTCGCCACCCCGCCGTTGCGACCGCGCCACACCCGCGGCGAGAGGGGCGGGAGCGGGGGCACGCCCGCGCCGCCTGCCCACAACCACAGTTCCGAGCAATCGACGAGGCGCACGCGCGCGGGCCAATGGCGGTCCCCCAATTTCACCCCACCCCACCTCCCGTTGGCATTCCTGCTTGATTTTTTTTTTTTTCTGCCTACCCCCCGTTTGGGAGACTGGGCTCGGCGGCAGCCGGCCCGCCGATGCGCGGCGGCGCGCTCGCTCGCCGCTGGCCCTCCCCGCCAGCCTTGCTTGCAAGCTGCGCCTGTGTGGGTGCGGCTGTGGCCCGCACACGCCGCCCAGGGTTTGGTGGCGCTCTTGCTCTCGCTCCCCGACACCCCCGCACCACTTGTCCGCCGGCCGCAACCGCTGTGCCCTCCCCCCTGCCCTCCCCCCCCCTCCTCCCCTGCCCCCCCCCTGCGCTGTGCGCCGCCCGTGTGCGATACGTTGGGCGTCGCCGCATCGGCGTGCGTATCTTGGAGCGGCGTGGGACGCCACTGCGCCGCTTGTACGGTGGGGGGCCCGCGGGTGGCCGTGGTGGTCTTTTTCTCTTTTTGTGTGCCGTTCCCCCGCCGACTGCACCATCGTGTTGAGGGCCGGTCGCGGCGTGGTGATCGGCCCGCCCCCGGGTGGGCGCGTGGTCGTACTCGCTCCCCTCTTCCCCCTCTGGCCCGCCCTCACCACCGGCACTCTGCTTTGTCGCGGCCGCTGCGGCGGCGTGTCTGTGCCCACGCGTCCCCCGGGGACGCTCTCACCGTTGAGGAGCGTGCTGGTCCCCCCCCTTTTCCCCCTTTCTGTCCCCCCTTCCCCCCCCCGGCGTCATGTCGGGCTTTGCCCGCAAGTTTTCCAAGTCCCTCCAAGCCCGCCGTCATGACCACAACCCCCCCCTTCATCCACCCCCG
This sequence comes from Pyropia haitanensis, assembly GCA_008729055.1. Classification (NCBI taxonomy): domain Eukaryota; phylum Rhodophyta; class Bangiophyceae; order Bangiales; family Bangiaceae; genus Pyropia; species Pyropia haitanensis. The sequence continues at coordinate 1,495,873 of SDUX01000010.1, forward strand.
TGGCCCCTGGCCCGTCGGCGTCTGCCCCTCGGGTCCCTGCACAGGGCGGCGACGCCAAGGCGGCGGCCGCAGGCGGTGTCGCGAGGGCGCCAGCTGCGGGCGGTGTCGCGAGGGCACCGGCTGCGGGTGGTGTCACGAGGGCGCCGGCCGCGGGCGGTGCCGCCCAGGCGCCGGCCGCGGGTACTCCCCCCCCGCCATCTTCGTCTGTGCTGACGCCATCGCCCATGCCTGACGTGCCACGGAGGCTACCCAGCTCGTCGACTGTATCGGGTTCGGCGGGCGGCTCCCCGGGGGGCTCCCCAAAGTCGTCCTCATCCAAATCACAGCGGCGCCTCTCCACACGTTCCACCTCCCTGCCCCGCACGGGAGCATCTGGACCTGTCGCGCCGCCGGGCATGCCGGGCGCGACGGGCACGGCGGCAACCAACGTGCTGCGGGACCACGGTACCAGTGGTGGCAACAGCGACGCGGCTGCGGGTGGCGGCGGCGGCGGCGGCGCTGCCAACCAACAAAAGCTCAAGCGATTTGCGACGCTATCCACCGGCCGTCGGGAAAATGATGGCGACAGCTCGGTGCGCAACTTTTTCCGCGTCCGCAACGCGCGTCGGGAGACGGATGGGGAGTCGCCCCCCGTCGGCGTCGGCCCGAGCGTCCGCGCGACGCCACGGTCCTCGGGCGACGCGAACGAGTCGTTTATGTCCCCCCTGGCGGCCTTTTCCAACCGCGAGGATCAAGGGGCCGGCGTCGTGGGTGCCTCGATGAGCAACCTTCCGAGCGTACGGCGGGGCACGGCGGTCGCGGCGTCGGGGCCTGCCACCCCGCGGGGCACGCATGCCAGGAGGGGCGGCAATGACTCACCGGCGTTTGCGCCGCCCCGTCGGCAGCGGCGCGAGTCGGACGAGATGAGGGGGTCCGCGCCCAGGGCGGGCGGTGGCCCCACAGAGCGCGCCTCTGGCATCCTCGGTGACCGCGGGATGGAGTCGCGGGGCCCGCCGCCCCCCCCCCCGATTGCGCCCGAGCACAAGGTGTTGCCGCCGTCGATGGACGTGTCCAATACGTTCAAGCGCGCCCTCCAGCGCATCGCCACGGAGCGGGAGGAGCTCAAGGAGAAGCTCCGCGAGGCTGAGAAGGACGCGGCGGGGGTGGAGGCGCTCCGCGCGTCGACCGAGGAGCTCCGCGCCCGCCTCCGCGTGTCGGATGCCGCAGTCGCTGCCGAGCGGGACCGCCTCGCGGCGGCAACGTCGGCGGCGGATGGTCTCCGGCGGGAGGTGTCTCACCTGGACGCGTCCCTGCGCGCCGCGCAGCGCGATGCGGCGACCGCGGCGGCGGAAGTCACCCGCAAGGAGGAGCGCGCGGCGGCGTTTCGAGATAAGTGGAGCGCCGCGCAGGCGGCGCTGGCCGATAAGGCCCGCGAGGCGGACGAGCTGGGCGCCGCCCTCGTCCGTGCCCGCTCCACGGTAGCTGCAGTTGAAGCGGACCTAGCCACCGCGACGGGGCGTGCGGAGAAGGCGGCCGCTTGTGCCACGGCTGCCGACAAGCGGCTGGCGACGGAGCGGGAGCGTCTGGGCGCGGCCACCGCCAAGGCGGCCAAGGCGGAGGAGGCGGCCAGCCGGCGCCAGGCCGAACTTGACGCCCTTACCGCCCGCTTGGCGATCCTCACATCCAGGTCGTCGCCGCATTCATCGTCTGTCTTGCTGTTGCGCGGTCGGTCAACGTCTTCGACGGGCTGCGGCGACGCGGACTCGTCCATCACGGACGGCGCCGCGTCGGCCTCATCCGTGACGGACCTGGGCGGTGACGATGAGGCGGCCGCCGCTGCCTTGGCTGACGCCGAGGCCGTGGCCACTGACGCCGAGTCGGCCGCCGCCGCTCGCGCGGCCGACGTGTCGGCCGCCGCCGCTGCGACCGATGCGGCGACGGCGGCTCGTGATGCGGCGCTGGCGGCACTAGCCTCGACGCGCAAGGAGCTTGAGGCTGCTCGTCGCGCCGGCGAGCGCGTGCGCGTCGAGGCCGAGGAGGAGCGCGCTGCCGCGGCTGCCGCGGCGGCTGAAGAGCAGGCTGCGCTCGCAGTCGCTCTCGACGAAGCGCGCGCTGCACTGGCAAAGGCCACGGCGGGGGCGGCGGCCGAAAAGGCCACGCTCGCCGCCGAGGTGGAGGCGACCAAGGCGCGCCTTGCTGCCGCTGCCGAGGCTGCCACGCGCGACGCGGAAGCGATCAAGAAGGAAGCTGCGGCCGAGGTGGCGACGCTCAACCGCCGCGCTGAGGAGGCGGAGGACGCCCTTCGGCTGCGCGAGCGGGAACTCAAGGCCGCTACCGCGCGGCTGGAGGATGGCCAGTCTGACGCTGCGGCGGCCGAGCGGGCACTGGCGGGCACCGAGGCGAGGCTGGCAGCCGCGCGTCGGGACGCGGCCGCGACGGAGACGGAGCTGCTGGCGGAAGTAGAGCGCACTCTTTCGCGCGCCGAGACGCTCCGGAAGGCAGTGACAGCGGCCGAGGCGCGGGCGGGGGCAGCTGAGGCGGCGACCTTGCAGCTCCGCGCCTCCCTTGCTCGCTCTGACACGTCCTCTTCGGCGGCGCGGGAGGAAGCGGCTGCCCTTCGGGAGGCGCTAGCCACTGCCACTGCTGCGGCCGAGGCGGCCGCCGATGAGCGTGAGGAGCTTGCTCGGCAGGTGCGTGCCGCAGAGTCAGAGGCGCGTACGTCTGAGGAGCGTCTCGCGGACGCGCGCGCCACGTCTGACGCGGCGGTCGGTCGTGCGGCCCGTCTTGAGGAGACCCTCCGGTCGGCTCGGGAGGCGGCGACGAATGCGGCTGACGAGCTGGCGGCGGCGGAAGCGGCGCGCACCGCCGCAGTCGCTGCAGCGTCGCGTGCCAAGGCGCGCTCCGAGTACTTGTCGACGGCAGTGGCGGGCTACGAGGCTGAGCGGGGGGCGCTGCTCGAGGCGGCCGCCTCAGCGGCGGCGGCCAAGGTGGAGAGCGCCCGCTTGCAGTCGGAAGCGGACGCCCTCACTGCCCGCGCCGACGGGCTGGCCTCCCAGCTGGCCGCGTCCCAGGCGGCAGAGGCTGCTACTCTGGAAGCTCTCCGCAAGGTTGACGGACAGCGAGCCTCAGCGGTGGCGGGTGAAGCCGCCGCTGCTGCGCGCGCGGCGTCGGCCGCGTCGGAGCGCGACTCGGCGGAAGCTGAAGCCGCCTCTGCGAACGAGCGTGCGACGGCACTGGCCGTCCAGGCCGAGCGGGCTGAAGAGGCGGCGTCTGCGTCGGCGGCAGCAGCCGAAAAGGCTGCTGCGGACTGTGCTGCTGCCGAGTCCCGGGCGACGGCGGCTGGTGAGGCGGCTGCGGCCGCTGAGGCGGCCCTGCTCGCGCAGGGTCCAGACCTCGAGGCTGCCCGCTCCCGCGCAACTGCCGCCGAGAAGGCTGCGGCCGCGGCCGAGGCGCGAGCGGGGTCTGCGCTGGAGCGGGCAGACCACCTCGAGGCGAATCTGGCAGCGGTAGCGCAGTCGCGTGCGGCGGCCGAGGCGGACCGTGCGGATGCAGCACGGGCTCTGAAGGCGGTTGAGGCGGCGGCAGAAGCGGCGGCCGCGCGCCAGGCCGATGCGGACGCGGAAGCGTCGGCGTTGTGGGCACGTCTTGACTCGCTCGCTGCGGAGGCGGCGACGCTGGAGACGCAGCTGGCCGCTGCCGCGGATGCCCGGGCTGCTGCTGAGCAGCGGGCGGCGGCGGCGACTGCGCAGGTGGCTGAACACCAGGCGGCTGCGGCCGAGGCAGAGGCGACGGCTGCGCGTTTGCGGGCGACTGTGGCCGAGGCTGCCGAGCGCACTGCGGCACTCACCGCGTCGCGCGACGAGCTGTTGGCTCGCGCTGCGGCTGACAGCGAGGCGGCCGCCGCATCGGTGGCGGCGGAAGCTGCCGCGACGGCCGAGGCGGCGGCCCAGCGGTCGGCCGCCGGGGAGGCCGAGGCGGCAGCAGTGGGCCTGCGCGACGCCCTTCGCGGCGCCGAAGCGGCCGCCGAGGCGCTGGCCCTTGACGTTCGTTCAGCGGGTGACCGTCTGGGGGACGCGACCGCCGGGCGGGCCGCTGCCGAAGCGGCCGTCGTGGCTGCCAATGCGGAACTCGAAGCGGCACGGCAGCGCGTGGCGGCTGCCGAGGCGGCGGCTGCAGACTCGACCGCCACTGGCGAGTCGCAGACAGCGGCGGCAGCCGAGGCGGCGGCGGCGTTGAAGGCCGTCCGTAAGCAGCTGGACGCGGCTGTAGCGAGCCGTGCCGACGCGGAACGTCGCCGCGACGACGCGACGGCCGACCTGGCCGCCGCTCGGGCAGAGCTGGGCGACGCCACCGCCGCGCTGGACCGCCTTACCGCCGACGCGAGCGCGGCTCAAGCCACAGCCAACAACGCCGAGGCGCGCGCCGCGGCGGCAGCTGCCGAGCTGGCCTCCCAGCGGGCGGCGCGTATGGCTGCCGAGGAGGGCCTCGCCGCGATCAAGGCTCAGCTGCGTGAGGCTGAGGCGGCGACCGCTGCCGCGGTTGCGCGTACGGCTGAGGTTGAGGCGGAAGCCGCCGCTGCCCGCGCCGCGGCCGACGAGGGTGAAAACCGTCGCGACAGGTCCGTGGCAGCCGCGACGGCTGCGGCCGATGGGGCGGCGGCAGCTGCGGCTGCAAACGCGGCGCTGGTTGAACAGCTGACGGCGGCAGCCGCAAAGGCGGCGGCCGCCACCGAAGCGGCCGATGCGTCGACAAAGGCCGCTCGCGACGCGGCGGCCGAGCGGGACGCTGCGACAGCCAAGGCCGAAGCCGCGACGGCTGCTCTGCGGGACCGCGACGCGCGGCTGGTAGCAGCGTCGGAGCGCAGCAGGAGCCTCGTGGCCGAGCGCGACGAGGCGGTCGCTGCCGCCGCTGCGGCCGAGGCGTCTGCATGCCAGATGGCCACGGCCGCCACGGCGGCTGCTGCTGAAGCCGAGGCGGCGTCTGGCCGCGAGGCAGCTGCTGTGGCCGCCGCCGAGGCGGCCGCCGAACGCCGCGCCGCGGCCGAAGCCGCATCGGCTGAGGCATCGGCGAGCCTCGACGCTGAGCGGGCAGCCACGGTGTCAGCCCGTGCCGCAGCGGCCGCCGCCGTTGAACGTGTCAAGGCGGCCGAGGCGCGCGCGTTGCGCAGCCGCCGCGGGGCAATGGCGGCCAAGTCCGCCGCCCGCGACGCCGAGGCGGGCGCGGACGAGGCTCGCCAGTCGCTTGCCGGCCTGCAGAGCAACTTGGCGCACCTCGAGGCCAAGGCGAGTGCCGTTCAAGCAGACTCTGTCGCTCTTTCTGAGACGCTCGCGGTGGAGCGGGCGGCCGGGAATGTGCTGGGGGCGGCGGTGGCGACCTGCGAGGCGGAGCTAGTGGCCTCGGCCAAGCGCCTGGACGATGCGCGGGCCGCTCTGGTGGCGCGGCAGGGCGAACTGACGGCCGTGACGGCCGACGCGGACTCTGCGCTGGGCGAGGCGGACTTTGTGTCCTTCCTGGCCGCCCGGTCGGACGAGGCGGCGGCGGGGCTGGCGCGGTCGGTCGCGGCCGTGGCCGCCACTGCGGCGACGGCCCTGGCGGCGTCGCGGGAGCTGTCAGACGCCAAGTCCGAGGCCGCCCGCCGGGCGGCCGATCAGTCTGCCGCCGTGGACGACGCGGCCGCTGCCGAGGAGGCATTGCGCGAGTCACGGTCGTCCCTGGCGGCCGCCACCTCTGCGCGGACAGCCGCCGAAGCGGATCGCGACGCGGCTGTCGCGCGAGTGGCGGCCGCCGAGGCGGGCTGGGCCGCCGCGGGCGAGACTGCCCGTGCGGCCGTTGCAACGACCGATCGCCTCCGCCGGGCGGCTGCCGAGGCGACTGACGGGGCAGAGGCGGCCAAACGCGACGCGGCCGCGGCGGCGGCTGAGGCCACCCGCCTCGGCGCTGAGGTGACGACCGCGCAGGCGGCGGCTGCCGAGGCGGAAGCGGCAGCCGCCGAGGCGGCGGCCTCGCGGCGTGATGCCGAGGCAGACGCCGCGGCTGCGCGGGTGGACCTGGACCGCCACCGCGCGCACGCGGCGGTCGCCGCGCAGGCCGCGGACGCGGACGCTGACGCGGCGACGGCGGCCGAGGCCGAAGTGGCTGTCGCTGAGGCGGCGTTGGCCGACGCTGAGGCCCGTGCCGCGGGGGCGGTCGCTGACGCGGCTGCCGCGGCCAAGCGGCGTGACATGACGGCCGCCGAGGCCGAGGCCGCCGCGAAGGAGCGGGCGGACGCAGACGACGAGGCGGCGCGCCTTGAGGCGGTTCTGGCCGACACGCGTGCCGCGGCGGGGGCGGCGGCGGGCCGCCTGGCGGCCGCCGAGGCCGAGGCCGCCGCGGCCGTGGCGGCGTCGGAGCTGGACGCGGCCGCCGCGGCCGCCGCGGCGCGGGTGCGCGCCGACCACGTGGCCGAAGCGACCGCGACGCGCGCACGCGTGGCCGCGGCGGTGGCCGAGACGGGCCGCCTCCGCGCCCGCGTTGGTGCCGCGGAGAAGGCGCGCGACGCGGCGACGGCACGTGCCACCGCGGCGGCCGACGCGGCCGCGGCGGCCGATGCGGCCGTGGCGGCCGCCCGCTCCACCGTCGGTGACCTGCCCGCGCAGCTGGCTGAGGCCGAGGCGGCCGTCGCCGCCGCTCGTGCCCGCGCGGCGGCTGCGGACGCGGCGGCCGCCGACGCGCGCCGCCGGTGTGAGGCAGCGGTCGAGGCGGCGGGCGCCGACGGCAAGGCCGCGTCGTACGCGCTGTGGGAGGCGCGCAACAGCCTCGACGACGCGGCGCGGACCGAGGCCAAGCTCCGCGCCGAGCTCGACGCCGCTCGTGCCGAGGCGGCCACCATCACCGCGGGCGCGGCGGCGGCCAAGGAAAAGGCGGACGCGCAGATGGCGGCGCTCGCCGACCAGATGCACCTCCTCCAGCGCCTCGTCGCAGGCAATCCGGCCGAGGCGGCGGCGGCGGCCAAGGCGCTCCGTGCGCTGTCGCTGCCAGCGGTGGACGTGCCACCCGAGGCGGCCTCGCCGCGGTCGCCGTCGGCGCCAGGGGTGGGCGGCTCGGCCGCCGTCGCGGGCGCCGACGGGGACGCTGTCGCGCGGCGCGTCTCCGAGTCGGCCACGTCGGCCGTGTCGTCCTGCTCGTCCCGGTCGAGCAGGTCGGTGGTGGCGGTGCACTCCAAGTCGCTCGCCGTGGGCGGGGTGCTCGTCGGCAGCGTCGGCGTCGTCCTGCGCATGCTTGGGGCTGGCAAGCGGCGCTGAGTGGACGGGGAAGCGGTTGGCGCTGGTCGGGGGCCCCATGACCGATCGCCGTGCCCTGCTGGACCTGCTGCGGGCCCGTGCGACCCGCGGCGTGCTCATATTTTTTTCTTCTTTGCTTCTTGCTCCTCTGTTATTTAGTCGTCTTGTGTGCCTCTCCTTTGTTGTTGTACCTGTTCTTTGAGTTTGGGTTCCTGTGTCTTGTTCTTTGCGCGACTCCTCCCTTCTTCTCTTTTTCTTTGTGTACTCGTTGTTTGTTAGATTTCTGTGTGAACGACTCGGGGGTTTCCTGCGCGACTGTCCCGACGGCGACCCGCCGCTTGGCAACACACTGCCTGTGCCTGCCTTCACATGAGCCCTTCTGAGGAAGCCACCCGGGAGATGCACGTGCCCCGCCCGTCTTGCTGGCCCTTTCCACGTCACTCTTGTCGCTGTTGCTTTGCCGTCCGCGCCTCTGTGCAGGCGTATGTCAATCAGTCCCCAATCCCCACCCCCCCCGCCCCGGCAAGACAGACGTCGGGGGAGTGGCGGGGTAGGGATTGATGGACCAAGGCGTACGCGAAAGCCATCGTCCAACTGTCCACCACCACCGTTTGTGGTTTGCGTCGGCGGTTCAAAGACCTCCTCCCACACCGCAGAGCCAGCACGCTGCCAGTGCCGTCCGCCGCGCCATAGACGTGTCCACGCCTCCCTAGTCGTGCGTCGACGCGCTGACAGTAGTGACGACGCCACAGGGCCGACGGCGCTTGCTCACGCCGCTCTTGGCCTGCCGCGAGACTGGCCGTAAGGGCGCGCCGACACGCCGGGCGTGGGCCGCGGGGGAGAGGAGGACGGACAACAAGCCGAGCGCGCACACGTGTCAAGTCGTGCCTCGTACGAGGTCAAGTACAGCACGAATGTCAGCAAGGCAGCGTAAATTGAGTCGGACAAGAACCGCCAGCTGCAGTCAAAGTTTGAGTCTTTCGTTCAGCTCTAGTTGACCCCATTCATACCAATTGTTGCTGATCTCGTGGGTGACACACACAACAGGGAGGCTTTTCATTGGCTGCCCGCCCGCATGCGTCCACTTTTTTGGACACAGTTGAGTGAGTTTTCTCGCTCAATTCCGTGTCCACACCTGCGCTGGCCACTTCTGCCCTCACCATTGGCTGAGAGTAGGAACAATGTACAGAGTGGGATCCCTGTACAGTTCTGTCTGCAACAAAAGTACTGTTAATTGAGTGCAGAACTGTCGGTTGGGTACATGAAGAATAGAATCTCGGGGTACTACTTGATCGAGATCGACCGTCTTTTCGCTCGCTGTGCAACGGGCGAAGGACGGATTGGCGGACTAGACCACCTTCCCGGAGCTGCCGCAGACTCGCGTCGCAGGCTGTGGCCCGGTGTGGGGCTCGCGCGGTGTCCCATCTTCGTCGTCCCGCCCCCCACCGACTGCGACGCAGCCGGCCACGCAGCATACCTGCCCCGTGCCCTTTACCGCGGCCTCGCGGGTCCCTTTCGCTACGGGTGGTGTGGCGCTTGCGTGTCCTCCTATTTATACTTTCTTGCGGTCATCCTTGGGCGTGGGCCTCAAGTGGGCTCGCGCATCTTTTCTTGTGGTCAGGCGGCGTGCGGGGGGCGACGGGCGCCGGCGTTGGCGGGGGGCGGGGGGGGGGGGGCCGCGGTATTGCGTCTTTGGCCAGGTTGGGGGAACCGGGAACGGGCCGCCGCATTGGCCATGACGTGGGGAGCCCCGTCCCGTCGCCGCTGCATCGACGCGCCCGCCGCCCCCGCCGCGGGCCCCCCCCCCCGCCGGCCCGCCGTCGCGACCGCGGCGCCGAGTCGGCCGCCGTGGGAGTGACGGCGACGGCGACGTCAGGGGCGGCACCATGTCTCGGCCACTGGCGCACAGCTCCAACACGCTGATGCAGGTGGACGCGGCGCAGCGGTCCCCGTCGATACGGTCCGTATCGCCGCTGCCACCGTCGCCGGCGCCGTCGCTGATGCAGCAGTCGCCCTTTTTGGGCGGCGATGGGGACAGTGACATGCGCATGTCACCAGCGTTGTCGTCTGGGGGGGGGGCTGTCCACCACTATGAGCAGCAGTCGCAGCAACTGCAGCAGCAGCAGCAGCAGCAGCAGCAGCAGCAGTCGCAGCACCCCCATCACGCGGCGCTCCCGGCGCACTACCAGCACCTAGCGTCGCAGCAGCAGCAACAGCAACAACAACATCGACGGAGGCAGCAGCTGCGCAACGGGGAGCCGCACCTCAACGGCCATCGGCGACCGTACAGCCGGACCCCTGCGGGCCACCTAGCGTCTGGTTTCCACGCGTCAGACGAGTACGCGGCGGCTCAGCAGCTGCCGGGCTCGTACAACGTGTCACCCATGGCGTTTGGGGCGTCGCCCTTGTCGTCGACCGCCCCTGGAGGCTCCTCTGCCCCCGAGTCCTTGCACCTGACTGGCCGCTACAGCCCGCCGTATGGCACCCAGGAGCTGCATGCCCAGGTGCACGCGGCGCCAACGGCGGGTTATTACCCGTCCGTGTCTGCGCCGCTGCCACCGCTGCCGCCCTACTCGCCGCACCTGCAGCCTTTTTTTTACGATGTCAATGCGCATTCGTCGTCTCAGCAGCAACCACAGCAGCATCAGCAGCAGCAGCTACAGCAGCAACAGCAGCAGCAGCAGCAGCAGCAGCAGCAACAGCAGCAGCTACAGCAACAGCAGCAGCAGCAGCAGCAGCAGCAGCAGCAGCAACAGCAGCAGCAGCAGCAGCGGCAGCAGCATCAACAGCAGCAGCAGCAGCAGCAGCAGCAGTCGCAGCCAGGGCAGCCACCACGGCAGCAGCAACATGTAGGGCATCTACGCCAACCGCAACAGCCACCGCCGCAGCCGCAACAAGCCGGCCAAGACCCCTACTATTCTTTCCACTTTCAGCAGCGGCAGCAGCACAAGCAGCAGGCAGCGGCTGCGGCCGCGGCAGCGGCGGCCGCTGCGGCCTACTACCACCTCCCGCCGACGCCGCCCCAGTTCCCGCCCTCCCCGCCGACGGGGGACTGGTCCAGCCACGCTGCGACCACGTCATCGGTACAGCGGTTTGAGGCGGTCGCGGCACGATCGACGACTGCGCCGCCGCTGGCGCCACCTCCGCACGCTGCTGTCCACGCCGAATTGCCCCCATTCGGTCCGCGGCCGCCCGTGGTGGCGTCGGCGCGCTCGGAGCTGGTTGGCTTTTTGGATCGCCACCCAGCGAACGTGCTGGTGCCCGACGATGGGGTGGTGGTGATTGTAGAACAAAGCCTGCAGCTGGGGCATGCGTTTTGTGCGCTCGCCGAACACAGTACGTCGGTCGCTCGTGGATGTGTGCCACCTCCGTCTCGTTTTGTGCTTCTGCCTGGCCGCTATTGCCGTCCGAGTTTGCGGCCATTGTTCCTTTTCACGGTGTCGATTGGATGTACGGTGCCGTGGTCGTGCAACTATTCGTTTTACTGACTCTTCCCGACCGTCTTTCTTCTGCGTTTGTGTCTCTTTCTGGTACGGCATCTTTCTCTCTGCCTTGGATTTTGGTCTTTTATGTGGCTGTTCTGTGCGCGTGATAGACAAGCGGGTTGCCATGGTGCTTGACTCGCCCGCTGACCGGCTGGTCGGAACGCTGACCGTCATCGATCTCGTGGACTGTGTGGCCGACCTCCTCGGTCGGGTGCCGGAACAGGGGATTGTTGCGACATTGTCGCTGCACACGGTTTCCTCCTGGAAGCAAGGTATGTGCAGACGCCTCCTCTGCAACGCGTGGGCAGTGTGAGGGACTGAGGTTCGACTGCTCGTCATTGAGGGTCTCTTGGTGCACGTTTCGTTCTAGGAAGCATGGATATTGACCATCACTTTGTGTCGGATGCCTTTTTCTTGGCACTGCTGTCACACTATGCTGGTCTGCCCTGTTCCCCTTTTGCTTTCCTCGTGCAGCCTATGGCGGCGCGTGCAGTGACGTTTCCGGGGGCGAAGACGGTAACGACGACTTTTTGCACGTGTCGGCGGATGTATCCCTCCTCACTGCCAGCCGCGCCTTGCTCCAGGCACCGTCGTATCACCTTGCCCTCGTCGACGCGGTAACAGACGGTGCTGTGGCGGTGCTGTGCCCGCGGGCAATGCTCACCTTTGTCCACACGGACATGCTGCACTCGCTGCTCCTGACGCCACACCGGTGTGCGCCAGCAGCGCCGTCGGTGTCGACGTCGCCACCGCCTCGGCGACGCCGGCGGATGAGCGACACGCATGGTATGGCGTCGCCTTCGTGCGGCACCTCTCCCGCGTGTGGCGTGACCAGCCAAGCGAGTGCCTCGGCTGATGCTGGGATGCTGACTCCGGTGCTGGCATCGGGGCGCTCCTGTTCGGCAGCGGCGGGCCGCGGCGGCGGGGCTGGGGGTGGCCCGTTGGGCCTGCTGTCTTACTCCATCGGTCAGCTCGGCATTGGCACTTTCCATGGCATCGCGTCAGTGGGCGCTTGGGACTCTGTAGGTGCTGCCGTGTCGACCTTGCACCAGTGGAGACTGACGGTCGTGCCCGTTGTGGACGGTGCAGGCGCTGTGATCGAGGTCTTTTCAGCGTCGGACCTGCTGCGCCTCTTTGCAGACGTCCTGCTCAAGGACCGGTCACCTCCGCCGGATCGCGGGCCGCAGCCTGACAAGCCATCGCAGTCTGCGAGTGCGCTTGACGACCTAGTGGGCTCGTACGACGCGGGGTCGTCATCGCAGAGCCTCACCGCTGCCGTCGCGCCAACGCAGGATAGGCCGCCGCCTGGCGCGGCGTTCCCCCTGGCTAGCCGCGTCCGCGACGTCATGGCGGCGCGCCGGCCGGCGGGGTGGAGCGTGGCGACCTGCGGCCGGGGGGAGAGCCTCGGCCAGGTTCTGGAGCGCTTCCGCACGACAGGCCACCAGACGCTCTTCTCGTTGGACGCGGCGGGCCGCCTTGACGGAGTTGTGGCGCTGGTGGACGTCATGCGCTTCCTCATTGTATGAATATTTCTTCTCTCCTCTTATTTTTTGATGCAGCGGCCCCCTGGCTATGTACTTCTATCATTATTGTCCGCCACTCCATCGTGATTGTTGTTGTGATGTGTTGTTTCTCTGTTTCGGACTCCGTCCCGACGCCCGCTCACATGCTCGCCCGAACAGTATCCCCACGCAACTCCTGGTACACTCCCAACCGTACGCCACCACCCACCCCGCCATGGCGCTGAGGACGGAGAACGAGAGGCATTTTGCGACGCGCAAACTGCCTCGTGCACCGCACCAAGAGACGCGGCAGGTCGAGGGAGCCGAATGTGGGTATATTCTTATACGGGGCCGATCACCGTATACAAGGAGGTGGGTGTCGCACGCAGGGGGGTCAATCTGCAGCAGCAGCAGCGCAGCGCCTAATAGAAGAAGCCCAGAATCTTGCCACCCGTGTGCTTGGCGCGCGCCTCCTCGTGGTCCATGATGCCGTACGAGGTGGTGAGCATGATGTACCCAAACTGACGGCTGGGCAGCAGGTTGTTGACCCAGTTCTCCACCTGTCCTACCTTGACGTCAAACCGGGGCGAGATGACACCACACTTGTTGAGCCGCCCGATCAAGTTCACCACGATCTTGCCCGCCCGGTGGTCGTCAACGTACTCAAACTCGCCAATGTAGCCTGCGGTGACCAGGAAGGAGAGGTGTCCGCAGCAGGCACGGCGGCAGGTACAACAGCGGCCAATGCGCCAGATAGCGCAGCAGGCAAGACGACGGGGGACACGCGGCGCAGGATGCAAAAAGAACGGCAGGAACAGGCGCAGAAGCAGTGACAGGACAGGCCGCCGAGATGGAGGAGCCCAACGAGACCACCCACCCCACACAATCGCCAGCAGCAATGCACAGGCGGCGAGCACGCGGTATCAAGGCGTGCCCCAAGAGAACGCCGAAGAACCAGGGGAGATGCGCAAAAGTGGTCCGGCGGCCAGAGAGCAATGGAGCCGATCGACGTCGAGAGCCATAGCAATACAGTGATAGCACGCAGGGACACGCGACACAAAAAGAAAGAACGAAAACATCACGTCAGCGGCTGGGTCGTCGGTACTCGGCCTACGGCAGCACCAAACGTGAGCGAGCGCAGACCACAGGGGCAGCTCGCCCGCTGGCCAAACGCCGCCGCCCACTCCGCGGAAAAGAGAGTGCCCAAGTCACGACAATGCGCGGCCAACGTACCGTGCTTCTGCATGATCTGCAGAAACTTGATGACCACTTTGGACGATGGCCGCAGCATCACCTGCCGCTTCCCCCGCTTCTCCGCATTGGACAGCGTCTTGAGGGCATCGCCCAGCACACTCATGCGCACCATGACGAACCGCACGTGCGACAAAGCAGCCGGTGCGGGCCGCACAAACGAATAACAAGGAAATACAGGGAGGCAGGGGTTGACGAGGAAGAGCGGGACGAGGGAGGGGGAAGCGGGTGGCGTCGGAAGGCGCGATGAGGACGCCGGCGACACTACGGGCACCGCGGCCAATCGATCGCCGGGACAACCGGAAACCGAGAACACAATCCAGTTGCTTTCCGGCCGTTGTACAGATGTAATTCCATCTGGATGACCTTGTTCCATCGCTCGAGTAGAGCACAGGACGGATAGCCTGCCATCCGGGTGTTCCAAAAGTGACAGTCTGTCCGGCCTTGATGTGCTCGTCGTATTGGTACTTGTGCATGCGCGACCAGAGAACACATCTAATTCTTCTTCTTGTTGATCCACCACGTGTACGATGAGTACACGTATGAAGCTGATCCACCGGCCAGTAGATTTCTTTCCAAGCCGCTGATCTCCTCGCTCTTGGGTCTCGCCCGGACTCTGTGCAGAACTGCCGTCGTGCCCCTCTCCTTGGGGTCTTTGGAGCAGCCAGCTGGTCCGGCCGCCCCCTTTTTTTTTTTTTTCAGTTGGCTTCCCCCTTCCCTGTCGCTGGCTTCACAGACGCGCCCCCGCTGCCGTCGTTGTGGCGGTGCCGGCCTTTCCTGACCCTTTTCCCCCCAGGTCTCTCCTGCCCCTGACCCCGCTCCGCCCGCCATGGCGTTTGTCCCGGCCGCCCCCGCCCTCCCCTGCCGCCGTCGTGGCGCCGCCGCCCACGGCGGCCGGCCACACCCTCCAGCCTGCCGGCCGGCGGCGCGGCGGGTTGGCCCCGCCTCGTGGCGGGCGGCGGCGCCCCCCCCCCCCCCCCCCCCCGTCGTCCGCCACGCCGCCCCCCCCCCCCGCCGCGCCGGCGCCCGCGAGCAGCGGCGAGCGCAAGGCGCAGCTGCTGCAGGCGCTCAAGGCGGTCATCGACCCCGACCTGGGCAAGGACATTGTCACGCTCGGCTTTGTGCAGGCCATCTCCATCACCCCCGCCGCCGCCGCCGCGGATGGCGACGCCGCGGCAGCGGCGGGGTCGTACGACGTGGCGTTCAACGTGGAGCTCACCACCCCCGCGTGTCCCGTCAAGGCGCAGTTCCAGGCCGACTGCGAGGCGCTCGCGCGGGGCCTCCCCTGGGTGGCCTCCGCGACGGCAACGATGACGGCGCAGGCGCCCAAGTCGGTGGCCCAGTCCAAGACGGGCGCCCTCGACCGAGTCGGCGCCATCATTGCCGTCGCGTCGTGCAAGGGGGGCGTCGGCAAGAGCACGACGGCGGTGAACCTGGCCTTTTCCCTCGCCGCCGCGGGCGCGTCGGTGGGCCTCATGGACGCGGACATCTATGGCCCGTCGCTGCCGACGATGGTCAAGCCCGACTCGCCGCAGGTGGAGTTTGTCGACGGCGGCATCAAGCCGCTGACGTGCCGGGGCGTGCGGCTCATGTCGTTTGGCTACGTCAACGAGTCGTCGGCCATCATGCGCGGGCCGATGGTGGCCAACATGCTGACGCAGCTGCTGACGACGACCCAGTGGGGGGAGCTCGACTACCTCGTGCTGGACCTGCCGCCGGGGACGGGGGACATCCAGCTGACGCTGTCGCAGGTGGTGTCCATGACCGCCGCCGTGCACGTCACCACCCCGCAGCTGCTGTCGTTTGTGGATGTCGTCAAGGGCCTCGACATGTTTGCCAAGCTCAACGTCCCGTCCGTGGCGGTGGTGGAGAATATGGCCTACTTTACCGCGCCAGACACGGGCGTCCGGCACGAGCTGTTTGGCCGCGGCCACCGGCACCGCCTGGCGACCGCGTTTGGCATTGCCACCTCCGTGGCGGTGCCGATTGACCCCGCCCTGTGCGAGCGCAGCGACGCGGGCGTGCCGTACGTGGTGGCGTGCCCGGAATCCGAGACCGCCGCCATCTACGCCAACCTCGCCGGCTCGGTGGTGCGGGAGGTGGCGAAAGCGCAGCACGGCGGCCTCCAGACGCCGGTCATCACGTACGACAGGGAGACCAACGAGCTGGTCATTGTGGTGGGCGGCGCCGACGCTGCCGACGGCGCGCCGGCCGGCGGCGCGTCGGCGGCGGGCGAGCGGGTGGAGCAGCGGCTGTGGCCCGCCACCCTCCGCCGGCAGTGCCGGTGCGCCAAGTGCATTGACGAGTGGACGGGCGACCAGGTGCTGCGGCCGGAAGACGTGCCAGAGAGCATCCGGCCGGTGGAGATGGCGCCGGTCGGCAACTACGCGCTGCAGGTGTTGTGGACGGACGGGCACCAGAGCATCTTTCCGTACGCCCGGTTTGTCACCGCGTGGCAGGGCGCGCGGAGCAATGGGAAGCTGGTCGCGGCGGAGCACGCGACGGCGCCGGCGGCGGCGCGCTGATGGGTGCGTGGGGGGGGGGGGGGGGGGGAAGGAAGGGGGGGGGGTTGCGAGAGATGGCGTGAGGGGGGGGCGGGGGGGGGGGGGGGGGGGGGGAGAGGGCGGCGCCCGCGCCTGACCACCGTCACACACACGCGGTGGAGAGGGGGGCGGAGGCGGGAGCGGGGGGCGGCGGGGAGGCGGGACGGCGAGCGTAAACAAGGGGCAGACGCCGCCCCGCAATGGGGGCCTGTGCATTGATAAACGTGTGGCCAGACCGTGGCGGCGTCTGTGCTCCCGCCGCGCCGCTGCGCGCGCGGGCTGCCGCCGCTCGCCCGTCACCCCCCCCCCCGCGGGGCTGGGCAGGCGCGTGCGCGCCCGGCGGGCGCCCGCGCGACGCACACCGCCCGCGGCGGGCCCGCCGCCGACGCGCCGCGGCCGCCGGCCACGGCGGCCGCCCCTTCCGCCAGCGCCGCCCGCGGATGGACTGGACCCCCCCCCCCCCCAGCCCCCCCCCCCCCGTCCGGCCGCGGGGCGGCACCCGCCTAGCCCGCCGTCGCGGCTTGCGCGTCGAGGGCGCGGCGCGGGCGCCCCCCCCCCCCCCCCAGCGCGCGCGCCACCGCCGCGGGCGGCGTGTCCCACAGCGCCGCGGCGGTGGCGGCCGCCCAGGCGGGCGCGCCCGGCCGCACCGCCGCGGCGGCGGCGGCGAGCACCGCCGCGGGCGCCGCGGCCGCCGCGGCGCCGCCGCCACGGTCGGCGGCGGTGGTGGCGGCGGCGGCGGCGGCGGCGGGGGGGGGGGGGGGGGGGCGGCGGCGAGCACCCCGGCGAGCAGCCGCCCGTCGGCGGCGGCCGTCGGCGGGCGGCGGCGGCGGCGGCGACGCGGCGGCGGCGGGTCGCCGCGGCGGCCGCCGCCGCCCCACGCGGCGAGCACCGCGTCCACGACGGCGGCGGCGAGCCGCGGCGCCGCCGCCGGCAGCGCCGCCAGCTGCGCCCGCACAAACGCCGACGCGACGACCGCCGCGGCCGACGGCTCGTCCGCGTCGTCGTCGTCGTCGTCGTTGTCGTCGTCGTCGTCGTCGCCGCCGGGGGGGGGGGGACCGTGACCGCCCCCGCGTCCGCGTCGGCCGCGCCCCAGCCGTCGCCATCGTCACCACCACCGTCGTCGTCGTCGTCGTCGTCGTCGTCGTCGTCGTCGTCGTCGGCGCCGTCATCGGCGGCGGCGCCGTCGTCGCTGCCGTCGCTGCCGCCGCCGCCGCCGCCGCCGCCGCCGCCGCCGCCGCGGCCGCCGTCCGCCGCCCGCGCCCCACCGTCGGCGGCGGTGAGGAGGGCGTAGACGCGCGCGCCCACCGCCGTCGCCGCCGCCGCCGCCGCCGCGTCCGCCGTGGCCGCGTCGGCGGCGGCGGCCGCCGCCGCCGCTGCGCGGGCGGCGGGCAGCCCCGGCGTCGCGGCGGCTGCGCGCCCGCCGGCGGCGGCGTCCCCCCCCAGCAGCCCGTCCAGCGCGGCGTAGGCGGCGGCAGTGGCGGCAACGGCCGCGGCGAGCGGCGCCAGCGGCGACCCGCCGCCGCCCACCCACGCGTGGTCACCCGCCGCGGCGGCCGCGGCGGGCACCGCCGCCGCCGCCGCGGCGAGCACCGCCCGCGTCGCGCCGGTCGTGGCGGCGACCAGGTCGGCCAGCACCGCCGGCGGGACGGCCGTCGCGGCCGCCGCCGCCGCCACCGTTGCCGTCGCCGCCGCCGTGCCCGCCGCGCCGCCGCCGGCCGCGGCGTCCCGCCCGCCAGCGTCTGCCGCGGCGGCCAGCTGCCGGCACCGCCGCAGCGCCGCCGCGGCGGCGGCGACGGCGGCCGCCACCGCCGCCGGCAGGCGCGCCGCGGCGGCCGCCACGCCCGCGGCGCGGCGATACGCCGACGGCGCCGCCGCGGCGGTGGCGGCGGCAGCGTCGCCGCGGCGCAGCGGGCTGTGGACGCCCGCGAGTGCCGCCGCCACCGCCGCGGCGGTGGCGGCGGCCTCGCGGTCCGCGTAGGCCGCCACGTGGGGGGCCGCCACCGCCGCGAGCGCCGCCACCGCCGCCGCGCCAACGTCGTGGCAGTCGCCGACCGGCGGGGGGGGGGGCCCGGCGGCGGCGGCGGCGACGGCCGTGGCGGTGGTCGCCGCGGCAGCGTCCCGCCTCGGCCCGTCGGCGCCCACACACGCGCACCGCCGGTCGGCCGGCGGGGCGGCGTCGACGGCGGTGGGCACCACCCCCCACGGCAGCACTGCCTGCTCCCCCCCCGCCCCCCCCCCCCCCACCTCGGCGGCGGCGGCGCGTAGCCCCCCCGCAACGTCCTCGGCGGCGGCGGCCGCCCCCGCGACCGCCTCCAAGTAGGCCGCCGCGCCCCCCCCCCCGGCGTCTGCCGCGGCGGCGGCGCGGCCGAGCGCGTCGGCCGCGACCGGCACGAGCAGCGCCGCCGTCAGCACCCGCGCGTAGGCGGCCAGCACGCAGCCGGGGGTGGGGAAGGCCGCCGCGGGGCCCGCCGCCGCGGCGCGCAGCGCGTCGGCCGCGGTCGCCGCCGCGTCGGCGAGGGCGGCCAGCGGCGGCGGCGGCGGCGGCGGCGGCGGCGGCGCCGCCGCCGCCGCCGCCGCGGCCGCCGCGTCGGCGACCCCCCCCCCCACGGTGGCAGCGGTGGCGGCGGCGGCGGCGGCGGCCGCCGACGACGGCGGCGGGCTCACCGCGAGCGGCGACGCCGGCGGCGGCGGCGACGGCACCGGCAGCGCCGCGACGATAGCCGCGACGAGCGCGGCGCCCGCGTCGGGCAGCGCCACGGCTGCCGCCGCCGCCGCGCGCCGCCGCGAGGCGGCACGGCGGGCGTCCCCCCCCCCCCCCCCCTCCGCGGCGAGGAACGCCGCGACCAGCCGCGCCGACAGGTCCGCCACCCACCCGCCGACCGCGGCGACGCCGCGCGCCACAAACGGCGGCGGCGGCTCGCCCCGCCGCGCCGCCGCGTCGCGCTCCCGCTCCAGCCGCCCGCGCATGGCGGTGAGGAGGGTGGCCGCCCGCCGCACGTCCCGCGGGTCGCCGCCGCCGCCCGCCAGCGCCGCCGCGTCGCGGGCGTCGGTCCACTCGCGGGAGCGGGCGGCGGCGGCGGCCATGCGGGCGGCGGCGCCGCCCCCCTCCCCCCCCCCGGCCACGCCCCCCCCCCCGCCACCATCCCCGGCGGTGGCGGCCGCGTCGAGCGCCGCCGCCACCCGCCCCGCCGCCCGCCCCGCCCGCCTCGCCGCGGCGGCGGCGTCGTCGGCCCACGACGCGCCCGCGCCCGCGCGCGTCGCGCCCGCCGCCGCCGCGGCGGTGCGCAGCGCGTCGCGGGTCGTCTCGACCGCCGCCGCCGCCGCCGCCGTTGCCGCCGCGAGCGTGTCGACCGTCGCGGCCAGCGCGGCGGCCGTCGCCGCCGGGCCCGCCGCGATAAAGGGCGACGCCCCCGCCGCCCCCGCCGCCGCCGCCGCCGCCGACACCGCCGACGCCGCCGACGCCGCCGACGCCGCCGACGCCGCCGACGCCGACGGGCGGCCGCGGCCGCCGCGGCTACGGCGGCTGCCGTCGGCCGCGGCGGCCGCCGCGGCCGGCGCGTGGAGGTGGCACACCGCGACGGCGCGGACGAGGGTGGCGGCGTCGGGAAACGCCGCCGCGCCGAGCGCGTCGCGCACCACCGCGGCGGCCGGGTCGGCGGCGGCGGCGGCGGCGGGCGGCGGCGGCGGCGGCGGCGGCGGCGGCGGCGGCCGCGGCGGGGACCCGCCCGCCGCCGCCGCCCCGGTCGGTGCGTGCGCCGCGGCGGCGGCCGCCGCCGCGGCGGCGGTCGCGGCCACCGCCGCCGCGGCGGCGGCGGCCGCCGCGCCAACCGCGGGCGCGACGCCGCCGCCGCCGCCGGCCGACGCGGACCGTGGCGGCGCGGCGGGCGGCGGCGGGCGGGCGGGGACCCCCCCCAGGGGTGGCGGCGGGGGCGGCCACTGGCGGCACCCCCCCCCCCCCCGGCCCCCCACCCCCCCCCGCCGCCGCCGCCGCCGCCGCCGCCGCCGCCGCCGCCGCCGCGTCGGCGGCACCCAGCCGCGGCACCACCGCCGCGGCGGCGACAAAGCGGCGGTCCACGTCGGCCGCCGCCGCCGCGGCGGCGGCCGCGTCGGCCGCCGCCGCCACGGCGGCAGCGTCGGTCACGCCGCCGGCGGCGGCCACGACGGCCCAGCCGCCGCCGCCGCCGCCGCTGCCGCTGCCGCTACCCCCCCCCCCGCTGCCACCGCCGCTGCCGGTGCCACCACCGCCGCCGCCGGCGGCGCGCCCCCCCCCCCCCCCCATACCCCCCCCCAGCAGGGTGGGAAAAAACGACGCGTCCGACGCGGATACGGGCAGCCGCCGCTGTCCGCCGCCACCACCACCACCGCCCCCACCACCGCCACCGCCACCACCACCGCCGACGCTGCCGCTGCCGCTGCCGCTACCACCACGGCCGCGGCCATCGGCGGCCGTGCGTGAAGGGGCGGGCGCCATGGGCCGCCGCGGCGCTTGCGCAGCGAAAAAAAAAAAAAAAAAAAAAAAGGCCGGGTTGGGGAGGGGGGGCGGCGCGGCGGGAGGCGGCGGCAGCCGCCACCCCGACGCGGCGGGAGACCCCACCGCGGCGCGGGCGGGCCAAGAGCGGAGCGCCGCCGCCGGGGTGGGGGGCACCACGGGTGCCGCCGCCGGCGGCGGCGGCGGCGGCGGCGGCGGCGGCGGGCGGGAACCGCCCTCGGCGGGCACCACCGGCCGCCGGCGGCGGCGGCGGCGGCGGCGCGCGCGGCGGGCGGGGACACGCCGCCGCGTGGCGTGCCGACACGCGGGGGGCGAATGGCGGGAGAGGGAGGGGTGGGGGGGGGGGAAGGGAGGGACGCGCCACGGGGGGGGTGGTGCCTGTGGAGGGCGGGGGGGGGAGGAGGGGGGGGGAGGGGGAGGGGGGAGCGTGCCGCTGGGCAGTGGGCGGCAAGACCGCCGGGGGGGGGGGGGGGGGGGTGGGGGTGCGCGACGACGCGGGTCGGCCGCTGGCGCGGCGGCCGGCCCGCCGCGGCCGCCGCGCGCCGCCGCGGCGGCGGCGGGATCACGCCCGCCGCGCGCCGCCGCCCCCCCCCCCGCGCCGCCCGTCGCGGCCGGCCCGCCGCGGGTGCCCCCCGCGGCCGCCCGTCGCGGGCGCGGCGGTCGCGGCCGCCGCCACCCCCCCACGGGGGGCCGGCGACGGTCTGCACGCGCCGCCGGTTGCCACCGCCGTGGCGCTCGGGTCTGCCGCTGTTTTTTTTTTTTTTTTTTTTTTTTTTTGGTGTTTGCTGCGGCGGCCGCCGTCGCGGCGGTGGGCGGCGGGCGCCTCTCCCCCTGCGGGGGCCACCCACCCGCGCCGCCGCTCGCGCCGCCCCCCCGCCGCCGGTGCCCGCCGCCCCCCCCGTCGGCTGCGGTTGCCGCCCACCGCCGTGCGTCGGCAGCGGGGTGGCCACACACCGCCCCGCTTTGCCCACCGCGGTCGCCCGTCGCGACACGGCGCTTGGGTCGGGCGGCTCGCCGTGTGGCTGGCCGGCGTCCTTGCCCGCCTGCCTCGCTGCTGCTGGGTGGGGTCATCCAGGGGGACCCCGGGGCTTTCCGTTTTGCTTCCGCTGCCGCCGCTGTGCACGAGCGTCGGTGGGCTCGGCACGGGCGGTGCGCCATTGACGGTGACGCGGCGGTCGTCTGGTGGCCGGTGGGGGGTGCGTCGGCGTGCCCGCCGGCGGCGGCTCCCTTTTTGGCTCGCCCTGCCGGCGTGGCCAGCGGCGGTGCAACCCGCCACGGTGTCGCCGCGCCGCCTCCCCAACCGCTCGGTGCACCGCCGTTGGCTGCCGCTGCGTCGGATGATGGCCCGGCGCCGGCCGCTGCCGTGGACGCTGCGCGCGGCCTGCCCACGGGCGACCGTGAGGCGCCGCCGCGTTGGGCGTAGACCCGACCACCCCGCCAAGCTGAGCGACCCCGCCCACGCCCGCGGTCGTGTGGGGGGTGCGGCGGCGCGCCCGTGGTCGGGACGTGCCCGCGCGCGCCGCGGTCGCAAGGTGGACAACGCGGCCAGACAAAGGTCCGCCCGGATGCGGATCGACGCGCCATCCGGGGGGTGGACGAGCGCACCGGCCTCCAGGTAGGGCCGCGAGGGGGGGGCCCCGCCGTCGGCAGATGAGGGCGCGGGCGCTCAGGGGGGGCGTGCCCACCCGCCGCCGCTGCCACCGGCAACGAGCGCACCTGTGGCGGCGTGGAAGGGGCCCGCCGAGGGCGCCCACCACGCGGCGTTGCTATACAGCAGCGGACAGCGGGGGGACCGCCCCAATGGGCAGATGAGGGCGCCGCCCCTCAGAGGGGGTGCGCCCACCCGCCGCCGCCCGCGGCGGCGCTGCCCGCCGCCGCCGCCCCCGCGTCGGGGGGCACGTGGCGGGGGGCCACCGCCGCCGCCGCCATAACCGCCGACGCGCGCTCACCCCTTGCCCTCACCATCGCCGCCGTCCCCTCCCCCCCGACCGCCACTACCAGCCTCGGGCCAGCGGAGCTCCCCATACACAAGTACCGCCACCGCCTCGCACTACGCCGCCAGCAGGTGGGGGGCCAGCGCCCCACTCATTGGGGGGCACCCCGGCGGGGTGGGGGCGGTGGTGCCGGCGGCGGGGGTGGCGATGGCGGCCAGCGGGAGCCACCCGCGGCCATCGTAGAGAGACGCCATCCGTTCCTCGCGCCAGGCGGCACGCGCATGGCGATCGGTGGGGTCAGCGGGCGGGGGGGCGGGTGGGAAATAGAGAGCGGGGGGGCGGGTGGGAACAAGACGGGGTGGGGGGGGGTGGGAACTGAAAAGAGGGGTGTGCTCGAATTTGTGACAACTTTGCCAGGCACGAGACCTCTCCGGCGCATCTTTCGCTGGGCTTGTGCGCCCTCTGCCCACTCTTCAAGCTAGGATTGTTCCTGTATTTTCGAACATTCTGCGTCCATTCACCGACGCTAAGCGTCCCTCAACTACCTGACATGTGCTGACATGAGGCACCAAGTCCTTGTCAGCCACGGGGACTCGCCGCCACGATGGCGGGCCTGTGGCAGCCGCCGGGCCAGCCACCAAGGCCGCCCCGGCTCCCCACCGTGATGCACGACCCCCCCCAAAACGGCCACCGTGGCGGGAACGCCGACGCCGGCCGCGGCGGCGCGCCCACCGGCCCGGATTTGGCACCCCCCCCACCCCGCCGCGGGTGGCGCCGGCGGGGACCGACGCTGGCCCCCCCCCCCCCCCCCCTCCCAACACCCTGTCCCGTCCACCGAGAACCCGCGCCCCCCAGACACGCCCCGCCCGCGAGTCAGTGGCCGCGGCCGCCCCAAAAACGCGGCTCGGGGGCGGCGCGCGGACGTGTTGCGCGCCGCGTCCGGGGGGGGTGTGTCGCTCAGGGGGCCGCGCGCCCCCCCGCGCGGGGGGGGTGTGCCGGCCGCCGCCGCCGCCGCCGCCTGAGCGGCCCGTCGCGCGGGGTCACAGGGTGTGACCGCAGCAGCAGCGACGCGCTCGTCGCGGGACGGGTTCAAAAAATTTGATGGGAGGGGGGGGGATGCGGTGGGGTGCTGGGGGGGGGAGGCGTGCGCGGCTCGCGGGGAATGAGTGGCGGCGGCCGCCGTGCGTGCCGCGGGAGAGGGGGGGGGGGGGGGGGGGAGTGGTGGCACATTGTTGTCTAAGGAATCTCGACACGACCGTTTTGCGGTGTGGATGGGCCGCCACGGCGGCGGTTTGCCGCCGCGGCTCGCCCGCCTGCCTGCCGCGCGCTCCCGCCATCTCGCCGCCGCCGTGGCTCCCCACCGGTCTCGCCGGCCGTCTGCAAGCACCCGGCCCGCTCCCTGCCCCGCTGTGATCCTCGATCCATTGCTGCAAGCCCGTCGTCTCCACCCACCCCCCCCCCCCCCCCCCCCCCCACACCCTCGCTCCCCTCCGCCCTGGCCAGGCACCACTACTGTCACCACCCCCCATAGAGCCACCCCCCAGACGCCCCCTCCCACTCGGCACGAAAGAAAAAAAAAAAAAAAAACGGGCTGGCCACCACGCCACCTCCCATTCCCATCCCCCTGCAGCACACGCCGTCGTGGATCGCGACGCCACCCCTCCACGCCACCCCCCCCCCCCCCCCCCCCCTCCCCCCCCCATTTTGCGCTCCGCCTGCGCCGCCAAACCACACACAAAAAAAAAAACCACCACCCCCCCCGCGAGCTGGCTGCGCAACCCCGCCGCGGTGCCCCGCCCTTCTTCCCTCCCCTGCGGCCTTGGTGCCTTGCGGCCGACCGGGCGGTTCCAGCCTGGGGAGACCCGGGCGGGAGGGCGCGCGGCGGACCAGCAGCGCCGCCCCCACCCCGCGGCAGGGGCGCCCCGCGGGCGCGGCGCGCGGAGCTCGCTGTGCGCTGGGCGCGGCGGCGGGCGTGTCTGGGATGTGCCGCCCCCGCCTCCTCCCAAGCAGCCGCGGCGACCCTCTGCCCGTCCCCACCCGCGCCGTCACACCCGAGTAGGACTGTGCCGCCGTGCCGGTCGGCGGCGGCGCCGTCCCACCCCCCCCTCGAGGGGGCTCTGCCTAGCGGGATTTCGCAACGGCCGCCCGCCCCCCGAGGGGGGGGGGACCGACCGCCCAGACGCGGACGCCGCGCCGCGCGGGGGTGCGGGCACGGCCGTCCCGCCGCGGGAGCGCTGCCACCCACACCCCCCCACCCCGCCGCCCCCGGCCGCTGCCCCACCGCCGCTGCACCCCCGCCGCGCCTGCGGCCACCGCTATACCCCTCCCGCCGCAGCGGGGTACCCCCGACCGGCGGCGCGGCGACCACCCCCACCCCACAACGGCGGCGGGTGGCGGGAAGGGTGGCCAACGACCCGCCCCCCGCGTCCCTCGCCGACCGCCGCCGACCGCCGCCGCCGCCGCCGCCGCCGACGGCGAGGCCGGCAGACCCCCCCGCACGCCGGCGTCCCCCCCCCCCCCCCCCCGGCCCCTTCCCCCGCCCCCATCCCCCCGCCGTCCGCTCCGCCACGGCCGTTTTGACCTCGCGCCGGCCGACGGCGGGCGCCAGCCGCGTCGCGCCACGGCCCCGCGGCGGCGACGGCGTGGCGCCACGCCGCCACCGCGGCGGCGGCGGCGGCGGCGGCGGCAGCGGCGGTGGCGACGGCGGCGGCGGCAACGACCGCGGCGCACGCGCCGTCTCCCCACCCCCCCCCCGCTGGCGCGCATCGCGCCGCGGTGTCCTCCGCCCAACCGTTGCGCCGCGGCGTCACGGGACGTAACGCCGGCGCACCCCCCCCCCCCCCCCCCCCCCACCCCGCCCTCGTAATCTCTCGCCTGCGCCCATACCCCCCCGCCGCCACCTCTCCCCGCCCCATCCCTTTCCCGCCCTACGGCGCGGGTGCTACTCCCCCCCCCCGGTCGCGCCGCCCCCCCCCACCCCCTCCACCCCCCCCCCCCCTCCCGCTTTTTCTCCCGACGGGCGCCGCCTGCGACGCCTGCGCCGCCGCGGCTGCCCCCCCCCCCCACCCGGCTGACCCGTAGCGGGCGGTCGCGCGCCGCCGGCCAGTGACGTTGGTCGACCGCGCCGCAGACGCGTGCGGCTGGCGCGTCGCGAAGGGGGGGGGGGGGGGGGGGGCGCCCCGAGGGGCGTGCGTGCGTGCCCGACGCGTCGCGGGGGGGGGGGCACCGTCGCCTACAAGAGGGGAGAGGAGCGGCGGAGCGGCGGCGGGGGACGACGACGTAAGCGGCGCGCCCCCGGCTGGCCTGCCCCGCAGGTGCTGCTGTGCCGCCGCCGCCGTCGGCCGCCCCGTCGTGGACGCTGCCGCCAACGACGTCGCCGACGCGGTCGGCCGCCTTTTTCCGCCGCCGCGACCGTCACGGCCGCCCACGGCACCCGCGGTACACACGCACACCCCCACCCCCCGACGCCCTTTTACCCCACCACACGACGTCGGCTGGCGGTCGACCGACGGCTTCTTTTTTTGGGCCCCCGCCTCTCCTCTCCCCCGCCACCCCCCTCTACCTCCTCTCCTCTCTGCACCGCCAGCCGGCCCGCCACCACCCCTCTCCCCCCCCCGCCGACGGTCAAGTGAAGTTGTCTCCCACCGACGACTCGCCGCTGACGGCCGCCTCCCCCTCCCCTCCCCCCCCCCCCCCCCCCCGCCCCCCCAATCATGTCCACCTCCACCCGCACCCCCCGCTTCGCCCGCGCCGCGGACGCGCCCTACCCCCTGCCCCCCGACGAGCCCGCCACCCCCGCCCGCGTGCCGAGCTTTGAGCGCTGGTGGGCGGCCGGCGGCGCGGCGTCCGCCACCCCCCGCCGCGGCTCGGACCTCCTCGATGACGTCACGTGGGCGTTTCCCTACACCGCCGCCGCGGCCGTCGACGCCGCCGCCGCGCCGCTGTCGTTGGGGGTGGCCCTGCCGGGGGGGGGCGGACCGTCGAGCTGGCTCTCCTCCCCGTTTGGCACGCGCACCTCGTCGGCGGAGCGGCTGCTCGGGGTGGCGCCGCCGGGCGCCGCCGCGGCGGGCGGCGGCGGCGGCGGCGGCGGCGGCGGCGGCAGCGGCAGCGGCGGCGGCGGCAGCCACAGCACCAGCGTCGGCGGCGGCGGCGGCGGCGGCAGCGGCGGCCCGATGAGCTTTTTCGCGTCGCCGCTGTCGTCGCGGCAGGCGTCGGCGGAGCGCCTCGCGGCGGCGGGCGGCGGCGGCGGCGGCGGCGGCGGCGGCGGCGGCGGCTGGGGCGCCCGCGCCATGAGCATGGAGTGGGCGCTGCCGGCGTCGCGGGCGATGAGCATCGAGCTCGCCGGCGACGCGCTGTCCCGGCTGCTGCCGCCGGGCCTCGGCGGCGGCGGCGGCGGCAGCGGCAGCGGCAGCGGCAGCGGCGGCGGCGGCGGCGGCAGCGGCGGCGGCGGCGGCGGCGGCGGGCCGGGCCTAACCGCCGGCGCCGACTACGTGCCGCTGGCGGCCGACTTTGCCGCCGCCCTCTCGGCGATTACGATTGAGCCGCCGGCGGCGGCACCGCCGGCGGCAGCGGCGGCGGCCGACGCGGCGGCCGCCGCCCATGGGGCCACGGCGGCGGCCGCCGCGGCCGCTGCTGCCGCCGCCGCCGCAACGGCCCATCCGCCGCCTGGTCGGCCACCGTCGGGCGGCACCCCCCCGCGGGTGGCGATGGCCGAAGTCCCCGCCGGCGGAAACGGCGGCGGCGGCGGCGGCGGCGGCGGCGGCGGCGGCGGCGGCGGCGGCGGCGGCGGCGGCGGCGGCGGCTTGCCCGGCGCCACCTCCCGCCCCAGCAGCGGCGGGTCGTACCGGGAGCTGTTTGCCGCGGCCGCCGCCTGGCCCACCGCCCCCGCGTCGTACGAGGAGCTCTCCGCCGCCGCCGCCGCGGCGGCGGCGGCGAGCCCCTTCCTCCTCCCGCTGAGCACCCTCGCGCCGCCGCCCCCGCGGGTCGACGACGACGCCGCCGCCGCCGCGGCAGCGGCAGCCGAGGCGGCGGCGGCGGCGGCGGCGGCGGCGGCGGCGGCACCGTATGGCGGCGCGCCCGCCGCGGCGGCGGCGGCCGCGCCCGCCGACGCGCCGTCCACGGTGGGCACCCGGGGGGCGGCGCCCCCGCTGGCCGCCCGCGGCGGCGGCGGCGGCGGCGGCGCGTCGGGCTGCCTACCGCCCCGGCGGGGCGGCGCCGCGCCCGCCCGCGGTGGCGGCGGCGGCGGCGGCGGCGGCGGCGGCGGCGGCGGCGGCGGTGGGCCGTCGGCGGCGGCGGCCGCCACCGCGTGGACGGGCGGCGGCATCCTGTCGGCGCTGCCGCCCCAGTCGGTCGCGGCGCTGGCGCCACCGGCGCGGCGGCCGTCGGCGCTCCCCGTCGGCACGTACGGCGCGGTGGCGGCGGCGGCGGCGGCGGCGCCGCCGCTGTCGCTGCGCCGCGCGTCCCCGCCGCCGCGGCTGCCATCCTCCGCGGCGGCCGCCGCCGCGCGGTCGGCCGCGGCGGCGGTGGCGGCGGCGGCGGCGGCGGCGGCGGCGGCGGCGGCGGCCGACGGGGAGGGCGCCAAGGAGAACAGCGCCGCGTCGCGGTCGGTCAGCCATAGCGGCAGCAGCGGCGAGTGCCGCGTGGTCGCCCGCGGCGGCCGCGGCGGGTGTGGGCGGCTCCCCCACCCCCCGCCGCCGCCGCCGCCGCCGCCGCCGCCGCCGCCACCAGCGCTGCCACTACCGCCGCCGCCGCCGCCGCCGCCACGGCCGCGGAGCCACAAGGCCAAGGCCCGCAAGCCGCCGTCGACGCCGAGCCGCGCGTCGGCGGCGGGCGTGGCGGGCCCGCCCGCAGCAGCCGCGGCGGCCGCGGCGGGCACGCCGCCACGGCCGCGGCCGCGGCGGCCGTCGGCGGCGGCGGCCGCGTCGCCGGGCCGCCGCGCCGAAGCGTGGGCCGCCGCCGGCCGCTGTACGGCGCGCAAGCCGCCGACGGCGGCGGCGGCGGCGGTGGCCGCCGCCCCGGGGGGGGGCGCCGCCACGCCGGCAGCCGCGGGCGCGCGCAAGCGCAAGAGCCGCCCCGACGCGGCGGCGGCGGCGGCGGCGGCCGCCGCCGCCGCCGCCGCCGCCTCCGCCGCCGCCGCTGCCGCCGCGGCTGACCCGGCCGCCGCCGCCGACGCGGCGGCCGCCGCCGACGCGGCGGCCGGGGCGGCCAAGTCGTCGGGCGCCGAGTCGGACGAGTCCCCCGCCGCCCGCGCGGCGCGCAAGCGGCGCGAGCAGCGGCGGCTGCGGAACAAGGAGTCGGCGGAAAAGTACCGGCAGCGGCGGCGAAAGTACAACGAGCTGATGGAGGAGAAGGCCGCGGCGCTGGAGCGGGAGAATGGCGCGCTCGGCAAGCAGCTCGTCTGCCTCGACCACACCGTCGCCGCGCTCGAGGCGCAGCTGGACTTGGCCAACGACCTGGCCGCCGCCGCCGCCGCCCAAGGGGGGAGGGGGGACGCCGTGGGGGGGGGGGAGGGGGGGGGGGGCGTTTGGCCTGGGGGGGGACGTGGGGGGAGCCGCCGCCGCCGACCTGGACGCCCAGGTCGCGTGGGCGCTCCGCGGGTCGTTGAAGGGCGCGCTGGCGTACGCGCCACACGGGTGAGGGGGGGGGAGGCGGTCACAGCCGATACACCGCAACAACAACCAACGCACTCCACGCCGGCCGGTGCGCACGCGGGGGGGGTCGCGCGCGCCACCGCCGCACGGGTTGTGGTGCGCCAAAAGGGGGTGCCGCCCGGTCAGCGGGCGGCCGCGCCAAGGGGTGGGGGGCCCTCTTGTTGGGGAGCATCGGCAGGAGCGCCCACAGGCCAAAACGAGAGGCACGGAGGGGGCGCCGCCGCTGGCGTCGTCGCCCCCAGCGCTGGCCGACCAGCGGGGCGAGCGCGAGCCACCACCCTACCGCGGCGGCGACCGTCGACGCACCCGCCAACGCCGCGCGCGCCTGCACGGCTGCACCGCGCCTCCCCCCCACACCGCCCAAGCCGCGCCCGCCAGCCGCGCCGTCCACGCGCCACGCCGTCCGCGCGCGGGCGGCCCATCACCCAACGTCAAACACCTCTGCCAAGCGGGTGCCATCATAGTCCCCGCCAACATCCCCCGCCAGCAGGTCGTCGTCTGCCGCGTCGGCCACCCCCGCGGCGCCGCCGCCGCCGCCGCCGCCGGTCGCGCCTCCGTCCGCAGCCACCGCCGCCGCGGCGGCGGCGGCGGCGGCGGCGGCGGCGAGCCCCCCAGGCCGCCGCCGCCGCTGCCGTGGCGTCCGTGGCACGCGCTCGACGACCCAGCACACCTCCACCGCCGCGCCCGCGTCGGCGAGCGCGACCAGCCAGTCCCGCTGCCGCGGCGACAGCCGGTCGCGCGCGGACTTGACCTCTACCCACAGCGCCTCGACGGGGGCCGCGTCGGCAGCGGCGGCCGCGTCGGCAGCGGCGGCGGCGGCGGCGGCGGCGGCGGCGGCGGCGGCGGTAGGGGCGGCCGCGGCGGTCGCGGCGACGGGGGTGCCGCTGCCGCCCACGCTGCCGTCCCCGGCGGGCGGGCCACCGCCGCCGCCGTCACCCCCACCGCCGCTGTCACCGTCCACGTCCACCACCGCGGGCGGCACACCGCGGGGGCCACGACCATCCCCCCCCCCCCCCCACCCCCCCCCCCCCCTGCGCCCTCCTTCCCCCCCGGCACGGTCCGCCACAGCAGCAAGTCGGGCAGCCCCGCCGACCAGTACGCCCAGTCCACCGCGAGCCGGCGGCACGCGGCGGCGAGGACCCCCCCCCCCACGGCGGCGGCGACGGTGGCGAGCCCCCCCCCATCCAGCGGCGGGTCCCCCCCCCCGGCGGCCACCGCCGCGACGCCCGCGTGCGCCGCGGCGCGGGCGGTCACCTCGGCGCGGAGGGCGGCGGCGTCCATCGCGGCGACCGCCGCGAGGCGCGCGTCGATCGCGGCGCGGCGGGAGGCGTAGAACGCGTCGGTGGCCAGGTCCAGCGGCGCCCGCTGGTAGGGCGTGCGGAAGACGTCGGCCACGTCGGCGTAGACCGCCTCGTCCCAGAGGAGGAGCGTAAAGAGCGTGCGCAGCGGCCACCCCTCCGCGTGGAGGCCCGTCCACCCACCCGACAGCGCGTACGCCTGCAGGCACAGGCGCTCGACGGTGACACGCGCGCCGGCGCCGTCGGCCGACGCGCCGGCGGCGTCGTCATAGCCGAGGAAGACGGCCTTGCCGCCGGCGGCGCCGCCACCGCCGCCGCCGCCGGCGGCAGCGTCGCCATCAACGGCCAGCGCGCGGCCGAGGATGCGCCGGTGGGTGACGCCCGCCAGCGCCGCCACCCGCGCCGACGCGGCGAGCGCGGCGCGCAGCAGCGGCGGCAGCGCCGCGTCGGCCGCCGCCGCCGCCGCCGCCGCCGCCGCCGCCTTGGTGCCCTTGCCGCCACGACCGGCGGCGGCGCGGGGAGGGGGGCGCCGCCGCCGTGCGGGGGGGACGGGGGCGGGGGGCGCGCCGCTGGGGGGGGGGGGCGCGCTGCTGGAGGGCGGCAGGGGCGCCGCCGCCGCCTCGCCGCCCACAGCGGCCACCCCCGCACAGACGACGGGCACGCCGCCGCCCGCGGCGGCAGGCGCGACGCCGGTGGTGGGGGCGCCCCCCCCCCCCCCCCCCGGCGGCGGCCATGGCGACGGCGGCAACGGCGTCGCCCCCCCCCCCCCCCCCCCGGCCACCGGCGGCAGCTCCCCCTCCCCCGCCGCCAGCACGGGCAGGCCGCCACGGTCCGCGAGCGCCCGCCACAGCCGCCGCCCGCGGGCGGCCATCTCCGCAACGTCCCCCCCCCCCCGCCGAGGCCGGCGGCAAACCCCCCCCCCCCCCCCCTACCCCCCCCCCCCCACCCCCCCCCCCCGCCACACCAGCCGTGGCGGCGGCGGCGGCGGCGGCCGCCTCGGCCAACGCGGCGAGGCACACGCGCAGCGCCGCGGCGGGCCGCCGCAGGTGGCGGTCGAGGTTCACCGCCAGCCGTGCCGCCCAGCGGCGGCGCCGGCCTGGCGACGCGGGGCACGACAGGAGGACGCGCAGGCGGGTGACGGCGGCGGCGTGGTCGCCCCGCCGCTCGGCGGCGGCGACCGAGTGCCACGCCGCCGCCGCGAGGGGCCAGTGGTAGGCGTAGCGGCGGAGGAAGGGGTGCGCGTGCTGCGCGCGGAGGGCGGGCGTCCAGTGGGGGGCGGGGTCGTCGGCGGCCGCCGCCGCGGCGGCGGCGGCGGCGGCGGCGGCGGCGGCGGCGGCGGCGGCGGCGGCGGTGGTGGTGGTGGTGGTGGTGGTGGTGGTGGCGGTGGTGGTGGCGGTGGGGGTGGCGGTGCTGGGGGTGGTGGGGGGTGGGGGAAACGCCGCTGCGCCGCCGCCAGCGTCTGGGTCGTCGGCGGGTACGCCCGCCTCGGCACCGCCCGCGTCGTCGGCACCACCCGCGTCCGCGTCGCCGTCGGCGGCCGCGGCCGCGGCGACGGCGCCGCGCCGCCACGAGGGCGGCGGCTCCCCCTCGGACCCGTCCGCGTCACCGTCCACCCCCCCCCCCCAGACCCCCCACCCGCGTCGCCGTCGCCAGCGTCCTGGTCGTCGTCGTCGTTGTCGTCGTCGGCCTCCCCCCCCCCCCCCCCCTCCGCCTCCCAGCCGTCCCCCCACCCCGACGGGGGCCAAAACCGGCGGAGCTCCGCCTCGGCTACCCCCCCCAACGCGACCGCCACCCCCCACTCCCGCCCCGCCACCGCCGCGTCCACGTCCGCCGCCAGCGCCGCCGCCCACTCGTACAGCAGCAGGCACGCACGGTCGGGGAAGAGGGGCGTCTCGGGCCGCACGCGCACGGCCGGGAAGGTGCGCACGCCCGCCTCGGCGAGCATCGCCGCCGACGCGGCCGCGTCGCCGCCGCCGGCGCCCAACGAAAAGAGGGTGCCCAGCCGGCGGTAGGCGGTGACCGCGCCGGGCGACAGCCAGAGGCACGGGCCCGCCGCGCGGAGGAGGGCGCGGCCGAGGCGCTCGGCCGCGCACGAGCCGTCGAGGGTGGCCTGCACCAGCCGCCCGCGGGGGGAGGGGCGGCCGCCCGCGGTGGCGCCCGCAGCAGCGCGCACGCCCCGTCGGTGCGGCGGCAGCGGCCCGCCGGCGGTCGGCCTCGACGGGGCGGTTGACTGGGGGTGCTCGGCCGCGCCGACCGGGCCGGCGGTGGTGGTGGACGCGCCGCCGCCGCCGCCGCCGCCGCCGCCGCCGGCGCCCGCCCCTACGCCGAGCATCGGGGGCGCGGCCGCCAATGGCGGCGGCGGCGGCGGCAGCAGCGGCAGCAGCGTCACCCCCCCCCCCGGTGGCGGCACCGGCAGCGCCGCGCAGAGGCGCTCCACGAGCGCCGCCCGCCCCAGCGCGGCGAGCGCTGGCCCGTCCGCCGCCGCCCGCCGGGCGGCGGCGCGCAGCTCGGCGAGCCGCAACGCCGGCAGCGCGGCGGCGGCGGCGGCCGCGGGCGGGCGGCCGGCGAGGCCCGCCGCGACGAGCGCGGCGGCGGCGGCGGGCACGGGGATTTCCGGGTAGGCCGCGGCGGCCTCGCGCGTGACGCCGCCCGCGGCGGCCGCGGCGCGGCGGAAGAGGCGCGCAAAGAGGCGGCGGGGCGGGTCGGGGAGCGCCGCCCAGCGGGCGGCGAGGGCGCGCTCGCCGGCAGACAGCGCCGCGGTGTGGTGCGCCGCCGCGGTCGCGATGGCCGTGTCGAGGGAGGCGAGGTAGTAGGACTTGAAGAGGGGCTTGCCGTCGCCGCCGAGGAGGGGGGGGGGGGCACGCCAGACGCCCCCGCGTCGGCCAATGCCACCGCGGCCGTCGCCACCCCCCCGCCCGTGGCCACCGCGTCGGCGGCCACCACCTGCCCGCCGGGCCGCGACGACAGCGGCAGAGACAACTGCGGCGGGGGGGGCGGCACCGGCGGCGGCGGCGGCGGCGGCGGCGGTGGTGGCGGCAACGGCGGCGGTGGGGAGCCACCAGCGGCGGCGGGAGGCGACGCCGCCGCCGCCGCCGCCGCCGCCGCCGCCGCCGCCGCCGCCGCCGCCGCCGCCTCGACCCGCGCTCCCCGCGTGCGGCGGGCCGCCCGCGCGGCCGCCAACAACGGCGGCGGCGGCGGCGGCGGCGGTGGCGGCGGCGGCCGCAGCGGCAGCGCCGCCGCCGGCGCCACCCCCGGCAGCGGCGGCGCCACCGCGGCCGCAGCCGGCACCCCCCCATCGATGGCGCCCGGCAGACGCCCCCCCCCCCCGCCCCCCCCCCCCCCGGCGGGGGCGGCAAACCCCAGCGCCGCCGCCGCCACCGCGACCGCGGCGGCAACGACCGCCGGCGGTGGCAGCGGCGGCGGCGCGGCGGCGGCGGCCACCACCGCCGCCGCCGCGCCGTGGGAGCGGCCGCTGCTGCGGCCGCTGCGGCGGTCGTCGTCGCTGTGGCTGTCGGCAGTGTCGGTGGCGGGCGGGCTGGGGGGGGGGGGCGCCACCGCCGCGGCGCGCGTAGCGGCCGCCGCCGCCGCCGCTGGTGTCGCTGGTGCCGCTGGTGCCGCCGCTGCCACCGCTGCCGCCGCTGCCGCCGCTGCCGCCGCTACCGTCGGTGGCACGCCCGCCACAGGCGCGCCAGCCGGCGGGGCGCCCCCCCCTCCCCCCCCCCCCCATCATCCCAGACCAGCGGGGCGGGCGCGCCGCGGGTGGCCACGCCCGCCACCGCGGCGGCGGCGGCGGTGGTGGTGGTGGTGGTGGCGGCGGCGGCGGCCACCGCGGCGGCACCCCCCCCCCCACACCCCGCCGGCCACCCCAGTCGGCTGCCGCCCACCGCGGCGGGCGGGGCGGCGACGGCGGCCGCCGTGGCCGCTTGGCCGCCGCCCCGCCGTCGCGGTCGGGGGGCGGCCGCCGCCGCGCCGCCGCCGCCGCCGCCGCCGCCGCCGCCCGCACCGCGGGGGGGGGGGCGGGGGGGGGCGCCCGCCCGGTGGGGGCATGCGCGCCAAGGGGGCGCAGCGGGGGTCGGCGAGGGTGGGAACAAGGCGGACAAGGGGGGGGGGGGGGGGGAAGGGGGGTGGTGGTCGTGCCGGTGGGAGGGCGGGGGATGGCGTGGGTGGGGGGGGAGCGCAACGACGAAGCGCGGCGAGATGGACGGCGGCACTCGCAACGGCCGGGGGCTGTGCGGCCGGTTTAGCTGTTCGATAGTGTCTGTCGCGAGACTCGGATGTACACCGTATGGGTCGTCAACGACAGCCCCAACACGGTGCACACGTTGCAGAAAAATCCTGCCATTTTCTATAGTTGAATTCAAGACCGAAGGCTACTCGATCACGGCATCCACTCAAGTCTCGTCAGCGAGTAGGCGCTCAGCGCAGCGCAGGCTAAACCGGGACCACGGATTTCTTGCATTTTTGGTGTAATCCGGGGATGCTACGATTTGAGACCCCCCAGCATCACATGTTCCGCCCACATTTTCCGTGATTTCTCATAGCATGCGCTTCAGGAGTAGGTTCCGTATGAGTACCGGGGACAACCGTTACACCAAAAGAAGCGCCGTTCTTGGGGCTACGTTGTCGCACGTCGGGAACAAGCGTTATTATAACGGAGCGCTGTGTACAACGGATCGAAAAAAACTGCTGCGGAGAACAGCATTTTTAGACAACGCTTGTCGCGTTTTGCTCAAGAGCTATCAAGGCAACTCCGGGAAGACGGCCGTGCAGCCAGAATATATCCCGTTGTCGAGTCAGTCAATACACCTGCACATGAAGGTGGGGAATAACAAAAAAATTGGTGCTTCCCTCTTGCCGCCTTTCTCTCGTACGACAACGTGCTCACGGCCGACGCGTGCCGCTCTCCCGCCGTGCGGATGTCCTCGTTCCGCCCACGGCGACCAAAACGACCCCTCCCGAGGAAGTGCAGACGCGTGCCCCCCTTCGTGCGGCTGCGACCGCCAACCCCCAGGCTACTCGCGCCGCCACCGCTGCTGCCGGCCGAGGCGGACAAGACGATCAAGGTGTGGAACGCGGTGGATGGCGCGACGAAGGCCGACCACTCGCTCAACTGGGCGCGCGACCTCAATCCCAAGCGGGACTAGCTCGCCGCGCGACGAGCGGCGGCGGCCGCCGCGGCGGCAGACCCCGCCTCGCGGTCCGCCGCGGCCGCCGCCCGCCCGTCGGCGAATGCGACTGCGGCGGCGGCTGCGTGGATGTGGGTACGCGCATGACAGAGGGGTTCGTTCTCAACGCTGCGCTCTCCAAGTCAACCGAGAGTTTTCATTGGACACCGTCCGACAAACCGGCTGAATCAAACGCGGGAGATTTTTTGTTCTGGACGACAAGACTGCTTGACTTTTGCACCAGTGCAAGAATCGTGCTTTGAGCAGCAAACTCTTGGCAAATTTCTTGCTGCCAACAGGGGTCGAGCACCGTTGCCGTGCAAGCAAGAGTCGTGATGATCGGCTCCGACCCCTCTTGCACGTGGTCCCGGTTTAGCACCCACTGCGCAGTGGCCATCTTGTTCCCTCGTCTGTCGCTTTGATCCTCCCGGCTTTGACGCGGTTACGCAGTGCTGGCGGCTCGACGGTAGTCCCCTCCTCGCCGCTGTCACCACCACCACTGCCACCACCCCACCAGCCCACCAACACAACTCCAACCCCAGCCTCAGGGACACGGCGGCAGGTGTCGTGGCGGCCACCCAATCGAGCGCAAAAGCCAGCGAGGTCTGGGACGGGGAGCAGCCCGCTGCCTCCCCCCCCCCCTCCGCGCGAACCACCCCAACATACCGAGGCACCGCCCAGAACGATGTACCACCCCGCACCGGCACGGCCGGCGCCAATGCCGCCGTCGTACCCGCGCCATCGACGCCGCAGAGCGGCGCGGCGTGGACGCGCCGAGTGGTGGACGCGACGCGGCGGTGGAGGTGCGGGGGCGGGACGAAGAAAGGCGCCTCCCCCCTCCCGCCCTTTTGCACCGCGTCCAGCCGCCAGCCGTCACTCCCCCTCAGCTGCCACCCGCCGCCGCCGACGCGTCCGTCGCGGCCGCCGCGCGGCCGTCGACCACCACCAGCTGGCCGTGGCCACCGCCCGCGGTAGCCCCCGCACCGCCACCGGGTCACGCACCACCCGCGACGCCTGCCGATCGACAGCACCGGCCTCGCCGCCGCCGTGAGCAGGTCCGCGACCGCCGCCGCGCCGCCGCCGCCTGCCAGCGACGCGCTTTGGGTGGCGGCCGCCGCCGCCACCGCCTCGCCGCCGCCGCGATCCGCAGTGGCGCTGCCGCCACGCGGGGCAACGGCGGCGGCGTGAGCGGCGGCGAGGAGCTCGGCGGCCGGGGGTCGCCCCCCGCACCCACTTGCCCCTCTCCGCCACCGTTCTCACCGCTGGCCATCTCGCAACCGCCAGCACCAAACGGAGGCACGCGCGCGGCACATGGCACAAGCGCCACGCTCACAACGACAGCAACTGGCGGGAAGCGGCGAGACGGGGACCCGCACACGCGGTGTTTTCGCCACTCGTTGCCCATGATCCCTTCCTGACAGACAATCTGACAGTTCTGGCCCTAATGAGGAAATATGATTGGCTCACACTCGTGGCAGGTGCACACCACGAGATATCCACGAGATAGATGCGCAGCCACAGATCAAAGACAGAACCAAGGGCGTGGCGTGTGGTGGCCTCGCTACCAGCCATTGCCGCCGCGCCAACGGACGGCACGCGCCCCGCATCGTGTGGCGACACTCAAGCGGCGTATCGGCGCCTCGGCTGTTTTTCTCCAGCGCCGCCAAAACCGTCGGGCGCACCCCGCGCAGCCCCAAAAGACGACGGCTGCCCCCCCCCCCGCCGCCCCGCCGCCGCGTCGCCTCGCCAGTGGGGTCCGCCCGGCTGCCACGGCGCGTCCGCCGGCGGCCGCCGCCAGGCTGGATCCGCCCGTTGCGCGACGCGCCCGCCCCGCCCGCGGCGGCCGCTCCAGCCCCGCCGCGCACAGGAGGGGCCCTCCGCAGGGATGAGGCGGCCACCCTCCTCCCCCGCCTCCCCCCTCTCCCGCCGCCTCTCCCTTTCCACTCCTACCCAGCACCGCCTACGAGCCACCCCCCACCCCGGCGCCGCCCCCGCCGCGCTGCGGTCGCCACTTGCTGCCGACCGCCCGTGATGGGCGATGGGCAGCCGCTGCGCGGGGGGAGGCTGTGGACGCCGCCGCGGCGACGGCGCCTGCCGAGGTGCCGGCGGGGCCAGCGCACAACTGGGGAAACGGCGGCGGTGCAGAGGTGGGCAAAAATCGGCGGAGGCGGGGCGTAGCGGGGAGGGAGCCGGGTGGCTTGGTTCAAGGGGGTAGAAAGGAGCGGCACGGCAGGGGCCTCTCCAGATGCCTTGGAAGTAGAGTTGTGCGCGCGCGCCCGCCCGTGGGGGGGGACTGTAGAGCGGCGGAACCTTAACGCGGGCCACCCGCACGCACGCACGTGCCGGCCGCCCCGCCAGAGGTGCGCTTCTAAGCCGCGCGTTGTCTGCGCCCGAGTCGGCTGTGGCGGGTGGGCTCCACCGGTCTGCGGCACGTCTTCCAGTCTTTGTTACCCCCGCGCCCCGTCCGTCTGTGCGCCGCCGCGGCAACGTCCCCGCCCGTCAGCCGCTCTGTCCTCTGCCCAGCGCTCTCTGCATCCGAGCGACCGGCACCACGCAACCGCCTGGTGAGCGCACAGCGCAGCGTCTGTGGTGCTCGCCATGACCCGCCGCGGCTGTCGTGCCGCCGCGGCGGCCGCGGTCTTGATGGCGATGCTCGCGGTGGCGGCCGACGGGACCACCGCGGCGGCGGTGCCGCCGACAGCGGCGGCGGCGGCGGCACGGGCCGCCGGCGGTCGCGCCGCCGCCCACAACACCGCCGTCGCCGCCACCGCTGCCAAAGACGACCGCGCCTCGGACGGCGTGCTCACCACGGCGCGCCCGCTGCTACCGGCTGAGGTGGGCGCGACGTACCAGCTCAAGTTTGCGCACGCGGGCATCGCGTGCCCGACCACCTTTTCCATCCGCGGCGACGGGGAGACCATCCCCGGCGTGGAGCCCGCTATTGCCCGCCGCTACGCGGGAGACCGCATCGCGGAAGATGGGCGCGCGTGCGCCGAAGGCGTACTCGACGTGGTCAACACCGACGCGATTCGCGACGCGGCCGTCGTGGCGGCGGTGGGCGACCCGGGCGCGGCGCGGCGCCTCAACGCGACCTCGTGGTCGCGGATCAACGTGGGCTGGTCCACCTCTGTCGGCTTTCACGTGGGCAGCTGGGCGTGCCCGGACCGACCGGCGTGGGACGAGCGCATCGACGCGCTGTTTAGCCGCGGCGCGTTCAAGCTGGATCTCCAGAGCGGCAACACGCTCAGCCTGCCAGAGGGCGCCCGCAACCTGCTGTTTGTCAACTCGAGCTCGTTGATGTGCATGCTCACCGCGCCGCCGGGCGTCGGCGCGCCGACCGAACCGGGCCGGGAGCGGGGCGCCCGCAACGGGGAAGACGAGGGCGTCGCGGCGGCGCCGTCGTCCGGCAGCGGCGGCGGCGGTGACAGCGGCAGCGGCCGCGGCGGGGACGACGGCGGCGGCGGGGGTGGCCTGTCTACCGGCGCCCTCGCGGGCGTGGCGGTGGTGGCGGTGGTAGCCGCGGCAGCCGCCGTCGCCGGCGCGGTCGTCGGCACCCGCGCTTGGCGGCGGCGGCGGCGGGACGCTGACGGCGCGCCCGCCGCGGCGGCGGCGGCGGCGCAGTCCCTCTCGGGCCAGCCGCCCGTGCCGCCGTCACCGGTGCTTATCCTCGACAGCCTCGACGGGGGCGTCTATGGGGGCGCTGACCCGCGCGCGGGCCGCGGCGCCGGCGGCCGCACGGGGGTTGGGGGGGGGGGAAGAAGCGCAACAGCCTCGGCGAACCGCCGCCGCTGCCAGAGGAGCTGTGGGACACGGTCGGCTCGTCGACCAGTGGCGGCAAGGTGTAGGGGAGGGGGGAGTCCGCACGCAGTACGAGGGGGGGGTGGGCGTACCACCGGGGGGGTGTGGGGGGGGGGGGGGGGGGGGGGAGGAAGCGGGTTGTACGCACCGTACGCGCGTGTTTTGCCGTCGCCACTGCTGCCAGACCCCCCCGCGGGTGGTGGCGCACGTCGGCGGCCCGCGCCGCCGCCCCCGCGCCGGCCGGCTGGGCGGAGCGGCGGCCCGCCGCGGGCGCGCGACTCGCCGCGCCGCCGGCCGCAAGCGACCGATCCGCCTCGCGCCGCCGCGGCGCGGGGCGGCCCGCCCCAGACTCGAATGCTTGTGTCACGAGCATGCTTTCGATATCAGACTGTTTCTCCCTTGTTTGTCACCGACCATGTCCGTGACAGTCCGTGACAGTTGGAAATGAGAGGAACGAGCCCGTGTTGCTTTGGCGGGTGAGCGTGCGGCACAGGGAGACGGGACAGAGTGGACAGACACACGGGAAGCGTGCGGGGGGGAGGGGGCGGCAGCAGCACCAGCAATACGTGACGCCGTCGGCCACGGGCGGCAACGACGACGGCCGTGGCCTGCACGCGTGGAGGCACCGCCGGTGTGGTTGGCCGCCACGGCGGGCGGCCGCGGTGACGACGGCCGGGTGGCCGGCCGTGGATGTCGGTCATGCTCGGCGGGGTGGCCACGACGCGCGTCCGCGCAGGGTGAGGAGCGTATAAACACGCGGCGCGTATGGCCGCGGACCGCCACGACGGCGGGTGGAGGGACGGGGCGGGGAAAGAGCACGACGCGGGCGTGCGCGAGCGCCGGAGCGTGTGCCCGCGCGCGCACGGCCGGAAGGGCACGACGGGATGGCGCGGGCAGCGCGTACGCGCCACCGCGGTTTCCGGCATACCGCCGCCACGAGCCAACGCGCCGCACGGCGGGCGGGAATGGCGGGAGAGGGGAAGAGTGCATGAGGAAAATGGGGGGGGGGGGGCGGGGGGGGGGGGGCGGGGGGCCGATCGCGCGGTGGCCGCCACGCGCGGCCGTTCCGCGGTC
Source organism: Pyropia haitanensis (assembly GCA_008729055.1). NCBI lineage: Eukaryota > Rhodophyta > Bangiophyceae > Bangiales > Bangiaceae > Pyropia > Pyropia haitanensis. The sequence continues at coordinate 1,536,300 of SDUX01000010.1, forward strand.
GCGGCAGGCGCGCGCGCGCCAACGCGGCGGCAGGGGGGAGGGGCGCCGCCGTCTGCGGCCGCCAGCGGCGGCCACCCCATCGTTTCCCGCGCTCCCCGCTGCGGCGACGGCTCTGGAAGGTGCACGCAGCGGCAGACGCTGCGGGTGGCGCGTAGGGGCGGCGTCGGGGCGGTACGCCTGCCGCGCGGCTGCCGCTCCCGCCACCCGCGTCCCGATCGCTCCGCACCGCGCCTCACGGCGTGTTCAACCCACCGGCGCGCTGCCCCTTCCCCCCTCCCCCATCGCGTGGACCACTCGCTCGCGCTCGCGCCACGTCGCGCCCGTTATTTGTCTTGTTTTTTGTTGCGCGCCGGCCGACACGACATCCCCGGCAGCGACGGGTGCCCGCCCTCCCAGCTGTCTGCCACGCCTGCGGGGGGCGCCGCGGCGGGTGGCCGTCGCCTTCCCGCCACGCCACGGTTTTCTCCGTTGGGGACGCCGCTCCGCCAGCCCCAGAGAAAAGGGGGGAGGGGGGCGACAGCGGTTGGGTGTTGGGGGGGAGGAGACTGCGGGCCTGTCGCCTCCCCACCGCCGCGAGGGGTTTGCGCCGCGCGGGGGCGTCGTGCTGGGTGGCGCGGGACGGTTGCGTGCAAAAAAAAAAAAAAAAACAGAAGAACGAGAAAAGGTTCGGAAGCGTTACTCCTGCCTGCCAGACGCGGGTGTGCCAGTTGGTACAGTTCAATGAGGTCCGGACCAGGCCAGCCGACCTGGCCGGCCATAAGACACGGGAAGTCGCCCGCGCCCCCAATGAGGATAAAAAGCGTGCCACCGCGGGAGTAGGCAGGCAGAACGGAGATTAAGGCAGATAGAGAAGCAAGAGGAGAGAGAAGAAGGCGGCCGACGGGACGCCCAAGGGCGCCACGCCGGGAAGGTGGGTGGGGCGCGAGGGCAAACGAATGTGCCGGCCGACGGCGGCCGGCGCGATCTCCCTCCGGGCTTCGCCTCTTGTGCACACCTCGGCGGACAGGTGGCCGTCTACACCGGATACACCAAGTAGCCCGACCCCCCCCTTCGTCGGGGATATCGGGATACAACCCGTTTAGGCGGACGCATAACTCCTGAAACCTCAAGAACAAGACAGTCTCCCCAACAGCATGCCCCTTCATGCGTCCGCCTTCACGCATGACAGTGCGTGTCACAGATCGTCCCTCGGTGGGGCCCGTGGCGGCTGCAGAGGCGGTGGCGTCCCACCGGGAAGGTGGCCACGGCTGCAGCGCCGCGCACGTCGCGGCGTCCCGCGGTGCGCCCCCCCCGTGACGTGCCAGTAGCCGCCGCCCACTTTCCGCCGCTCACGCCAGCCGCGCACACCCCAACGGAAACCGTCTGCGGACACGGTGCGCGTGCACCCCTTCCCGCGGCAGAGAGCAAATCCCCTCTCGAGGCGCCCGCCGCCGCGTCGCGGCCGTGCGGCGGGACGCGGAGGGAGCCGCTGCCGGCCGCGGCGCGGCCGCCGCCCGCCCCGTGGCTTCCCGCCACAGATTCGGCACGCGCGGGGAGCTGCCGCCGGGGGTGCCCAGCCCGTCGCGCGGCAGCCGAGCTCCCGCGGCGGCCGCCACCGCCCCCACCCACAACCGCCCGCACGGGTGGTTGGTGGCCGCCTCTGTCGCGTGGCGCGCCCAGCCGCCGGCGGGACGCCCCGCGCCGCGGCGGCTGCCGCCGCCACGCGGTGCCACGTCCGCCGCCAGTGCCGCGGTCGCTCGCGCCGCGAGCGCGCCTCGTTTGTACCCCCACTCGAGGCGTGGGCGACGGCGCGCCACACGTCGCCATTCCTCCCCGTCCCCTTCCCCCCCCCCCCCCCCACCCCCTCTTCTTTTTCTCCCGGCGCTGCGTAGGCCGCGGCAGCGACTGCGCTGTGGTCGGCGGGCGACGGCCGTCTTTGGAGGAGGGGCGCTGCGCAGGGCGGCTGCCTGCCGCGGCCGGCCCGCCGCGGCAGCTGGGGACGGCCGCGCCCGCGCGAACGGCCGGGCGGCCGAGCGGGCTCGGGCGGCCGCAGCCGCGTTGGCGGGAGCCAACGACGGCCGCCCCGTGGCGCGCGCGCGCGCCGCCGCGGGGCGGACCCGCCGCTGAGGCCCATCACGGCCACGGCGACGGCATGCAGACCGGGCGGGACCGTCGGCCGCGGACGGCCCCCAACAAAGGCCCAACGAGAGGGGGCGCGGATGGCCGAGGCAACGGCGCAGACGGCGGGACGCCCGCCGCGACCGCGCCAGCACCCGCGCCCGCCCACCGTCGCGCCGCCGCTGTGCCCCCGCCGCCGCGCGGGCGGGCGACCGCGCTACGGCCGCCGCCGCGGCCGCCGCCGCTGCAGCCGTGCCCTCCCCCCCCCCCCCCGCCGGCCGCCGCTGCCGCCCGCGCCGCCGCGTTTCGGCGGGGCGGCTCGCCGCACGCGGCCGCTGGCCGCTCCCGCGCAGCCGCGGGCGCGGCGCCCCCCCTCCCCCCAGCTGTGCCCGCCCACCCCGCCCCGTTGGCTGCTGTCGCGCCTTCCCTCCCCGGCCGACACCCAACCCGGCGCTCCCGCCGCCTGGCCTACGTTGGCCGCCGCCGCCGCCGCCTCGCCGTCTCGCGTAGGCGGGCGGCCGCGGGCGGCGGGGGCGCGCGCCATTTCCCTCCATCCCCTGCGCACAGCCCTGTCCGCCGCCCCCCGCCGCTGGCGCTCCCGCCAAGGGGGTGTCGTACGCGGCCGCGCCACGCCGCTGACGGCCCTGCACGCGGCCGCGGCGACGGCGGCGGCGGTGGATGGGCGCGAGCTCCCGCCACACCCCTTCCCCCGCGGGACCTCCCGCGCTCCCGCCGCGGAGGTACGGTAGTCCACCACACGAGGCGGTTGCCGGCCGTACGAGGCGCGGTGGCCGCGACGGCAGCGGCGGCATGGCGGGGGCTCCCACTCCCCCCCACCCCCTGTCGCCTACCGTTTTGGGATGTGCGGGCGGGAGCCGCAGTGGTAGCGGCAGCCGCGGCGGCGACGCGGGCGCCGCCACCGGTCGGGCGAGACGAGCGGCGGAGACGGGGGGGGGGGAGGGGGCGGCGGCGTGTATATATACGGGCGCCCGTCGACCCCACCGCCGCCAGCCCCGCGCCGCACTCACCGCTGCCCCTCCCCCCCAAGCACGGCGCCGCGCCGCGGCGGTCGCGGTCATTGCGGGCGGTGCCGCCGCCGTCGGCGGCGGCTCGGCCGTGCCCTCGCTGCCACCGACTGTCCGCCGTCGATCGCGCCCGCACATCGTCGTTGCCGCCGGCGTCCTTCTCCCTGTCGAGGGCGCCACCGTTGCCCACCGCCGACGGGATGGGCGTCGCCCCGCCGCGGTCGTCCCTGCGGCGGCTCCGTTGCCCGTGTCCTCCACCTGGCTGGCCGCTGCAGGGTGCCCGCCGCTGAGCGCCGTTGTTGCCGCACCGTCACGCCGCCGCCCGTCGTCTGTGGCGGCGCCACCACTTGGTCGGCTCGGGGACCACGGGCCGCAGCTGTAGGTAACCGCCCTGGCGCCGCGCCGCCGGCCGTGTGCAGCACCCTGTCGTCGCCACCAGGTGTGGTGGCTCCCCTCCCCCTCCCGTCATTGGGTCCGTCCGCCCCGTCTTGAAGCCGCCGTCCGTCTCGGCGCCGCCGTCTCGCCACCCCCCACCCCCGTTGACGCGGTTGCCCCGCGTGGCGACGGACCTGCCCGCGTGGCTGCGGTTTCCCGCCCCAGACGTCAAGCCGTACCACCCGCCGCGGCCACCCGCCGCCCGTACGAGACGCCCCTCCTCACTGGTGCTGCTCGCCACACCCCCGACAAGCTTCTTCCCCCCGGTGGTGACGCCGCCTCTCCGCCCGTCCTCAAGCCACGGCCGCCGTCGAAGGGTTTCCTCCCTTTGCTGTCGGCGCCCCCCCCGTTGTTGCTGCCGCAGCCAGACCAGCCGTCAACCCCCTTTTCATCCCCGCCACCGGCGGCGGTTTGCTCCCATGGCCGCTCCCCACGTCAGGGTCCCCCTCTCGTCGTCGATGGCGCAGCCGCCGCCGGTGCTTCCCGCCGCGACCGTTGGCGCCGCTGGCGGGCTCCCCTGGCGGTTGTAGCCCCCCCATTGGCCGCAACGCGCCCGCGTCGCGGCGTTCACGCCGCCGTCGTGCACAGGGGCGGCCGCCGCTCGTGGCCTGCCGCGCTCCCGATCCGGCGCGTCGGCCGCGGTCGTCCCGGCGCGTCTCCCCCCCCCGCCCCCCCCCCCCCCCCCCCGCCGTGTTGATTGTCCCCCTCGTCGTTGCCGTCACCCCAACCCGCTGCTGAGCCGTCACCGCCTTGCGCCGCCGCCGCTGGTCATGGCCGCGCCGTCGCCGGTGCCGCCGCCTCTTGCGGCGGCGTGCCGCCGTGCCGCCCCGGACGCGGCGGCCGCCAGACGTTGGGCGTCGGCGGCGCCCGCCCATCGTGGCAGTCTTCCCGCTCTTGTCGCCGCCGCGATCCCGTCGGGGCAGTCCCCGGCCGCCGCTACCGCTGGCCACGCGGCGCGCCCGCCCTTCCCCCCCCCTCCCTCCCCCCCCCCTCCTTTTCATCGTGCCGCCCCACGTGGCCCCCCCCTCGTCGTCCCTGCCGCCGTTCCGTCGAGGTGGTCCTCTCCGGTCGTTGCCGTGACCATCCCCATCGTTGCCGGCGTCCCTGCTGGCACCTGCTGTTGGACGCGTCGGTTGCGCGTGCTGCTTGCGGCGGCTTTGGACGGCGGCGGCCGCTGTCGGCGGGCGCTCCCATTGTCGTGATGCCGCCGCTTCCGTCGGTGCTGCCTCCCCCCTGGCGCTTGGGAGTCGCCCTCCGACCGCGGCGGCAAGAGTTGGTTGTCTCCGTCGCCCGGTTCTGCCGCGATCCGCTGGCCGTTGCGGTCCTTGCCCATCGCGTTGTAGCCGCTCCCGCCGCTATACAACTTTTCTCCCCGTCATTCCTGCCTCGCCCGTGGCGTGGCGTGGCCATCCTTGCGGTCGTCACGTCCCGTCTCGTCACCCAGCCGCCGTTGCTGGCCTTGCGGGCGTCCGCTCGGTGTGGCGGCTCCGCCTCCGCCGTCCTCCACGGCCGCTCCGCCTTGGCCGCTTCTTTTCTATTGGGTGCGGGAGGTGGGCCCTGACGGATTGGTGGGGCGACGGCGCCTGCCGCTTGTGGCGGCACCGTGAGCCGCAGCACCAAGATGAGCGGGTAGCGCACGCTGCAGCAGTTGGCATTGGCCGCCGTCCGCTGTGTCCTACGGCAGTGGGCACCTGCTGTTGGACGCGTCTGTTGCGCGTGCTGCTTGCGGCGGCTTTGGACGGCGGCGGCCGGTTTGGGGGGGGGGGCCCGCGCCCGCTGGGAGCCGCAGCGGCAAGGTCCGGCGTCGTTTTCGCCGAGGCCGTCCGGCCTCGCGGCCGCGTGGGCAGCGTGGTTGTCTTTGCCTCTGCCCCCGCCACTGTCGCCGCCGCGTGGTGGCGCTGCTGACGCTGCCGCCGTTGCTGTCTGTGCGGCCGCCGTGGCCATTGCTGCGGCGGTTGGCGCGGCCGCTGCCGCGGCCAGTGCCGCTGCCGTGGCAGCCGCCGCGTCGCCTGGCACTGCTGCGGCCGCTGCCACTGCCGTGACGGCTGTCGCTGCCGCTGCCGCTGTCGCAGCCGCTGCCGCTGCCGGTGTCGTTTTCGCTGTCGTTTCCGCCGCCGTGGCCGCTGATGCTTTCGCTGCCGCTGCTGCGGCCTCTGCCGCTCCCGCCGCCGCACATCGGCTTTCTTCGTCATCCCTGCCTCGCCTCCTGGGCTGCCAGCGCCGAAGACGGCGCGTGTATTGGCCGCTGGTGGGCTGTAGTGCTGCGCCCCGAAGGGGGTCCTGCTTTGGGCGGTGGCGCCTCAGGGCAGCTGCGGAGCGCAGCCTGTGACGGCTGGACCGCCTTGAGGCGTGTCCGCGTTATGGCCGCTGTCGTGTGATGCACCGCCTTCCGCGCTGTGGCCGTCGAGGCCGTGGCCGCGGCTGTCGGCGGTGCGCCCGCCATGGAGCGTCTCTGCGGCGCAGCCGGCGAGTCGTTGTGCGCTCCCGTCAGTGTGGCGGCCGCCGAGGCGCTCGGCGGCGCCCCCGGCGTGGCGCCTGTGTTTGTGAGAGTCGCCGATGTGGCCGCCACGGCGGACGGCACCGCCATGGGCGCTGCGACCGCCGTGAGGCGGATGGGCGTCGCGGCTGCCTTGGGACGGATCGGCGCCGCGCCCGCTGAGTGGGGGGCGCGCAGCCGGAAGCGACGCGACCACAGAGGCGCTGCTCGCCGCTTTCGGCTGTGTGGCCGCCAACGGGCGCGTTTGCGTAGCGGGCGCCGAAGCCCTTGGCGCGGCCGTCGCCGTCGCCGTTGCCGTGGGGCGCATCGCTGCCTGCCCGCCGGGAACGCGCCGCCGACCGCCATTGGCGTTGCCGCCGTTCTGGGGCGGATCGCCGCATGACCGCCGGCGTGCGGCACGCCGCCGGCGTGCCCGCCGTCAAGGCGCTGGGCGCCGCCATCGGCGTCGCCGTCGTCGGGCAGAGGATTGCAGCCGGCTCGCCGTCGTGGCGCTGGACGCGGTCGTCGGCATCGTCGCCGTCGCGAGGCGCGCCGTTCGCGTGCCAGTCGTTGTCGCGCTGGGTGTCGCAGTTGGCGCTCCTGCCGCCCCTGTGGCGGATTTCCGACTGCTGGCCGCCGACGTGGCGGACGCCGCCGTCAGGGAGCGGACTGCCGCATGGTCGCCGCCGAGGCGCTCGGTGCCACCATCGGCGTAGCCGCCGCCGTGGGGGGATTGCCGACTGCCTGTCTGCGTCACGGCGGATGCGGCCGTAGACGCCATCGCCGTCGGGCTTTGGATCGCTGACTGCCCGACGCCATCGGCGTGGCCACCGTTGTCGGGCGCGCCGCCGGCGTGGCCGCCGTCGTGGCGCTGGGTGCCGTCGTCGGCGTTGCCGCTGCCCAGGAGGCGGGTTGCTGCCGGCCCGCCGTCGTGGCGCTGGGCACCTCCTTCGGCGTTGCCGCCGCGGAAGGGCGTGCCGCGCGCCTGCCCACCATCATCTCGCTGGGCGGGCCGCCGGCATGTCCACCGTCGCCCCGCTGGGCGCCGCCGTCGACGCCGCCGCTGTCGTGGGGCGTGGCGCCGCCGTCGGCGCCCCTACTGCTGGGGAGCACGCCGCCGGCGTGGCCGTCGTTGCGGCGCTTGGCGCCACCGTGGGCGTCGCCGCTGCCGAAGGGCGTGGCGCCGGCGTGGCCGCTGTCGTGGCGCTGGGCGCCACCATCGGCGTCGCCGCCGCTGGGGTGCAGAGGAGCGCCGGCCGCCGGCCGCCGAGAAACGGCGTCCCGCCGTCGGCGTCGCCGCCGCCATCGAGGCGATTCGTTGCCGGCCCGCCTCCGACGGGCTGCGCGCGGCGGTCGGCGTTGCCACCGCCGTGGGGCGGTTCGACGCCCGAAGTCCACCGCGGGGCTGAGTGCGGCCGTCGGCGACGCTACCTTCTGAGGCGCGCCGCCGGCCTGCCGCCTACTGAGGCGGTCGGCGCCGCCGTCGGCGTTGCCGCCGTCGTGGGGCGCACCACCAGCGTGTCCGTCGTCGTGAGGCTGGGCGCGACGGTCGGCGTCGCCACCGACGTTGCGCGTGCTGCGGCCTTTCCGTCCGTCGTGGGGCCGGACGCCGACGTCGGAGTCGCCGCCGCCAGGGGCGCGGATCGCCGCCGGCCTGCCATGAAGAGGCCGAACGCCGCCGTCGGCGTCGGCACCGTCGTGGGGTTCGCCGCCGGCGTGCATGCCGTCGTGGCGCTCGGTGCCGCTGTCGGCGTCTACGTCGGCAAAGGGGCGAATTTTTGCCGGCCCGCTGTCGTGGCGCTGGGCGCTGATGTCGACGTCGCCGCCGTCGTGGGCCGCGCAGCCGGCGTGCGCGACGTTGTGGCGCTCGGTGCCGCCGTCTGCGTCGCTGCTGCCGTGGGCGCACCGCCCGCGTGCCCGTAGCCGCGAGGCAGCGCACGGCCGTCGGCGTCGCCGCCGCCATCGGACGCGCCGCCGCGTTGCCGTTTGTTGTGGAGCCGGGCGCCGACGTCGGCGTCGCCGCTGCCACGGGGGCAGATCGCCGGCCGCCGGCCACCGAGAGGCCGAGCGCCGCCGTCGGCGTCGCCACCGTCGCGGGGCTCGCCGCAGGCGTGCCCGCTGTCGTGGCGCTGGACGCCGCGGTTGGCGTCGTCGCCGCCGTTGTGAGCCGCGCCGCCGGCGTGCGTGCCGTCGTGACGCGCTATGCCGCCGTTGGCGTCGCCGCCGCCTTGGGGCGCGGCGTTGAGGTGCTCGTAGCCGCGAGGCTGGGCACCGCCGTCGGTGTCGCCGCCGTTGGCGTCTCCGACGTTTTTGGGCACTCCGCTGTCGTGCCAGTCTGCGTGTCGCTGGGCGCCGCCGTCGTCATTGTCGCCGGCGCGGGCGCGGATTGCTGCCGGCCGTCGAGGGGCCAGGCGCCGCCATCGTCCTCGTTGCTGTCGTGGGGCGCGTTGTCGGCGTGCGTGCCATGTGGCGCTGGGCCCTGCCGTCGGCGTCGCCGCCGTCGTCGGGCGCGTCTCTCACCGTCGGCGTTGCCGCTGTCGAGGGGCGCGTCGCCGGCGCGCGCACCTTCGTGGCGCGAGGCGCCGCTGTCAGCGCCGCCGCCGTCGGCGTCGCTTTCGTTGGCATTATCGCAATTGTGAGGCGCGCTGCTGGCGTGCCGGCCGTCGTGGCGCTGTGCGCCGCGGTCGGCGCCGCGTGCGTTACGGGGCGCTCCGCTGGAGTGCCCGTCGTCGTGGCGATGGGCGCCTCCGTCGGCGCGGAGGCCAACGTGGTGCGCGTCGCTGGCGTGGCGGTCGAGGCACTGGGCACTGCCGTCGGCGCGGCGGTCGTTGGGGGGGGTTCTCGGCGCGCTGCCACGGGCGTGGCGGCTGCAGAGGCGGTGCTGCCACGATGCGCGACCGATTGGGCCACGCCGCCGCCGTTTGCGACCGCGGTTGACGACATGGCCGTGGGCGGGCAAGCCACAGACTCGCGGGCGGCAGCGGATGACGTCGCGGCCGCGCCCCCTCCTCCTGCTGCCGTCCCCTGGCCGGCGGCGGTCGCCACGGCGGCTGGCGCGTCAGCGCCGTCCGCGGCGGCGGTGACGGCCCACGGCGTGGAATCGGTGGCATCCGTGACGGCAGTGTTGCCGACCGCGACGGTACCGTTCGCGGCGGTGGCGTCGGTGGTTGCTTGGCGGCGGCGCCCTCCCCGTCGCTCGTCTCCGACGAGGTGGCCGTCACCATCCCCCACGGTGGCGTCCACCGCGGTGACAGCAACGCACCGCACGGCGGCGGTAGCGCTGGTTGCGGTCACGGCTGCCGCCGCCGCTTTTGCTGGTCGGCTGACGCCAGCTGCGGCGCTGGCGGCCACTGCGGCGATGGCGGCAGCGGCCGCGGCTGTGGCCGCGGGGTCGTGTTGACTGTCGCCCTCGAGCTGTTTATGAGAGCACGCGTGACTGCGGCGAGCTCAAGGTGCGTTCAGTAGGCGCGGCGTCGCGTGGCGATGGTGCTGGCGGTCAGTCCGCTCGCCTCTGCTTCCGCCGCAGCCGCGCACCCTTCACCTGCCTTCCTCTGCACGCACCTTGGCTCTCGCGCGCACCCGACTTGCCGACGTCAGCCTCCCTTGTTCACGCTCCGCCACCGGCTGCCTCAAGGTGTAGGAAGTGGAACTGGCGACGCCTGTGCTGGGCGGCTGATGTCAGCTGCGTCGGTCGCAGCGACCATGGAGTCGGCTGTTGCGGCAGTGGCCCAGGTGTCGTTTCTTCTGTTGGTGCGATGGCGGCCTGACGGAGCTGTGCGTGGCGGCGGCGAGCTCTGGCACTGTCCACTTGGCGGAGCCATATAGCGATGGGGTTGGTGAGCCGCTCGCTCGCTTGCTGCTGCTGTGCGCTGCACTATACGACGAGTACACGACCGGACGAATCAGGCTGCCAATGGGCATCACCTGTGGCCAACCCCCCTCCGCCAACCACATCACCGTCTCTGGTATGGCCTGCACCACCCCCCTCCTAGGCGCCACGGCGGATCGCCGCGCCGGCGGCGCGGCATTAGCAGCGGCCGACGGGTACGGCGGCGCGGTCATGACATCTCGGCCGTCAGCCGGCGGTGGCCAAAGTCGGCGGCCAGGCGGTTGCGCACGCGCATACGCGTCTCCCTCACACACGCAGCCGCTGCGTACAAAGCTTTTGTTTACCCCTTCTGCCTATACCTTGACCGCCATCACCCGCATCTTGGCGGCGGCCTCCGCCACCAAGACGCGGATGCGGCCTTTGCCAGACGCGGGCGCCACCGCCACAGAGTTGTGCGTCACTCGGTACACCGCCGTTGGCAATACAAACGCGACGCCCAGGCCCCGCTCCACGACAACGACAAGGTCCGCTTCGTCGAGGCCCGCCGCTGCCGCCTTGGCTACCAGCGGCCGGAGCCAGGACCACGAGTAGGCGGCGGCGGCGGGGGCCGGGCTCGCGCGCCCCTTCCCTCTCCTTTCCTTGGGCGCCCGCGCGTCTGCGCTGGGGGCGTCAGCCAGCCGGGGCACCCGCAGGGGCACCCCCAGCACCCCCGCTGCGCGACCGGCTGCCCACAACGCGCACACCTTCTTGTGGCCGCTCTCACGCCACGCGGTCGACGCACAGCCGTCACTGCAAAAGTGCGCGACGCGGCACCCGCCACACGTGCGGGGCACGCCAATGAGGTCCCCTTCCCGGTGGCCGCGCCCGCAACCCGCCGCGCACCCAGGTGCGACCAACGGGAACATGCGGTCCATCGGCCCGGGGAGCGTCCAGCCGGCCAGCTCGGCGGGGGAAGGGTACTGCAACGGTGGTCCAGACAGCACCAGCAGCGCTGTTGCTGTTTTGTGAAGGGCCGGCACCTCTGCCATGCGGTCGAGCAAGCGGCGGTGAGCGCGGAGAACTGGTTGCAGCTTGGAAGGGTGTCGGGTGGTGGTGGGGGGCCCCCCGGCTGAGGAACGCCTGCCGCCGCCTCCGCTGGCGGCCAAAGACGACGGCGAGCCTGGACCAGATGATGCAGATGGTGCCCACTCGGCAGCAGCCATTGCCTCGGTTGCCGCCAAGTGGAGGAGCAGGGTAGACGCCTGGCCGGTCTTCAGCTCGTTGACCTTACCTCCCCTCTGCACCTCGAGTTGGACGTGTGTCATGAGCAGCGTCGAAACAAATCTGGACAAGGTCACGGCTGCCACGTCGGTGGCGACGATGGTGAGCACTTTGAACAGCCCCTCCACAAGATTCCCACCCCAAGACAGCGCTTCATCGTCGTTGACGCCAAAGCGGCTGGCCACCGCACAAACCAGCATTGCCGGCACGTTGACCTGCGCGTCGGGCGGCAGCCGCAGTGCCGGTGGGTCCACAGTTGCCAGCTCCATCAGCGCTGACATGCAGCGCCCAAAAAAGATGCCCTGTGGGTCCATGTGCGGGCACGCGTCTCGGGACTCATGGAGCGACGCGAGCATCCGCAGGGCGGCGTCCGGCACAGCCGCCAAGACCGGTCGCGCCGCGGCCTTGACCAGCATGTCGATCGGCGTCCACGCGACGCAGCTAACGATGGGTGGCTCAAACGCGGCCGCCGTTCCGTCCACATGGCGGCTGCGGACATAGGCAGCACCGGGATGCTCGCAGTCAGAGGTGCAACCGCCACCAGTCGGCTCATCGTCGTGGTCGTGGTCCTCGCTGGTACCTGCGTCCGGGTGATGGGCCGCAGACGCGCTGTAGCGGTGGCCCTTGGCAGGGTGACGCCCTCGCACCGGCTGGTCCACCTCAAACAGTGCCTGCACCAGCGGGACGCATGCGGCCACGGTCTCCATCACCGCCGAGCACACTTGGCCCGACGCCGGCACGCAGACGCTGCTAAAGTTGCCGCCATCGCCGTGTTCCCCTCCCCGTGGCAGCGGCGCCGCGCGGTCGCGCTCTTGGCCCAGCACCGAAGCAAGGAGCATACCCGTTGGGGATGAGTTCCGCCCCTCCCTCTCGGCAGCGTCCCGGTCACCAACTGCCGCCAGCGTGGAGCGGAAGATCCCCATCAGCAGCCGGACCACCACGATGCGGAGCAGCGAATTGACATCGTGTGCGACGCTGCCCTCCCCGACGCCGGCCGCCTTGTAGTGCGCGGCGGCCACGCGGCACAGCCCAGAGGCGACCTCCTCTACCGCACACGAGCACGCGTCGAGGAGTCTGCTGAGTAGGCGGGCAGCGGCCCAGGCGCGGGGCAGCGTCCAGCAGGCGCTCTGCCCCCCCTGCGGGCGCAGCCTGGCGGGCGCTGCCGCACTCGGCGTGAGCGGGTCGGCCACCGCGCGCGCCGCGCCGTCCAGGGCGGCGCCGAGCTCGTCGACGAGGAGGCCCGCGACGCCCGCCGCGGCCATTGCGTGGTGGACGGCCCGGTCCAGCGGGTGCTGCACGCAGACCGCGCCCGCCTCGAGCGGCGACAGCGTCGCGTAATGGGCCGCCGCGCAGGGCGCGCCCCTGCAGTCACAGGTGGCGGGGTCGTGGCGGGCATCGGCGTGCTCCGCCACGTGGGCGGCGTGCGTCTGCGCGGGCGAGCAGAGCAGCGGGAGGGTGGTAAATTGCTCACGCATGGTTGCCAGCGCCGCTTCCGGCGAGACGTCAAAGGCGCGCTCCATGGCGGGCGGGGGGGGGGGGTGGGCACCCCCGTGCCGCGTGCGTCGTGGTCGCCAAGTGCAGGCCACCTTTCGTGGCGGCGGGCGAGTCCCCTCGCGGGCTGGTGGGCCACAGAGAGTGGGGGTGACACAAAGGACGGAGCTTTGGGGGAGGGGGCGGGGGGGGGGGGGGGGGGGGGGAGCCGGACGCTACGGCAGCAGGGAAGGCGCCGTGCCGGAACCACTTGGCAGCGCACCAGCGCTGCGGAAGCGTGGGCGACCGCCAGGACCGCTTGGCACGGCGACGACACGACGTGGAGCGCCCGCCGCACGCACAGCAACACTGGGGGCTCGGCCCCCGTCGTGGATACCGCACCGTGGTGGTCTCTGACAAGCGCCGCACAGCCAGTGCTGCACCGACGCGCAGCAAGGCCGGTCGGAGCGGCGTTGTGCCCGGGCACACCCCCCCCCCCCCACAGCCTGTTGACCATACACGAGCACCCACAGACTTCATCTGGGGCACCCCGCATCGTTATCATTTCCGGTGGCAAGCCACGGGGCCCGAGCCGGGCGCGATCCTCTGGACTGCTCGCGGCGGACACGCAAAATCTCCCCCCCCGACGTCGCCACCCATTGGGTCGGGCCGTCTCGCGCCACGCCACACGCCCCCACGCGGCACCGTCGGCGAGAAAGCGCCACGCAGCGATGTTTCAAGAAAAGTTTGTACACGTGTGCCATCCGCGACCCCGAGCGTCGGGCGCGTGGCCGTCGCGGCGCGGCCGCCCGCCTTGGTCGCCAGCGCCGTCCCGCCCCCCTCCCCTGATCAACATCGGCACTGGTGGTGCTGGCGGCTGCTCCAGCCGCGGTACCGGCGGCGGCGGCGGTGCTCACCACGGTGGCCTTCCCCCGCACGGTCGGCCGGGCGGTGCCGTCCGCCGCCGCCGCCGCCGCCGCCGCGTCGTCGGCGGCGACGCCGTCGCGTCGTCGGCTGCGGCGCCTCCGCCCCGCGCGGCGTGGCACGCGGCGCCCCCGCTCCCGGCTTTCTGCTAGTGCTTTCTGAGGCGGACGGCTGCCATGCCGTCTCCCGCCGTGGCCGCGGCTACCATGGGCGCCATGCACGCGCCCTCACCATGAGACCGGGGTGGCTCGACGGATGGTGGCTGGCGGCAAGGACGTCGTCGGCGGTGGTGGCGGCGGCTATGGCGTCGGCGGCAGCAGCAGCTGCAGCAGCGACGGTGGTGGCGGCGGCGGCAGTATCGCGACCCCCCCCCGCGGGTTCCCGGTCATGCCCATCCACCTCCCAGCTGCGGGTGGGGGGTGGCTGATGGTGGCTACCACACCGCCCAATGCGCTCATCTTTGTTGGAAGCGGGTGTTTGGTGCTGGACTTTGCCGCCGCGTTGGCCCGAGGTGGCGGCGGCAAGCCGGTGGCGGTGACAAGGCGCCCGCCGTGTGGGGAGGCGTCCCGTTTTCCACGTCTTCAACGCCTGAGCGGTGGGTGTGGGCGTCGTGGCGGTTTTGGACGTTGGAGTCGCACGCCCACGGGATGCCTCGATGGGCGCCGCCGCCGCGGCGGCGCCCGCTGTAGGCGCTCGTCTGCGACGAGTGGGGCGGAGGGGGGGGGAGGTCGGCCGTCCCGTCGTCTGCGCGCCGCACGTTGGGCGCGTGTGGTGTGTGGCGAGCTGCTGCGGCGGTTTGCGCCCAGCTCAAAGGCCAGGGGGGGGGGGGGGGGGGGGGGGCGGGGGGGGGGCGGGCAGGCGGCCGGGAGGGTCGTCGTCATGCTATCACCGTGCCACGGGCGCCCTCTCCCTGAACGATGGCACGGCGGGTGGTTGGGCTTCCCACCCGCGCGGTGTGTGTCCGCTCATGCCACGGGCGGTCACTCTTTGGGCACGGCCCTGCGTGCGGCGGTCGTGGCAACGGCAGCGGCGTTTGCCAGCGACGGCCGCCGTCGCGCATGACGGCGGCCGTGGTGGGGGTGGTGGCGCCGGTGGTGCGGGCAGGCGCGGCGGGCGCGGTATCGCCTTTGCCGCGCGGGTGGAGGCGGGCCGGCGGGTGGTGTGGGGCCCGCCCACGCGGCGGCGCGTGCGGCGGCAGGTGCGGGTGCGCTGGCGCCCTTGGCATGGACGGTGGGCGTCGCGTGGGGCGGCGGTGGTGGCGGCGACGCGACCGCGCTCCCCCCTTCCCCTTTTGGCCGCCACTCGCCGCGCGCCGGTGGCGCGAGCCACTGGGGCGGCGTCGGAGCGGCGGCAGCCGACGGTGCTCGACGCGCTTCCCCCCGCGCGGTGGGCCCCCCGGTGCGGCGGCCGCCACGGCCGCCGCCGCCGCCGCCACCGCCGCCGCCACCGCCGCGGCCACCACAGACGACCGCCGCGGCCGCCGCCGCCGCCGCCGCCGCCGCCGCCGCCGCCGCCGCCGCGGCTCCACGTCTCTGCAATCCCCGACGCACGACCGACGGCGCCGCGGCGTGCCCGCGACGTCGACCCGCTCGGGGCCACCGCCGCGCGGCGGGCCGCCGCGGCGCGCGTCGCGGCGTCGCGCGTCGGCCCCCCCCCCCCCCCCCGCGGGCGTCGTGCGTCTCCTCCCCCGCCCCGCCACCCGGCCGGTGCGCACGCCGCCAGCGTCCCCCACTGTGCGCCCATGGGCGGGGCCGGCCGGCCGCCGCGGCGCACGCCGCCGGCGGCCGCGGCCGCGGCGGCCGCCGCGGCGCTTGGTCCGCCCGCCGGCAGCGGGGAGGGGGGGGGGGGGGGGGGGTGGGGAAGGGGGGGGGGGAGCCGCCAGCGGCGGCGGAGGCATGCGCGCCGTCGACGCGGTGCGGCGCGGGGGGGGGGGGGGGGAGGGCCGCTGTGGCGGGCGTGCCCGGATGCGGGGCGGCCGCCCCCCCGCGCCGACCCCTTTGTTCCACCGTGCCGCCGCGGTCGCGCGGCTCTGGTCCCCCCCCCCTCGTGGCCGCCGGCCGCCGCGGCCGGCCCGCCGCCTCCTCGGCCGGCCCGCCGCCGTGGCGGTGTGGCGGCGGCCGTCGCGGGTCGCGGCGGCCGCCACGCGTCGGCGGCGCGGCTGGCCGGCGGCGCGGCGGCGGCGGTGGCCCCGCGGCGGTGGCGGTGGCGGCGGCGGCGGTGCCGCCGGCGCGTGACCCGGCGGCGGCTGGCGACGGCGACAGCGCCGCGGGGCGACATGACGTGGGGGGGGAGGCCGGCGGCGCGCTGGCCGCCCGCCGCTGGCAGCGGGCGGTCATGTCCGCGGTCCCGCTCTTCCCGCTCGCCGGCGCTCGTCTCTTCCCGTTTGCTGCGCGAGGGGCTGTTGCTGCAGCCCCTTTGGCGTGTTCCCCCCTCTCTCCCCACCCGTCGCTACACGTCGTGGTCTTTTCTTCCAGGCGGCCGTTGTGTCGTCGTCTCCCGCGGGTGGTCTTTCCCCCTCGCTGCGGTTGCCCCCCCCCCCCCCCCCCCCTTGTTTGGCGTTGACCCGCCAGCCCCTGGGGCGGTCCCCCCCCCCCACGCGTTCCGTTCCCCCCCTTGTCATCGCCCTCGCCCCGTACCCGGTCATGCCGCCGCTCCCCGCCTGCCCAGACACCTGGCCGGCGGCGTCGGCGCGCCGCGCGGGCTCCCCCTCTGGCGGCACGGACCCGACCGCCGCCGAGGCGCCGCGCCCGTCGGCGGCGGCACCCGCGGCGGCGGCGGCGGCACGGGTGGCGGCGGCGGCGCCTGCCGTCCCGGCACCCCGGCCGCCCCGCTGGCGCACCCCCCCCACGCCCGACGGCGGCGCCGCCGTCGCGGCCGCCGCCGCCGTGGCGGCCGACACCGCGGCGGCCGCCACCCGTGGCGCGTCGCGCGTGAGGGCGCCGCCGCTGCTGCGGCGGTCGGCGACGGTGTCGGGGGCGGGGGTGGGCGGCGGGGACGACCTGCGGCTCTGCCCGTCGCTGCGCTCTGCGGCCGCCACGGCCGCCGCCGTCGACGGCGCCGTTGCCGACGCGGGCCGCCGCCGGGGCGGGCACTCGGCGGGGCGGCTGCGGCGGACGGCGGCGCGGGTGGGCCTGGCGCCGCGGCCGCCACCGGCCGCGGTCGGCGGCGGCGGCGACGGCGACGGCGGCGACGGCGGCGGTGGCGGCGGCGGTGGCGACGGCGGCAGCGACGGCGGCAGCCGCCGCCGCTCGGCCGGCGTCCCTGGCCTGTGGGTGCCGACGGTCGTGCGCGTGGCGGGGGGCGCCACAGCCCGTCATGGCGTGGCGGGTGGGGACGGCAGCGGCGGCGCCGCGGGGCGCGGCTATGACTCGTGTGCGGATGGCAGAGGCGGCGGCGGTGGCGGCGGTGGCGGCGGCGGCGGTGGCGGCGGCGTCGACTGGGATGGCGACGGCGGCGGCGGCGGCGGCGGCGGTGGCGGTGGTGGCGGCGGCGGCGGCGGCGGCTCCGCCGCCGCCACGGCGGCTGCTGCGCGCGCGGCGGCGGCTGCGGACGTGGACGACCGCGTGGCGCGGCTGCTGGGCGGCCTCGCCGACGAGGAGGCCGACGCGGAGCGCCTGTGGTGGGCCGCCGCCGCGGCGGTCGCCACCCACTTGGCCGTTGGGATGACGGTGTACCGGGCGCTGGAGGGGTGGTCGTGGCTCGACTGCCTCTACTTTTGTGTCGTGACTGTTCGTTTGGGGGGGGGGGGGGGGGCGTGGGGTGGGGTCAGGGGGGGGTTGAGCACCACTTTCTCACCAGCGCTGGTGGGCGGGGACATGAGATGGATAGCGTGCGTCGTGTGCACGGTCGTGTGGGCCAGTAGCTGCGAGCTGGGAGGCGGGGCGTGTGACCAGGCTGGCGCTGACCCTGTGCGCTCTGTTCTGCGGGTGGCTGCTAGGCGTGCGTTTGTGTTGGGTGCCCGCCGTCGCCCCCCCCCCCTCTCACCTGGTTGTACTCTGTGGCCTGCCTGTCTGCCCCCCCTCACGCCGCACGACTCATCAGATGCTGACGGTGGGGTTTGGGGACCTGGTGCCGACGCGGCCCGTCTCCAAGGCGTTTACCATCCTCTTCATCCTCGTGTCCATCCTGCTGGCCACCGCCGCGTTGGCCCACCTGGTCGGCACGCTCGTCGACCGGCAGGAGGAAGTGGTGCTGGCGCACCTGTTTGCCCAACGCGGTGACGGCGGTGGCGGCGGCGGCGACCCGGCGGCGCCCGCCGCCGACGGCCTCGGCGAGCCGTCGCCGCCGCTGCTGCCGCCGCCCCCCCCACCGCCGCGACGGACGCGGCAGAGGCGGCGGCGGACCGGGCGCGGCTGGCGGTGCTGGCCAGCCTCGCGGCGGCCACCCTCGGCGCCGGGACGGTCGGCTTTGGCGCGCTCTGCGGCCTCCCCCCCCTCGACGCGCTCTACCTCGCCACCACCGGCGCGTCGACGGTCGGCTATGGGGACGCGACGCCCGCCTCGCCCGCCGCGCGCGCGTTTGCCGTTGGCTGGCTGCTGCTCGCCGAGGTGACGCTCGCGCGGGCGGTGGCGGCGGCGGCCGCGGCGCGCGGGCGCGCCAAGGTGCGCCGCGCGGTGGGGCGGCTGCTGGCGGCGCCGTTTGGGGTGGCGGACCTGGCCGCCGCGGACCTGGTCGGCGACGGGCGGGTCAGCTGGGCCGAGTACCTGTACATGATGCTGCTGCGGACGGGGCGGGTGGGGCGGGCGGAGCTCGACGCGCTGCGCGCGAGCTTTGACGCGCGCGACGTGAGCGGCTCGGGGACGATTGACTATGCCGACTGCGTGGGGGTGTAGGGTTCCGGGGGGGCGGGGGGCGGGAGGAGGGAGGGGGGGGGGGGTGGGGGGGGTGGGTATAGGGGTGGAGCAGAGGACAGCCACGGTCGACGGCACTTGCGCAACGGGGGGAGAGGACACGCAACCGCCTCTCGTACGGCTCGCCCTCACCGTGTGCGTGGCTCTCCCGCTTTGGAAACGTGCAGCACCCGTCTTTTCTCTAGAGTCCTCGACTTTGCTTTCTACCCCGACTCGGCGGTACATACGTACGGTAGATACTGTACAAGACTGCGCTGACCAGCCGCACGGATGGTGGGCGGCACCACGTGGACCCACAACCTCGACGGCCCAATCTCGACGGCGGTCTATTTTTGCACTCGCCGCGCGGCGCGGATCACACGCACCCCCCCCCCCCCTCGCCGCCCGCCCGTGTGGCGCGAGCGCCGCCGACACGTGCCGGCCGCGGGCGTTCCCCGTCGGCGCTTCCCCCCCCCCCCGCCGCCACGCGTCGTCGTCTGCAGGCCACCCACCCCCCCACGGGGGTTCCATGCCCACGGGCTGCCGCCGGCGCCCTCCCCCCCCCCCCCCTCCGGCCCCCTCTAGCCCGCAACGGCCGTCGGTGGAACCCCCCTCCCCGTGGCCACGGGGCCGGCCGGCACGCCCTGCCGCGGCGGCCGACCGCCGCGGCGCGCCGCGACGGCGGCGGCGGCGGGGGGGGGAGGGGGCGCGTCGCCGCCGCGCCGGCGTGGCGGCCGCGGCGGCGCCGACGGGGTGGCTGGCGGGTGGCGGCACGGGGGTGCCCGCCCCCCGCCGCCGCCGTCCCGCCCCCCGTCGACGGCAACGGCGGCGGCGGCGACGGCGGTGGCGGTGGCGGCGGCGGCGGCGGCGGCGGCGGCGGCGGCGGCGCGGGCCGGCGTGGCCGTTGACGGGCCGCCCTTTGCAGCACCGCCGCGGCGGCGTTTTGCCCCTCTGTGGGGGCGGGCGGGGGCTTGGCGAGGGCGGGGGGCGACGGCGGCGGCGTTTTGGTTTGGGGGGGGGGGGGGGGGGAGGGGGGGGGTTGGCGGGGGGGGGGGGGGGTCGTAGGCCATGCGGTAACGGCACGCTCACCGGCCTGCACAGTGCGGTCTGGGCGGCGCCCGCGCGCGCGGGCGCGCGCCCGTGGGCGGCCGGCCGCGACGGCACTGGCGCGGCGGCCGGCGGCTTTCCGCGTCCTTAACCGCCCGGCGCTGCGGCCCGCGGCTGCCCGTGAGTGCATCCCCACCCGCCACCCGCCCACGGCGCGGTCCGTCCCTCCGCACAGCGCTTCCCCCCCCCCCCCCCTCTCCCCACGTTCATCCTCACCCCCCCTCTCCCCTCGGCCATTTCCCCCCCCCGCGGCGGCGCCCCCATGACCGCGACGGCGTGCCCCCCCGGGGCGCCGCGGGTGCCCCGCGGCGGCCGCCCCTCGCCGCGGCGGCGCCCCCTTGGCCGCGAGCCCCCCGCCGGCGGCCACCGGCGGGCGCTCGCCGCGTCGGCGGGCCTCTGCGTCGGCCTGTCTGCGCTGCTCACCGCCGCCGCCGTTGGCACCGTCTACTGGCAGCCCGCCGTTGCGGGGTCGCCGCCGCCGCGACGGGTGCCGCCGCCGCCCGCGGCGGTGGACGGCGGCGCGGCCGCCCCGCGCGCCGCGCCGCCGCGTGCCGTCATTGTGCGGACCGCCGCCGCGGCTGCCGCCGCCGCCGCCGCCGCCGCCGCCCGTGCGGCCGCCGCTGGCGTGGCCGCCGCCACCATTGATGGCGGTGCCGGCGGGTCCCCGCCCACGCCAGACGATGCCGCCGTGCCGGCGGTCCAGGCGGTGACCGCGGCCGCGCGTCAAACGCTGGCCGAGGCCGACGCCGCCGACGCGGGCGGGGACGGGGCGGCCGCCGCCGTCGGCCGCCGCCCCGCCCGCCGGGGCGACCTGTTCCGCACGCTCATGGCCTCCCGCCGGGCCGGCCTCGCGGCTCCCCACCCGTACAACGCGAGCCGCAGCCTCGGCGACGGCAAGCCGCACTACCTCGTCGAGTGTGTCCTCGTCAAGCGCGGCGGGGACATCCTCCGCGAGCACCTCATCCGCAACGGCCTGGCCGGCGTCGACCACTTTTACGTCTTTGACGACAACACCGCGTCGGCGGCGCCCGCCGCGGCGGGCCTCGCCGACGACCGGGTCGGCGGCGGCGGCGGCGGCGGCGGCGGCGGCGACGGGGCGGCCGGCGAGGCGGAGCGGGAGGAGGACCTCCGCGACGTGCTCTCCGCGTTTGACCCGTCGGTGTACACGCTCGTCCGGTCGGTACCGCGGCGCGTCACCGCCGAGGCGGTGACGGACCACGTGCAGGTGCAGCGGCGGACGTACCACCACTGCGCCAAGGCGTACGGGCCGTCGACGACGTGGATGGCGTTTGTGGATACGGACGAGTTTTTCGAGACCCACCACCCCGGCCGCTTTCCCGGCGGGGGCGGCGCCGACGGCGGCGACGCCTTTGGCGAGGTCCCCTTCATGCGCCTATCCCTGGCACGGCAGCAGGCCACCGCCCCCGCCGTGCCCGTCCGGTGGTCGACGGCGCTGACCAACGGCCAGCAGCTGCCGCCGGCGGATGGCTCCTCCCTCGCCGCCCACTTCCCGCTCGTGTGCGACGTGCAGGGCAACCCGCGGGCGCTGCGGGACTACAAGAGCGTCGTGCAGCCCGCGACGATTGACTTTGACCACTGGTATGTCGCGCGGGCCTTCCTCATCCACGGCGTCAAGGACGTCCCGCTGCGGGCGGTGGCGCCGCACGCCGCCACCGACGCGGCCGCCGCGGCGGCCGCCGCGACGGTGGCGGCGACGGCCGCGGCGGGGTCCACCCGCGTCGAGTGGTACGAGTTCCGCCACCGCCCGCCGTTTGCGGGCGTCGTGGCGGCGGCGCCGCTCGAGGCCGCCGCCGACCACACGATCGTGCACTACTGGTCGCGGGATCTGCTGTCGTACGCGCGCAAGATGGCGCGGGGGCGGCCCAACGGGGGCGCCGGCAAGGGCGGACCCCGCACGCTGGCCGACCTGCTCCTCCGCGAGCGCGCGTGCACCGCCGTCGCGCGCGTCGCGTCGGTCGCGGCACGCCTGCCGACGGTCGAGCGGTACATGGACGACCTGCCCCGGCTGGACGCGCGCGCCCTCAAGTGGCTCGACGGCGACGACGGGCCCGGCGACGCGGATGCAGGCGCGGCCGCCGCCGACGCGGCGGGCGGGGCGCAGGGGGAGGTGGTGGCGGCGGCCGCCGCCGAGACAGACGACGCCGCGCTCGCGGCGGTGGCCAGCCAGGACGCCAAGGCCGCCACGCTGGTGCGGCGGCTGCGGCAGCGGACGCCCCTCGACGCCGCCGCCATGTGCACCCGCTACGCGGTGTGCGAGCACGACGCGGCGGGGCGGCGGCTGGTGCCGCCGCCGCCGCCGCCGCCGCCGCCGCCGCCGGCCGCCGCGTCGGCCGCCGCCGCCGCCACGGGCGGCGCCGCCGCCGCCGCGGGCGCGGCGGTGTTTCCCTACGCGTGGGTCACGTGGTACTTTCACGCCGCGCTGGACGCGGACGCGGCCGCGTTTGTGGCCACGCCGCTGCCGCCGAGGCGGTTTTACTAGCGGGGCCGTCGGCCGCGGTTGCGGGGGGGGGGGGCGGGGGGGGGGAGAGGAAGGTCCCCCCGCCGCTTGGACGGGGCACCGCACCAGCGCGGGTGCCACCGTCCTTGAACAAACTGCCTATTTAACACGGTCACTGTATATAATAAAGTCCCATGGTCTGTCCCGGTTCTTGCGCCTGTTTTTGTAGTGCCGCGCGACGGTGCGCGGGTGCCGCTGGTGCCCGCCGCGTCGCCGCCGCCGCTGGCGGTGGGCGCTGCCGTCGTCAACCACCGCGGATACCGCCGCCCCCCATTCCCACCTGTTCCTGAAAAGAATGTATCAAAAAAAGAAAAAAGTCAGTCCGCATGTTTCGTCTCCGACGGCAACTTTCCCTCGTGCGATCCGCGGTCGCGGTCGCGCGCTTTTTTTTTTGCGTGCCCAGTGTCTGGCCCCCCCACGCGGATCGCCGCGGGTCCCACCGCGCGCCAACCCCCCAGCCCCGCTGCCGACGCCACCGCGCGTCAACCCCCCCCCATCGCCGCGGTCACCCCATCCCCCCCCCCCCCGCCCTCCATCCGCTGTGCTACTGTCCAGCAGCGCGGGTGCCGCTCCCCCCTCCGTCCGCTGTGCTCCTGTCCAGCAGCGCGGGTGCCGCTCCCCCCTCCCCCTTTTACTGGTGCGACGAGCCCCCGCCCCCCCCATCTTGTTTCCTCAGCCCGCCCCCCCCCCCCCCCCAACCCTCCCCTTGCCGTCTCGGCTGCCCGCCGCCGTCCCCACCGCCGCCGTCTGTCGGCCCTGCCGCCGCCAGCCGGCCGCGATGGCCGCCACCTTCCTGCCACCCCCCCCCCCCACCTCGGCGGCGGGGCGTCGCCGCCGCTGCGCCCCCCCCTGCCATGGACGGCCACGCTCCCCGCCGCGCGCGCCGCGGGCGCCCCCTGCGGTCGCCCGCCGCGGCGGGCGGCGCGCCCGCGGGGCCGCCGCCGCGGCGGCGGCGGCGGCGGCGGCGGCGGCGCCCCCCCCCCCCCCTCCACGCGGCGCTCATCCCCCCCGACGCGCCCGTCGCGACGCTCGCCGCCGTCGGCACCGCCGCGGTCGCCGGCATGGCCGCCGCCCGCACCACCGCCGCGGGCCGGTCGCTGACCGGCCCCGTCGCGGCGATGCTCGCCGGCGCCGCCGCCGTCCACGCCGGCGTCGTGGGCCCACCGCCGGGGTGGGCGGCCGCGCTGATGGCGGCGGCGGCGCGGCTGGCGACGCCGCTCCTCCTCCTCCGCGCCGACGGTCGGGCGGTGGCGGCGGTGGGGGGGGGGATGGGCGCCGCCGCGCTCGTCGCGGCCGCCGCGTCGGTGGTGGCGGCGGTCGTCGCGTACGTGGTGATTGGGGGGGGGGGGGGGGTGCCGCCGCCGCCGCCGCCGCCGCCGCCACCGCCGCCACCGCCACCACCGCCACCACCGCCGGGGGGGGCGGTGGGGGGGGGGACCTGCTGTGGCGCCTCGCCGCGGCGGTGGCGGCCAAAAACGTGGGCGGCGGCCTCAACTTTATGGCCGTCGTGGCGGTGCTGGGCGTGCCCGCGTCGGCGGTGCCGGCCGCGCTGACGGCGGATAACCTGGTCGGGCTGGCCTACTTTCCCGCCGTCAGCGCGGTGGGGGGGTGGGTGGAGCGGCGGTGGCGGCAGCAGCCGCCGGTTGGGGGGGGGGGGGGTTGGCCGTCGCCGCCGCGCCCGCCGCCGCCGCCGCGCCCGCCGCCGCCGCCGCCGCGCCCGCCGCCGCGCCCGCCGTCGCCGCACCGGCGGTGACGGCGCCCGCGGCGGTGCCCGCGGCGGCGGCACCCGCCGCCGCCGCCGCGGCCGCCACCACCGCTGCCACCGTACCGCCGGCGGCGGCACCCGCCGCGGCGGCGGTACCCCCCCCCCCCTCCCCCCCCGCGTGCGCCGTCGAGCGCCTCCTCACCGTCCTCACCTTTGCCGCCGCCATCACCGCCGCCGCCAGCCGCGCCTCCCCCCGCCTGGCGCTGCCGCTCGTCACCGCCGCGACGGTCGCGGTCGCGACCGCCGCGCCACGCCGCGTCGCGCCGCTCCTCCCCGCCGCCGACCTTGCCGGCAACGCCCTCCTCTACCTCTACTTTGCCGCCGCGGGCGTCGCGGGCGGCCGCGTCGGCGGCACCGCGTCGGCCGCCGCGGGCGGCCTCTTGCCGCCGCTCCTCGTCTATTGTGCCGTCCTGTACGTGGTCCACGCGGCGGTGGTGGTGGCGGCGGCGTGGCTGGGGGGGGGGCTCCCGCCCCGCGCCGGCCGCCCGGCGGGCGGCGGCGGCGTCGGCGGCGGCGGCGAGCGCTGGGCACGGCGGCTGCTGCTCGCGTCCAACGCGGCGATTGGCGGGCCCGCGACGGCGGCGGCGCTGGCGGCGGGGCGCGGCGGCCGCTGGCGCGACGACGCGGTGCCAGCAGTGTTGGTGGGCGTGGGGGGGAACGTGGTCGGCACGTTTGTGGGGCTGGCGCTCGGCTGGGGGGTGCTGCGGTGGCTGTAGGAGGAAAGGGAGGGGGGGGGGGGGCGGGGGGAGGAGGCAGGGGGAGGAAGGGGGGGGGGTTGGCCGCACGGGGCGGACGGCGGCGACGTGGGCGCCCAGCCGGCCGGTCGAGTGCAGGCGTGGACCGCTGGGTGCGGCACGGGGCGCACCCGCGGGACACCCCGCAGGCGCCGTCTGCCTCACACCGAGCGCTGTTGGCGCGCGGCGGGCCGGCAGCGGCGGTCACCCCCGGTCGCTCTGTCGACCTCGGCTGCTGCCTGCAGTCGTGTCCCTTGTCCTTGCCAATGGCGGTGCTGCGCGCGCGGCGCCGCCGCGTCACGTTCTGTTTTTTTGCGGGGGACGGCGGGCGCCGCCGCGGGAGCGCCCGCCCACGACGCCCAAGACGGCGGGGATGACAGCCGCACGCCGCCCCCTCCCCCCCCCTCTACGTCCCGTGCGCGCCTCCCTCCCCCACTGCCGGCGCCCACCACCGCGGCGGGCGCGGGGTCTCAAGCACCCCTCCCCCCCCCCCCCTTGCCCTTGCCCTTCCCCCCCGTCGTACGGTTGCCCCCAACAAACACACAGTCCCCCGTCCGCGAGCGGTACCGCCCGTGCATCGTCCACAGCGCCGGCGCGGTCGGCGGCTGCAGCCGGACCGGGGCGGCGAGGCCCGCCGCGGCGGCCGCCCCGGCCCGCGTCACCGCCACGTCGTGGATGAGAAAGCCGACGCCGCGCGAGCAGTGCACCGCCGCCTTGCCTTGCACGCCCGCACACGCGCTCGCGTTGCCCGTGACGGCGGCGCCAACGGCGGCGGCGGCCGCGTCGGCAGACGCCGCCGCCACCACCCGCCGCGTCAGCGCCGCCGCGGCGGCCGCGTCGGGCACCACAAAGTCCACCCACCGCGCCCGCAGCGCGGCGGCTGGGACGGCCGCCGCGGCCGACGGCGGCCGCGGTGGGACGTCTGTCTGGACTGGGTGGGTGGATTGGAGGGGGGCGGCAGAGGACCGCCGGTCCCCGACGCGCACGGGCCAGTGTCGGACCCTCTGCCCGGCGGTGCGGGGTGACGTGGCGGGGGGCGGCGGCGGCGGGGGGGGGGGGGAAGTGCGCGGCCCGCGGGCGCCCGCGGTTTGAATTTTCGACCGCCGCCGCCGCCGGCGCGGCCGCCGCCGCCCGCGGCCGTGCGCGCACGGCGGGCGGGCGGCCGTCTCGCCTCCACCGGCCGCCGCCGCTGGCGGTGGCGGCGGCGGGGGACGCTCCCCCCCCCCCCCCCCCCTCCCCCCACCCACCCCACCACCCTCACCCCCGTCCGTCGGCACACGACCGCCGTCGGTGCGTGCCGCCACCGGCGGCGGCGGCACCACCGGCGGCCGGCGGCGTCGGCGTCTCTCTCCCCCACCCCCCCCCTGTCGGCGTCCCCTCCGCAGCCGCCCCCCCCTCCTCCCCATCCCCCCCCCCTCCCCCCCAACGGCGGGTCACACGCCACCCCCTGCGGAGCTTCCCACGCCGCTCACGCCGGGCGGGGCAAGCACGCGCGGCGGCGCGGCGGGGCGGCCGCGCCACGCCGCGACCGGCGCGGCGCCCGCGCCGCCGCCGCGGCCGCCACCGCCGCGGCGGCGTCGGTGGCGGCGGCGGCGGCGGCGGCGGTGGCGGCGGTGGCGGCGGCGGCGGCGGCGGCGGCGGCGGCGGCGGCGGCGGCGGTGGCGGCGGCGGCGGCGGCGGCGGCGGCGGTGGCGGCGGCGGCGGCGGCCCGGCGTCCCCCCCCTTCCCCCCCTCCCCTCAGCGGCGCCACCGCTTGCGGAACGCGGCCGCCACGGGCGGCGGCGGTGCCAAGGGCGGCGGCGGGTGCCCACTCCACGCCACGGGTGGCGGAGCCGCCGGCCACGGCACGGCGGTCGCCGGCGGGTGGTGGGTGGCGGGTGGCGGGGGGTGGGTGGTGGGTGGCGGCGGCGTGGCCGCCCGATGGGCGCGTCGTGCGGGAGGGACGGCAGGGGGGGATGGGGGGCGGGGGGGGGGGGGCGGCATGAGGGCGCCCCTCTCCATTCTCTCCCCCCCCTCCCCCCCTCGCCTCCCCCCGGCCATCCCCCACCCGTGGGCCTGGCCGCGGCACCGCGCGCCGGTCGCTGCGTGGCGCGGCCGGCAGTCCCAGCCACGCGGGCACCACCCCACAAGCGCGGCCCACCGCCGCCGCCGCGGCACCGCGCATCAACGGCCGCCGCGGCTGGCGCTCCCGCGCAGCCACTCCCCACCCACGGGCGTTTCCCCCTGCCGCGCCGCCGGCACGCCGTGGTGCTCCCCGGGCCGCCCGCGTCCTGACCGCGCGGCGCGGCATCGACCAATGGCGCCCACCCCGCCCCTACGGGGCGTGCACCGCCGCCACCCGCGCCGCCCCGTCGGACCGCACCCCGGCCGGCACGGCCGTGGCCGCACGCGCCGCGCAGCCGCGCGCGCCGCGCAGCCGCGCGCGCCGCCGCCGCCGCACGCGGCGGCCACTCGCGCCGCGGATCGTTCTCCTGCCTCTTGCCGTCGTCGCCCCCATCGCGCCGCGACAGCCACCCCACCCCGCACGGCACGGGCTACGCGGCGGCCGCCCGCCAACGCCGCCGCCGCCGCCGCCCGCGCGGCGGCGGCCCCCCCGCGGGCGCCTGGCCGGGCACCCCACCGCCGTCGCCGCTGCCGCTGCTGCCGGTGCGGCCGCCGCCGCTGGCGCTGTCGCCGCTGCCGCCGCCGCCGCGTCGACCCGCCGGTGGGCGCCCGCCGCGGTCGCCGTCGCCAAGAGCTGGCGACCGCCGCCGCCGCCGCCGCCGTCACCGCCGCCGCCGCCGTCGCCGTCGTCGTCGTCGTCGTCGCCGCCGCCGCCGCCGCCGCCGCCGCTGCCGTCGCCGCCGTCGCGCGGCGCGGCGGGCGCGCACCTCCTTCCACCGCCGCGGCGGCGGCGACCTTGGCCGCCCGCCACGCCGCGGCCGCGGCGGCCCGCGACGCGGCGCGCGGCCACCGCGACACGTCCCGGCCGCTGCACGGGGGCCGTGTCGCGCCCGGCGGCCGCCCACGCCGCGCGGGACCCCCCCGCCACCCGCCCCAAACCGTCCACGCGCCCGGGGCGGGCCGCTCCACCCCGCCGTCGGCGCGTACGTGTTCTTTTCTTTTTTGTGGTTGCTTCCGTTTGTGGGGGAGCGCCGCTGGGGCGGGCGCGCGCCGCCGCCCGACGCCACCGCCGGCCGTGGCGCCCGCGCCGCCGCCGCCGCGTCGACCCGGCACCGCCGCGCCGCGGCGGCGGCGGCGGCCGCGGCGACGCCGCCGTGGACCCCACGGGACGGCGTGCGGGCACGCCCCCGCGGCCGCCGCGCGCGTCCCGCGCGTGGCCCCGCCGCTGCACGCCGCGGCGGCCGTCGCGCGGCTCGCGGCGGGCGGGGTGGCCGCCGCCGCCGCCGCCGCCGCCGCCGCCGCGGCCGGCGGGGCCGCCCGTCGCGGCTGTTTGGCGCGGCCGGCCACGGGCGGCGCCCGGCGGCGGCGGCCGCGTCTGTAACCCGCCGCGCGCGGCCCGTCCAGCCGGTGGGGAGCCGCCGCCGTCGGGCGGCGGCGGGCCCGCCCGCGGGGGCGCGCCGCGCTTGCCGCCGTGGCAGCTAGCGCCGCTGGGCCGCCGCGGCACCCGGCCGCCGCGGCCGCGGCCGCCGCCGCCGCCGCCGCCGCCGCTGCTGCCGCTGCGGCGGCCGCCGCCGCCGCGGCCGCCGCCGCCGCTGGCTGCCGCGGCAGACGCGCGGGGTGGCCCACGCCGCGCGCGGGGGGGGGGAGGGGGTCTGGACCGTCGACGCCGCCGCGGCGGCGGCGGTGCGCGCCGCCGCGCGCGGCCGCGCGGTCCGGCTGCCGCGGCGCGCGGCGGCGGCGGCGGCGGCGGGCTGCCGCCCCCTTCCCGTCGGGCTGGCCCGCGTTTGTGGGCGCCCTACCGCCGGCGGTGGAGAGAACAACACAGTGGCCGCGCTACGCGGACAGTGCCGGGAAAAAAAAAAAAAAAAAAACGGAACGCCCCCGCGGCGGGTCGCGAGCGGGCGGCAACGACGGCGGCGGCGGCCGCCGCGGTCGCAGCCGCCCGCCCCGCCCGCCCGCCCGCCCGCCCGCCCGCCGCGGCGCGGCGTGCCGCGCCGCCCCGGTCCCGCCACGCGCGCGCACGCTGGCGGCGACGGGCCTCCACCGGACCCGTGCGCCCTCCCCTCCCGTCCCCACCCCCGCGCCGGCCCCCACCCCCGCCCCGCCCTCGCCCCGCCCCGGCCTCCTCCGCGCCGCGGCCGCACAGCCCCCGTGCCGCTGCAGCGGCATCACGCGGCCGCTGCCCGCCGCCGACGGTGCGGCCGCCGCCGCGGCCGCCGCGGCGCGCCGCGTCGCGACCGCGTAGCCCGCGGCGCGCGTCGGCGTGGGCGGCGGCGGCGGCCAGTGAAACGCCAAGCGCAGGGATGGCTGGCCGCTGGCGCCGCCACCCACGCCGACGCTCGCCGCGGGCCACGCGGCCGCGTGCCTGGTCGGCGTGCTCGGTCCCACTGGCGTCCGCAATGGCGGCTGGGCGGTGGTGTTCAGCTGACGACGCAACGGGGCCCGCGACCGCCACGGCCTGACACGGGCCGGTTGCGCTCCGTGTCTACAGGATCGCCCGCTGAGCTGGCAGAGTTTTCTGTCTGCGCCGTCAACCTCTGCTCTTCCAGCTTTTCTTGTACATGAGTCAATACCGCCCGCGTTAGGCGTGCTTCGTCACCGTTCTCCCCCACCATGGCAATCTTCTTCCTCAATGCCTCCTTCAACAGCTTCTCCGCCTCTTCCAGCTTGCCCTGGCGCACCAGCACGCACCCGATATTGTGTTCTGAAACTGCCACCTCAATGTGCTCTTCACCGAACGACGCCGCGTCCAGGTCCCGCGCGCGCGTCCACAGGGCCAGCGCCTCGTCCAGCTCTCCCTTCGCCTCGCGTAAACGCGCGAGGCTAAACGCAGACGAGCTCAACATGACGCGCAATGCTGGCGTCTCAGGCACACGAAGCAGCTCCTCGAACAGGTTCGCCGCTTGGTCGACTTTGCCCGTTTGCACCAGCATTTCCGCCTTTTCCATCTTCACCTCCAGCGTGCTCAGGCTCTCCCGGCCACGTCGTGCTTCCGATATTGGCAGCAGCTGCTCAATCAGCGGCACCGCCTCCTGAGTCCTTCCCACCCACCGTAATGACACTGCCAAGTTAAACGCCACCGACAGCACGTCGCGCGGGCCATCTGTCCAGGAATCATCGACCTGGGCCAGGCGTGCACTAACTGGCTGCAGTAGTGGGAGGCACGTTGACACGGCTTCGGGTGTCTTACGTTGTTCAGCAAGGACCCATCCGATGTCGACGGCGCAAGCAATGGGCAAGAAAGAGTCGTCCGGAAAGAGCGTGGAGGCATCGTCCTTGGCCCGCTCGGCCCACCGAAAGGCCGCTGCATAGTCGCGGATGCAGTATACAGTGTACCAATACAGCTTCTTCAATATTGACAACCAGTCCTTCGCAATGCCAGCGTCGCTCCACAAGGACGTGTCCGCCTTCAGCTTGGAGAATGCCTCGGCGTGCGGAAGGATAGCCCGCATGGGACCCCATGTGGCAGCTGCGCGCTGCTTAAACCCGACGACGTGCTCGACAAGGGCGGAAACGACCTCCTTGGTGGCGCGCAAATGGTCGCCACTGGCAATGGACATCTCCCCCTGCGCCACGCTCAGCACCAGGCGATGTGTGCTGATCAGGCCGGGCTCGGGGTAGGCAATCATCGCCCGCGAGCTCAATGCGGCGGTGGCGGCGTTCACGTCGGGCCCCAGCAGCTCACGAGGCACCCGCTCTGGCGCCACCAGCGCCAGTCGCTGCAGCGCTCTGCGCCCGGGCTCGGATAGCTGCCGCTGCACCAGCCGAAGTGCCCCACCCACGGATGCGCGCCGCTCGTACTTGGCGATGATGAACTTGTCGAGTGGCCAAGCCAACGCAGCTGACCGCTGTACGTCGATCAGAACGGATTCCAGGGTCGCGCCGCTCTGCTTTGCAAACCAGGCCAGCTGCTCCACCGCCAACGGAAGGTGGCCCACCTCCGTGCACAGCTCCTTTGCGGATGTCTCCTCTTCGCCATCAATGGGGCGAGAAAGAATGGTGCGGAGCAGCAGCATCGACTCCTGCATTGTAAACGGCTCCAACGGCAGCACGCCGAGACCGGCGTAGGTCTCCTGATCTCGCGCCGTAAAAACGACGCGGCAGTGTTCCCCGGCCGGTACAAAATCGCGCACCGCGGCGTAGTCGTCCGCATTGTCAAACACAAGGAGCGCCACGCCTCGTACAAAAACGCCCGTCTCGAGCTGCCGCTTCACATACGCCGCTCGCTTCTGCATGGACTGCTGTTCAAAAGCTGAAATGGGAATGCGCAGGAACTGGCCCAGCCCCACGAGGTCGTCCCACAGGTTCGCGACGGTGTCGGCCCGCAACCACAAGACAGCACCGTACTCACGAGACTGGCTGGCCCGGTGCGCCCACTTGCGCACTATCGTTGACTTTCCAACGCCAGGGAGACCCGTAGATACGACCACCACCTCGCGGTCACCCTTGACGACGCGAGTAAGGTCCGCCAGCTGGTTCTCCCGCCCGACAAAGTTGACGCACCCACGCGGTAGGCCGTACGTCACGCACCGCCCGTGCTCCACGGGGGGCGCGCCGAGCCAGGGCGATGCCCGCCCAAGCGCGACGTGCAGCGCGTTGACGAGCACCGCGTGCTTGAGGTCGCTCGTCTCCCTGCCACGGTGGATTGCCATTGCGCGGCAGCGCGCGTCGATCAGCATCCCGCCCGAGGAGCCCCTGTCAGACCCCAAGTTGTGGGTCAAGCACCACGGCTGGCCATTGAATGTGGTCACACCGACGACCTTGCCGCCAGTATTCACCGTCACACGCTGGTTGCCGACAATACCCATGCCGCCAGGGAGGTGCAGCAGGGAGCAAGCGGCGCCCTGCTGCACCGAGACGCTCTCGACACCCGCCACAGACCCGTCCGCGTCCATCGAGGCCACCGCACACGGCACGGGCGGTGCAAAGAACCGCTTCCCAGGTGCCAGCCGCACGACCACCGCGTCCATCATCTCGGCAGACGGGTCCGCCGCCGCACCCGGCACTGGCGCGCTCAGCACGAACGCGCCATCCAGGTTCACCTTGTGGCCGCTTGCAACGGTGGCCGTCACGTTGCCCTTCAACTGACCCGCGTCGATGACGTGCTTAACGACGTGCCGGGCGGTGACCAGCGCGGCTACCTCGTCGTCGTCACGGACAACCCAGCCGGTGCCGCTCTGGGACCGCTCGGCGCTGCCACGCGGATACGCCATCAAGAAGCACACCGACCGCTGGCACTCTTGCTGCCGTTGGTCCCACTCTCGCGC
Source organism: Pyropia haitanensis (assembly GCA_008729055.1). NCBI lineage: Eukaryota > Rhodophyta > Bangiophyceae > Bangiales > Bangiaceae > Pyropia > Pyropia haitanensis. The sequence goes on from SDUX01000010.1 coordinate 1,568,139, forward strand.
GTCGTCGTCGACCCGCCCGTCGGTGGCACTGCCAGGGGAGGCCATACCGGCCGCAACCGCCCACCCCGCCCGCACCTGCGCCTGCCCGCCCGACAAAGCCGCGCCCAACGCGGCGCCGCGCGCGGCGGTGGGCGGCGTCCGCAGCAGCACGGCCTGCGCTCACGCCACCCGCCTCACACCGCGCCCCCCTCCCCCCGCCCCCCGCCAGGCGCGGCCGTCGACGAGCCAAAGCCGACGCGCGGCGAGCAGCAGGCGCCGACGCACCACGCCCGGAACACACCCTCCGGGCGCGTCGCGGCCACGCCGCCCAGCCGCGGGGGTCCCCCCCCGCCGCTGCGCCTCCCGCCGGCAGGCGTCCGGTGGCGCGTCCGCCCACACGCGCAAGGCGCAAGCACCGAGCCGCTGGCCGCTCCGCGGCGGGCACGGGCGGGGGGGATGGGAACGGGAACTGGAAAGAAAAGAAAAAAAAATGCGGGGCGGGGGAGGGCGAGAGCGCACCAGCACCCGTGCTTCGTCGACACAGCGCAGTGCACACCGCCGGCGCCGCCGTGCGCGCACACTTGGCCCGCCCCCACGTCGGACGGTCACGTTCCGAGCCCCCCGACGGCGGCAAGACAGGGGGGGCACGGCCGCCGTAAACGGGTGCGTCTGGCGCCCCGCCCCCGCCCCCCGCACGGCCCCTCCAGCGGTGCCAAGCGAGCCGGGAGCAGGCGGTCGAGGCGTCCGCTGCCAGCGCAGACCCCGAGAAAGCCCGACGCGGCCCGCCGCCAGCACACACCCGAGAGCCCCGCGCGGGCCCGCTGCCAGCGCACACTGGAGTGTGTGCTGGGGGCCTCGACGCAGGTGGCGCAACAATGCACGCTGTCGTGCTCACCGCGGCCGCGAGGGGCCGTGATGGTTCATTGTATCGGTAGGCGACGGGTCTGTGAGCGCCACGCGACGTCCGCCGCTCCCTTCATGTAGCCCCTTTCGCGTACACTGGATGGAATACAGTACTGCACAGACAACAGGGATTCGCGGTGGCGTCCGTCCGTCCTGGTGACGGGGGACCGCCTCGACGCGACGTGGCCGCGCACCGCCCCAACCACACACCCCGGACAGCTCCTGGCCAGCCCGCCCGGGTCGCCCCATCAAACCAGACGGCGCGGCCAGGTCAGGCTGCCCCAGCCGACGGTTGTTTGGGTCCCCGCCGACCGGCAGAGCATAGGCGTCAATTTCTCATCGTCAGCTCTTTCGTTTTGCGCATCGACACCCGTATCGACTTTTTTGATGCAGTGTCAACCATCGAAACGGGGTTTCGACGCGCCGTCCGATACGCGACGGTTTGCGTATCGAGCCCATCCTGGGATGGGCTGTAACCTCGCGCCGTCGATGAGGTCCTTTTCAGGCAGTCGTTTAGTTATCTCGAGAGCGACAGTGCGGAAGCGCATTGATTGGCCAGACGAGCGGATCACGCGACTCGGCCGACACTGAACCGACCCTATCCGTGCCTGCTGGCTCGCGTGGGACTTGGCCTCTGTTTCGTCGACCTCGGAGCCCCGCGCACCAGGCGCTCGCCGCGGCGGGCAACAGGTACAGTCTGTATCCGGTTAAGTGTGGCTTGGTTCTGTGTGGTCCGCACATAACCAAGCCAGATATCCCGAGATCAACTCCTCTACAGCGTACTGTCTCCATGCCCGGCTGACATCTAAATTCCTGGTTGCGCACTTAGAACCGTACGACGCTGATAATCGTGTCAATTACAAAGAGTGATGAGCAATGACGTGTGCCCGCCGTTCAGTCGTCCCGGCCGAGCCGCCTGCTGGTCTGGTAGTGAAGCCATCACGTCTGGCCATGTCGGGGGAGTCGGGCGGGAGCAGAAAGAGCAGGTTGCCCGGTGCTGGCTGGCGGCTGAAGACGACTCCCAGGCCATTGACGAGATGGTGGACATGGTTTTGGCGAGTGAGGAAGACGACGCTTGACGACGAACAGGAAAGTTCTGTTTGAGAAGCGCAGATGCTCTGGCGGCACCTAAGGACTCAAATCAGCAGCGGCTAGGCCTAGTACTACTGCCAGTCTCCGTGCGGTTGACCCGTGTCCGCACGCGGTGGCGCGGGGTCAAGGTCGAGCGAACCACAGCACAGCCTCACACGCCTGTCCCCGCGTTGGACTTGCTGGACATCAATACGTTTTTACTAGCACTTGATGATCAGATTCTAAGGTCTCTCAAACATTCAGTCGACGGACTCATAAATCACCAGCAAAAGTACAAATGGGCATGGGCTACATCTTGGCCACATGGCCACGGATAACCGCTCGCAGACTTGACGCGGGGCTGGCGAGGGCGTTGGTCGGCGCGCAGCCGTCCGGGGCGCGCACGCAGGGCTTGCACGCGGTGGCTGAGAAGGTTCTCGCGGAGAGGGCGCGGGACCTGTCACGGTGCCGGCGTCTGGTGCTCGCCGCGTGCATCGGTGACGCGGTGGGGAGCTTGTTGCTGGCTGCTCGCGGGCACCTGCCGACGCGGGCGGTGCAGCTGGGCGTGCACGAGGCGCTAAAGGCGCTGCTGCTCGCTTCGGGCGTCGGCGCCGCCGCGTCGCGCGCTGGGCGGGGGTGGTGGAGAACGCGACGCGGGCCGCGTCAGGGAGGGCGCCGCCGCGGCGGCGGCGTCCCCGCCGCCGTGCCGTCGCGGCTGCCGCTGCCGCCGCTGCCGCCGCTGTCGTTGCCGCGGCCGCCGCTACCGTCACTTGCGGGCACGGCCGCCGCGGCGGTCGATTTGGTCGCCGCTGCGCGTGGCGGCGGCTCCGCGGCGGTCAGCCGCGGCGGCCGCCGAGGCGCCGCCGCCCGCGGGCCGGCGCGGCCGGCCGCGGCGGCGGCAGCGGCGACGGCGGCGGCGGCAAGGGCGGCAGCGGCACGACGGCGGCGGCGTTGGTGGCGGCGACGACGGCGGCGGCGCTGACAAGGGCGGGGCGGGTGGGGCAGCCGCGGGGGTGCTTCGCCTGCCCCCATTGCTGGCGTTGTAAGTTTGTTGGGGGGGGGTGGTGTGGCGGGAGGGTGATTGAGGGGTGGTGTGCTGGTGGGCGGGGTGGTGGTGGCGTGGCGGTGGTGGGCTGGTGGTGGCGGCGTGTGGTGACGGTGGGGTGGTGGCGGTGGGGTGGTGGCGGCAACAGACGTGGCGGAGCACTTCGGGGGGATGCCCTGTCGCGTTCTGGGAGGGTGGGAGCGGGGTGGCGGCTGTGGTGGGTGACGGGTGGAGGTTTCGGTTGTCGTGGGATGGGAAGGTGGCTGTGTTTGGGTGGCGGTGTTTAGGTGGTGATTTTTTTGGTGGTTATTTTTTTGTGTGATGGTGGTGTGGTGCCGACGGCGTGGTGGGGGTGGCGACTTTGGCGGGTGGTGTTAGCGACGGTCACGGACGTGGCGGGGTAGCTGGGGGGCTCCTCGGTCGTGTGCGTGGCCGGCGTTGAGGATGGCGGGGTGGAGGTTGCGAGGTTGTGGTGGTGGGGTGGTCGCTCGCGGGGTGGTGGTTGTCGGGCGGTGGTGGTGGTGGGGTGGTGGGGGCGGCGTGGTGGTGGCGGCGACGTGGTGGTGGCGACGGACGTGGCGGGGCACTTTGGGACGGTGCCCCGTCGCTTCCTGGGTGGTGGGGGTTGGGGGGGGGGGGGGGGCACGCCGACACGCCGCCGCCTCTGCCGCCACCGCCAGCTGCTGTCATTGCTGACTCGGCCATCGCTTCTCCCGGAGCTGCCACTTGTGCCACTGCCTTTTTCTTTTTTTTTTAGCTGTTGTTTTTTTTCTTTTTGGGAGGTGGGCGCGAGGGGTGTGGGGAGCTGACCGGAGGGGGGGGGGGCGGCGGTGGAGGGCGAGAGCGGAGGGGCGGCTGAGGGGAGGGGCGTGATGGTGGCGGCGGCGGTGGCGGAGACGGCGGCAAGGTCGACGGTGTTGGCGGCGGCGGCAAGATCGACGGCGGCGGCGTTGGTGGCGGCTGCGGCAAGTGCAAGACGGCGGCGGCGGCGGCGGCGGCGGCGGCAAGGGCGGCGGTGACAGAGGCGACGACGGCAGCGGGCGGCGACAAGAACAAGACGGCGGCGGCGGCGGCGGCGGCAGCGGCAAGGGCGGCGGCGATGGCGGCGACGGCGGCAAGGGCGTCGACAAGTGCAAGATAGCGGCGGCGGCGGCGGCAGCGGCAAGGGCGGCGGCAAGTACCAGTCAGTGGCGGGGGCGGCGGGGGTTGTGTCGGTGGCAGGTTTGTGGTGGCGGGATAGCTGGGGTGCTCCCCGGCCGTGTGCGTGGCCGGCGTTGAGGATGGCGGGGTGGTGGCTGGCGGGGTGGTGGCTGGCGGGGTGGTGGTGGTGGTGGGCTGGTGGGGGCAGCGTGGTGGTGGCGGCGACGTGGTGGTGGCGACGGACGTGGCGGGCACATTGGGAGGGTGCCCCGTCGCGTCCTGGGTGGTGCGCTGACGAAAAACAGCGAGCAGGGCGGAGCGCAGTGTCGCCCGCCACTCGCAGCGGCACCTTATACAGCGATGCGGAGGAGATGGGCAGCCGATACGATTCTACTGCAACGCAGGCGCACACGAGACACGGAAATCCCATGGTCACGTGTGCTGTAGTTCTCGGTCTCGCGACTTGGCGCCTATCGAAGCCCCGTCGGCGAATGGCGCATCGAAACGCCGTATCGACTCTAGCCCGAGACCCAACGCTGATGCGCCATCGAAGCCGACGCGGTTTGCAGCATTCGATGGGGAAAACAAAGTTGTTGACGATGCAACCACCGGCGTCTCGTCCACCACGTGCGCAGTGCCGCTGCAACCGTGGTTCGCCACAACGCCGAAATCGGTTGTTTTCTTTGTGGGGCCGCTTGTGGGGTAGCGCTGACGACTGTTGATTCCCTCAGTGAAGTGTGGGATGCGCCCGCCCGGCACGCCTGCGGCGGCGCGGCCGCGGGCGCACCGTGCGCGTCAACCCCCCTCGCCCGGCCCGGCGTCATCCCCCGCCCCGCACCGGCCCGAGCGCCCACCGCTGCACGTGGCCGAGCCGCCGCTCCCCCGACCGGCCGTGACGGGCGTGGCAACCACGGTGGGGGAGGCGGCGGCGGCGGCAGCGGGGGTGGCGGGGGGATAAATCGAAGAGGGTCGTGTAGGTACGCCCGCGGGTGGCGGCGTCGTCCAGCCCCTTGAGCTGGGCAGCCATCTCGGGGAGGTCCACCGGCGCGTAGCAGACACCGTGTCCCCGAGGCACTACCAGGGGCACCGAATTGTCCTCAAGCCGGAAACAGACACCCCGACGGCCGTCCGCCGCCTCCGGGTCCTGCACGTTGCTCACCAGGGAAGGAGGAGTTACAACGCGCGGCAGCAGCGGCGGGGTCTGCTCCCTGACAGCAACAGCGCTACCGACGGTCACTGGGGTAGGAAATAGGAGCAGCCAGGGGGCTTTGTCGTCGCCGCCGGCCATGGTCGCGCCACGGGCGCCATCGCGTCCGGCCTGACCCCCCACGGCGGCGGCCACGCAGGGCACCGCGGCGGCGCTTATGATAGGCACGCCCAGCAGCAACAGCAGCTGCCGCCAGGCGCATCGACGGGAGGGGCGTCGCCGCGGCACGCTGCGGCGCTCTGACGGCGGGGTCCGCACGGTGGCCATGAATTCCTCACCGGGTGGGGCGGCCGCGCGCGGGCGGACCGGACCGATTCAGTCCGGATACACAACCCAGCTGCAGTAAGACGAGTGGAGAAGGGGAGGGGCGGGGAGCGCGAGAGCCGTCGGACGACACCCCTGGACGCCCCCGCTGAGGGACGGCGGCGCTTCAATGGGGCGACGGTTGGCGACCGTCTACAGCGGGGCACGGCACCTACAAGGCTGGAATGGTCACGGAATCGTGACTGCCACACAGCACCACAGAGACCACGCAAATGGGGGCCCCCCGTCATCGATACACACCAAGAAGAGTTGGGAACCCGGACGGGGAGCAGAAATCAGCATCACTCGCCAAGCCAGCCCTCGCCCACGCCTACTCATGCCCGCTGCGCCCGCCGCGTGGCCACTTGCCGCCCCCACGCCGGTCCCGCTCGGCGCGCCCGGCATCCACCCGCCCAGCGCGTGCAGTGCGGACCGGCCGACGCCGCCGATCCGACTCGGTGCGGCAGGGACGACGGCTTTGGCCGCCTCCGACGCCCTCCCCAAGCGGCGCATCGGTACCCACGCCAGACAGTAGCTGAGCAAGTGGATAGCACACGCCGACCACACGACGGCCAGCCCTGACGCGCCCCCCGCGGACGACGGCCAGCACGCGCACAAACTCCGACCGGACGACGCCCGCGGCGCCCGCGGCGGGCGCCTCCCCTACCGCACACGCCTCGGAACAGCTCACCAGAACGACCAGCGCGGCCGCAACGACCCGCTGGGATAGTCAGACGAGTGCTGCTGCGATGGCCCTGAGGGGTGACCGGCCGTTCCTGACCCGCCAGTGCGGCTGAGGAGCGGTTGCGACACACGATTGGGGCGCCGCGCCATCGCGGTCGCTGGCGGCCCACGGCTGCCGCTCGGCCCACCTCGTCACCGGTGCAGTCGCTCGACATCTCTGTGGTTCATGTGCAACCCTCACAGAAGCTGTCCTCTCCTGCGGCTGCCGGACGCCATTGTTCTTCTCCGCTAGCCACGTTGTTCTTGATGCCTGCTGTTGTCTTCTCTGCCACCCTCCTCGCTCGTCGCCGTCCACAACCCATCGCAGAGGGTACTCGCCTGTGTCTCGCGGCGCGCATCTGCTCGGCCGCGGTTGCCCACCTCTTCCCGCTGACGTCGCCCGCGCTCGTCAAGCACTGATAAACAAAAGTATCTCCAGACAAATACTGACACACACACATCACGGACATTGCCACACGTGTCTGCAGCGTGGACATCTCGGGCTGTCCGGCACGACGGTCGAGCTGGTGCCATCGATAGCCTCCAGGTGCGCTGGTGGCCGTCGGCGGCGGGCAGCCGCAGTAGACAACACCCGCTGTAGCCGCCAGCAGCCGCGCCAGCAGCAGCACCAGCAGCATCACCAACAGCAGCAGCAGTAGCAGCAGCAGCCTCAGCGGTGCGCGCGGCGGATCGACGCCCCCCTCTTCGCGCCCGCTCCCCCATCCCCCCGACCATGGCCGCCGCCGCGCCCGCGGCGGCGGCGGGGGCGGCGGCGGCGGCGTCGGCGTCGGCGGCGGCGTCGGCGGCGGCGGCGGCGGCGGCGGCGGCTGCCGGCGCCGCGGCGTTTGCGCCCCCCCCTCTGGCCGTCCGTGCCGCGGCCGGCCGCCGTGGCGGCCGCCGCGCTGGCGCCGCCACCGCCCGCCGCCGCGGCGGCCGCCGCGGCGCGCCGCCCCTGGCGGCTGCCGGCGGCCGCGGCGCGCCGGTCCCGGCCGCCGTGGGCGGTGGCGCCCCCCCCGGCGGCGGCGGCGGCGAGCCGACGCCCCCGCGCGCGGCCGCCGCGAGCGGTCCCCCCGTCGCCCGCCGGGCGGTGCTGGCGGCCGCGACGTCGGCCGCTGCCGCCGCCGCCGCCTCCGCCGCCGCCGCCGCCGCTGCGGCTGTTGCGGCCGGGGTGTCCCCCGCGGCGGCGGCCACCGCGGCGGCCCCGCCGTTTGGTGGCGGGGATGCCACCGGCGGCGCTGCGGGCATCTTGGCGCGCCTCCCCCGCCCGCCGCGGCCGCCGTCTGGCCTCGGCCGCGCCGCGACGGCGGCGGTGCTGGCCGACGCGGCGTGGCCAGCGGCGTTCCCCTACGCCGACGCCGACTGGGCACGCGTTGACGAGACGCCCGACGCGGCCTTTTACGCGTTTCCCCGGTTTGTCTACCACCTGGACGCCGCGGCGGTGGCCGCACAGGCCGCCTACTTTGCGCGCCTAACGGCGCGGCGGCCCGACGGGCGGCTGCCGGACGTGCTCGACCTGTGTGCCAGTTGGGTGTCGTTCCTGCCGCCCGCGTACACGGCCGCCGCGGAGGCGGCGTCGGCGGCGGCGGCGGAGGCCGGGGGGGCGGCGGCGGGTGGGGGCGGCGGTGGGCCCGGGGAGGCGGCGGCGGCGGCGGCGCGGCGGCGCCCGCTGGTGGCGGGCGTTGGCCTCAACAAGGCGGAGCTGGCGGCCAACCCGCAGCTGTCCACGTACGCCGTGCTCGACCTCAACGGCGGCCCCGCGGTGCCGCGGCTACCCTACCCCGACGCCACCTTTGACGTGGCCGTCTGTGCGGTCAGCATTGACTACCTGACCCGCCCGCTGGGCGTCGCGGCGGAGCTGGCGCGCGTCCTCCGCCCGGGGGGCGTTGTCGCCGCCACGTTTAGCAACCGCTCGTTTGGGACCAAGGCGGTCGCCGCGTGGTCGGCGGGCGGCGACGCGGACCACGTGTACCTAGTCGGCGCGGTGCTGCACTACGCGGGGGGGGGGGGATGTTTGACCAGCTGCGGGCGGTGGACCTGTCCCCGCCGGGGGGGGGGACCCGCTGTACGCGGTCGAGGCGCGGCGGGTGTGAGGAGGGGGGGGGGGGTCGTCGTGCGGCCTGTGACGCGGGACGGTGTGGTTGCCGTGGCGCACGTCTGCCACGGTGACGGCCTGTGGCGACCTCTGCCAGGCCAGACTGTTGAGCTCCACTTGCTCGTCCCCTGTCTTCTCGTGCTCGTCGCGCGAGGCAGAGGTCCCCCATTGGATCTGCGTGCTGCTGCGCGACGAAGCAACCATGGTGGCGCAGCAGACCTGCGGGTCGGCGCTGCCAGAAGGGGCGCGCTAGAGCAACAGACGTTACCGACGACCAGTCCCGCACGCTGTGACTTTGGGTCATGGACACCATGGCCGCCACTACAAAACGCATCAACACATCTCCCCACCTGGCAGAGACAGTGCACGCCGAGCCCAGCCGCGCCCCCACTCCCGCACCGTCACAACAAATATCCCTGCTGTCCGCCCGGCCAGGGCCACCACGCGCAGGCGCCCGCGCCATCCGCTGCCTGCCGCCTCGCAGACAACACAGAAGCGGGGGCTCAAAACAGCAAGCACAGCGCGCCGCGTGCACGCCGACCGCACCAACCCACCATCACCATTCCACGCGCGACGGGGCGGAAAGCACGCACGACGTGAAGCTTCCTCCCAGATGACACACAACCACGCGTACCGGGACGGGCGCGGCGACACGCGCTGCGCCACGGAGCGTACGGGCCGCAAGACAGTGCAAAACCCGCTGCCGCTCCAACACGCGCCGCTGCCTCCGCCTCGCCTCCTTCGTCCGTGCCCAGTCCCTCCCCCCCCCCCATCCCCTCTGCCCCCCCCACCCCCCGCGCCCCTCCACTTCACCGTGTCACTGAAGACTTGCGAGTAAAGAAGCTCATGCTGCCCATGGACGTCAGGCGCTTCCTCGCGCTGCCCGTGCTCACGTTGCTGTCGCGCCGCCTGCTGACGTTGGAATTCCGCCGCGTGCGGCTCGCGTTGCTGTCCCGCCGGCTGCGCATCGTCGCGTTGGAGTCACGGCGGCCGCGGAAGCTGCCGCCGCCGCCCACCCCCCCGCCACCCTTGTCCGCGCCCACGTTGGATGAGCCGCTGGGCATGGTCAGCGCGGGCGTGCGCAGGCCGCCCGTGCCGTCGAGCTCGGGCTCAGGGAGGACGTACCGCACGTTGTTGAGCGACGTATCGTCAATGCCAATCGTCGGGTGCCGGTTCGAGTGCTTCCACTCCCCATCCACGATGAACTTGAACTCGTGCGGGCCCGGCGGGACAGGCGTCACGACAGACCACATGCCGCCGCCTTCGTGGAAGCACTGGATGGCCTTCCAGTCGTTCCAGTCGCCCGACAGCTGCACGTCATCTTTGGCACCGTCGGCGTAGACAAACTCCGTCTTCACGCCCTCCTCCCGAAAGTTGGCATTCCTGCGGGGGTCGGGACCCCAAGAACACAGAGCGGAGCAAGAGAGAAAAACAAAACTCGGCGGAAGAATTAGACAACCGCGCGACAGCAGAACGACGCCACACCTGAGACGAACCTACCTGACACTAGACGGGCCAACACGATGGGCCGGGAGTGTACGGAGCGTCACTACAGCCCCAGCCAGTCCACCGCTCAGCAGCCAATGGTGTAGAACCACGGTGACACGCCCGCACAAGGCACACTACACAGATAGCTCGTGTCGCCGCGCAAACGCCCAAGCACAGGCGACTCGAGAGTCTCAGAACGGTCGTGCCGCCCCCCCCACCCGCCCAGCAGTCGCCGGCGACAAAAAGCAGCACGAGCACCAGACCCAACGTACTTCTTCTTGAACATCGTTCCGCGAGCACGGTCGCCGCCGCCGCCGCCGCCGCCCGCTCGGCAAGCCCGCCGTCCAGCAGCCCTACGCCCCAACCCTAGTCGCGGCTGCGTCAAGCAACAGCCCACCCCAACACCAGGTACGGCCGCGCGTCAGGGGCGACGACGAAGACCCGACGCGGTACGCGCGCGCGGCGCGGCGCGGGCGCTGCCGCCGACAAGGCCAGTGTGGCCGACAGATGCGCGCGGCACGCGGTGCAACCACGACGGCCAGCTGCGGGGTGGCAACGACACAGGCCATGGGCGCCGCCCCGGCTACGCACGGCGGGAGGCAGGGCCCGCCGCCAGACGCTTACCCCCAACCCGAGTGGCTACCCCACCCCCCCACCCCTCCCAGCCGAGCTCCTCATCCTCAGCCCGGATGACACACCCACCGGCAGCAAAAAAGAGGTCAGCGTCCACCCCTCCTCACCGCGCCACGAGCGTTGGCGACACGAACCGACGAATGCAGGCGAAGCCGCCGCTGCCGTCTACGCCAGCGAGGACCCCACAGGGAGAAAAAAACGCGCTCATGTGTCAGTCCGCCCAGGGCCCGCCAGGCAGACGGACGGCCGCCGGGAAATAATTTCCGTCAGCCGCACGCCCCTCCATGACCGCCTCGCCTTGACCACCGGTGACCATCTGGGCCGGCGAGAAGGCAGCAACGAACACAAGGCACAGCGGACTGCCCCGCCCCCACCTGCGTGGTCCATCCGAAGATTTGGATATTACAGCCCTGTCGCTGCACCGCTACAGTAATTCCACGCCGGTGATTGCTCTCTTGTGACGCTATCGGACAACCACTTACCGATACTGTGATGAAGCCCCTCCCGACTATGCAACCGAGGTGCCCGCTCTTGGTTTCGTGTTTTGCGTGACCTCTACCCGTGTACCTGGCCTGCTCCCGACGCGTCATGCTCCGCCCACCACCGCCTGCATCCTGGACACACCTCTTTCCGTGTGGCGTGGCAACAGACTGATACCCGCCCTGAGCCCTATTCTCCGCCAGGTACGGGTCTCCTACAGACATCCCTCGCTATTGCTTCTCTTGTCCATTTCCAGCGTGTGGCCTGAGAGCCACGGAGAGCACCATCTGCGACCGCCGTTCATGAGGCCGCCTCGGAGTGACTCATGATTGGCTTCAACGCCGCCGCTCGCAAGATGCCCCTTGTTTCCGCTATTTTGTGTTTATCTCGTTCGTGGACGGCTCGCGTTTTGATGCACCCTCGACGCTGACGTGCTATGTTGGACTTGCCTTTGGTGCACGCGGTCCCCTCACTAGGTTTGCTGTTTGGTGTTGTTGACCTGCAAGGTGTTTGGCGACGTGTCACCCATGCAGCAGCCCTTGCCGCGTGCGCAAGCTGGCAGGGGTTTTGTCGCTGAGGGGGCACCCATCTCCACCGGAAGGCGCCGGGTGCTCGCCGTGCCACAGCCATCGTCGTCGGCGGCGACGGTGGCAGAGGTGGCCGCAGCCATGGCCCCTGTGTGTGCTCCCCCCTCGTCGCCCTCACCGCCCCAGTCGCCGACTTTCCCCGACGCGTTTCCCTATTGCGTGTCCGCGGACAACCTCCGTTCTTTCCTGCAGCTGCTGGCCAAGAACCCGCTGGAGAAGTTTAGTGATGCCACCTTTATGCGGCAACGTCTGTGGCAAGTGCGTGACGACCTGGTGGTGTCTGCCAAGGCGCGAGCACAGCCGCGGGCGTCGGATGTGCCGTCGGCGGGACTCCGCCCGGCCGGTGGGGGCGTACCGCCTTCTGACTCCGCGCCCACTGTTGTGGCGGGGTGCCAGGGCGTCGCCATCTCCACTGCCAGGCCGCTGGCCGCTCAGCAAGGCACAGTTGTGATACCCGTAGACCTTGTAGGAGCCGGTGGCGGTGACGCAGCGACGGATGGTTCAGCCGTCGCGAAGCGGAAGCCGCTGGATAGCTCACCGTTGTCTGGTCCTGAAGAATCCCGGAAGCGGTCGCGGCGGTCAGGGCGCACCACTTCTCCACCCGTTGCTATGACTCCCCGCGGCACGTCGTTCCGGAGTGACTCGTCGTCGGATGACGAGGACGGCGAGCGGGAGCCTCGGCCGGCACTGCCAGGTCGGCTGGCGGTGGTGCCAGAGTTGACGGATGAGGACGGTATTGTGAAGCGCTCGCTGGCCGTTGACGCGCCGCTGTGTGTGCCAGGCGTCGAGCGCTTTTGCGCGGCCTCGGCGTGCGTGTGGGCGCCGCTGCCGTCAGGCGAGGCGGCCGACCGCCTGCTGGCCTACACAAGCTTTTGTGAGCGCGAGTCGAGGCGCCTTCGCGGGCTGGGCTTGACGCCATTCGACGCGTGGCGCCTTCAAACGATGTGGCTTTCGTCGCGCGGTCCAGGCGGTGCTTTGCCGACGCCGCCGGCGGCGGGGGCTGACGAGGCGCGGCGGCGGGCCGACGCGACTCAGTGGCTAGCGAGTGGCGCTGGCGCATCGCTGCTTTTCCCTGGCGAGGGCCGCTCTTGGACGGCTGAGGAGCGGGTGTTGTTTGCACGGGGCCTATCGGAACAGGGCCGCGCTTTTGGGCAGATGCGCCGCACGCTGCTGCCGTCGCGGACTACCGCGCAGCTTGTCAACTACTATTACCAGCGGCACAAGCAGGCGTGGTTGCAACACGGGGGCAACAAGTCCTGCCACCTGTTTGACCGGGGCCACGAGGGCACCCCCGCCCCGCCCTTCGAAGACCGGGACGCGCGGCGTGTCTACCTCAGCCGTGCCATCGCGACGCTGCGACAGCTGGCGGCGACAGCGGGTGACGGCTTCCCTCCCGACCGCGGAATGGTGGCGGCGGTAACCACCTTTCGCCGCAACCGCGCCGCCCGCGTGGACCGGGACCGGCGCAACCAAAACGCCGCTGCCAACGGTATGATGTCAGACAGTGAGAGCGAGTACTCGCAGTAAAGAAGAGCGTCTCTTGTCACTCGTCTCGTCTGGCCCGAGGACGAGCAATGGTCATTACCGCACGCTGGTGCGCGCGCCTCCATGTACTGACTGAGTGTCCGTTTATGGTTGCGTTTCAAGCAGACGCAAGCAGCGTCTGCTGCGATGGCTGTGTTCCGGTAACAGGCCACCTCTCGGCGCAGAGAGCCTGGCCGAGTCCCGAACAGCGGAGAGAATGCAGCGTCAGTCGAGCAGCGATGACACATCGAAAATACGTCCATTCGCTGCGAAATGTAAGCAGAAGCATCCCTACAGCGCTGTGGCGCACTGCGCCTAAGCGGTGAGCCCGTCACACGCTGATGCCCGTGTCCGTATCCGCCGGGGTCTCGTTGGAAAATGCGCTCAGCTCGGCGCCGGAAAAGAGGCGCGGCAGAATGCGCAGGCGGATGGGGATGAACGCCACAATGATGAGCGGGAAGAGCAGCCCCGTGTTGAAGAGCGTGTCAGTGAGGTAAAAGTTGGCCTTGATAAACCAGAGCACCACGAGAAGGAACACTTGCACGGCCGTGTAAAGGTGGATCTTGCGCAGCGGCACCCGACGCACCACGTGGTTGGGCGGATACTTCTCGGCCTGCGTAAACCACAGCAGCACCCGCTCCCACAGGCCGTTGCCATCCAGGGTGGCAATCCCAATGTAGAGGAAGAAGCCGTACAGCACCGACACGGGGATTTGACCGATGGCGTCCTTGAACAGGATGCTCAGGCCAATCAGCACGTGGGTGACAATGCCCGTTACCCGCGTCTCGCGAGCGCGGACCACCCGCTCGTGTCGTCGACCGTGCGCCTCGTACTCCTCCGTGTCGGCCAGCGCGCGGGCGTGAAGCGGCGAGTGCGGGAGGGCGGCGTGGGTCCACGTCAGGCCAAACACAGAGGTAACCGCCACCAAAATGGCCACAATCAGCAAGTCCAGATGGTAACCGGGCCCCTTGAGCAGCCGGTTCTCCCGTCGGTTGACCAACAGCGCCGAGATGTTCTGGTCGAGAAAGAAGAGCGCCGACAGCAGCAGCGCCGACACCAGCGCCAGCGCAATGAACTTGGCGGGGAGGTCAAAGACGGGCACCACCCACGGCCGGCCCGTGGACGTCACAATGCCAATCCGGTCGGGCACTTCTAGCAGCTCCACCTCCACAGACGACCGGAATGCCACGTTGATGGCCGACATGGTCACAATCGCAATGGGGACGCCAAACTCGGACAGCAGCATCCGGATAAAGGGCTTGAGGAGGTAGCTCCGCTTAAACGACAGCAGCGTGCTGGCGATCAGGTAGGTGCACGATGCCAGCACGAAAGACAGGAGGAACACGTCAGTGGGGCCCTTGTCAGCCAACTTGATCAGCGGCTTGAGGAACTCGCCAATGAAGATGGCCGCGATGAGCGCCGCAAAGATCTCCTCCGTAAAGTAGCCACAGAAGCGCATGAGGCTGAACGCGTCGGTGACGACCAGAACCACCAGGATGGCCGCCGTGAAGAACCCCGTCCACGCATAAAACGGGAGGAAGGGGATTTCCAGCGCGTCCGTCCACGTCGCCAGCACGTTGATGAAGACGGTCAGCGGCCCCGTCGTCATGATGATCACCAATGGCTGGCCCGCAAACGCTGCAAACACCACCCCGCTGATGGCCTGCGAAATGAGCGTCTCAATGACGCCGATTTCGCCCTTGGCGCTCCCGCCCTGCGCTGTGTTGTCATTGTTGAGCGACCCAAACGCAATGGTGGGCATAAGGATGGCAAAGTAGAGCCACACAATAGTGCTCAGGTACTTGAGCAGCGACGCAGAGTCCCGCATCCCGTCCGTCCAGTCACTCAGGTACACAGACGGCTTGTAGCGCCGGCGGATGTCGGCAATGAGACCACCACCGAGGCGGCCGCTGCGCTTGAAAAAGTCCTCCTCTCCGTCGTCCACGTCGTCGTCGCCGGCGGCGCCGGTCGACTTGCCCGACGCGCCCATGTCATCAGAGTGGGAGAACGACGCGGCACTCTCCACGTCATACATGGCCTTGCCGTTGGCGGCGACGGTGGCCACGCCCCCCACCGCCGCCCCGCTGACCCGTGGCGCAGCCAAAGACAGCGGGCTGGGCCCCCCCGCGCCATGGACGCCCGCAGCCGCGTGCCCAGTCGCGGCCGGCGGCAGGGCGGGCGGAAGGTCCCGCGCAAAGTACATGTGGATGGCGCTGCGGAACGCGTCGGCCGACCGCACGGTCGCGGCGGTGGCGTAAAAGTCATCGTCGCAGAGCAGCGACGCGAAGGAGCGCCCCATCTCGAGCGGCGTCTTGGTGCCCTTGAGCTCCGCCCGCGGCCCCAGCACAATCACCACCCAGCGCGTCAGTGAGTCGTTGACGGCGCCCAGGTTGGCGGCGTGCGCCAGCCGCGCCACGCCCGCCACCAGCCGGGTGCCCGGCAGGCCGCCCACGGACGCGAGCGGCACGAGGAAGCTTGGGCCCTGGATGTTGCGCCGCCAGTGGCGCGCCGTGGAGGACGACTCGGTGGTGCCCGCCACGGGCAGCACTGGCCGGCTCCGCGCCGCGTCCGACGCGTCCTCCCCGGGCGCGACGGGCCGGGCGAGGCCGAGGACGGGCTCGTAGCCGAGGAGCTCGGCGGTCGCCTCGGCGACGCGGTCTGGCGGGAGGAGCTCCCGGGCGGTCATCTCGGCGAGCAGCAGCGCCACCACCCCCGCCGAGGTGGTCTCTGGCACGTCCAGCAGCACCACCGAGGCGGGGTCATCCGCAAACCGGAGGAGGTCCTTGGCGCCCCGCACCTCCGCGTCAATGTCCTTGGGCTCCAGCGGCTCCACGTCGACGAGGAGGGCGCGCTGGAAGAGGCGCCGCCGCCCCCGCCGACGCACCTGCCTCGCCACCTCCCGCGTCAGCGTCGTCCGCCGCTCCGAGTCGAGGCGCGCCAAGGGGGTGGGGGCGGGGGAGGCGGGCACGGCTGGCGCCGCCGTCGACGCGGTCAGTGGGGGGGTGGCGAGGGGGGGGGGCGCCACCAGTGGCGGCACTGCAGTCAGTGGGGGGGTGGCGGGCGGCGCCACCACCAGCGGCGGCACGTCCGTATGCCGGTCGCCGTCCGCCATGGTCCCCGGCCGAGGGGGCGGGGAGGAGCACACGTCGGCCGCCGCAGCAGCGAAGGTACCGGGTGCCGTCTCGGGGGCGGGTAGAGTAGGCGGTGAGGGGATGTTCCCCAGCGGAACGGTGGCGGCGGCGGCGCGCTCGTCAGTGAAGAGACGGCACCCAGGCGCGCGGCGATGACGGCGGCGGCGGCGGCGGCGGCGGCGGCGGCGGCCGCGCTCCCAGCACAAAGCGGCGTGGAGCGGCAGTGCACGGGCGCGGGCCACGAACGGAGGCAGAGGCGCGGGGCCCAAACGGGCATGCGCTTGGGCGGGAACCGCCGCCGCCGGCGAGACGACCTAGAGCTGGGGCCTCGAGGTCAGAGGTCGGCAGACACCCACCGCACGGGGAGGGGGGGGGGGGGGGCGACGCCCCGCATCGCGCCGGTTCAGTCAGTTCGGGGGCGGCCGGAGGCCGACGGCGGGGCCCTCCGCCGGCGGGCCCCGCCATTGACCGGCACGAGACGCTCGTGCGGGGATGGGCCAAAACCGCAGCCTCTGATCCCGCGGTCTGACGGATGTACTTTTACTGTGATCCTCCTCAGTCTACAGATGTACTGATCCATCTGGACGTCAACCCCGTAGTTCCTTCAATTTTCTCGCACGTGTCGCGTCACTTGCGTCCCGCCCACGGCTGCCGGCATCCCTCGCCCCGACCTAGCCACCCGGTCGACCCGCCGTTGCCCCCCGCCCCACCGGTACGATGGCGGCCGCCCTCTGTCGGCTGGCGCTGGCGCGGCCACTCGGCCATGGCGCCGCCGCCGTGCAGCCATTGCTGGCGCCCCACTGTCTGGCGCCTGTCCCTGCCGAGCGCGGCGTCCTCGCGGCGCCGCGCGGCGGCGAGCCCGCACGGCGTCGCCGCCTCGCCACTGCGCCGCCGCCGCCGCCGCCGTCGCCGCCGCCCCCGCCCCGCAAGGACGTGGCGGACATGACCGACGCGGAGAAGCTGGCGTCGATTGCGGCTGGCGTTTCCCCCGCGTGTGGCACCCGTTATGTGGAGCTGTCGGCGGCCGTTTTTGGCGGCGCCGTGCCCGCCCGGCCGGGCGAGCCGGGCACCCGGACGGGCCGTAAGATCCTGCGGGCGCCGCTCAAGGGCCCCGCCTTTATGGATTGGTGCGTTGACCACAGGCCTGTGCGACACTGCTTGTGCTCCTCTTTGTTGTTTTTTTCGTTTTTTTGTGTCGCTGTGTTTTGGGGAGGAGTGTGTGACACGCGCGGACAGGTGACGGCCAGCAGCTGCGAGCGGCTCTCTCTTCGCTGCTGCTCGGTGAATTTTCTCAGAGGCTGCCGGCAGTGCCCAACAGTTTGCTTTTGGTTTGCAGGCACGGGCGCTGCTGTTCTCTGCTCTGGACCGTCGGTTGCGTTCTGACACGTCGACTGGCGACGGCTCGTCCGTGTCCTCTCCTGTGGCCGACGTTACTTTGGCTTGCGTCTCGCTGCTTGGGCTGGGCTTCTTCCTCATGTGTGCAATGGGCTCCACGTGTTTTATCTTGTTTTGTTGTGGCGGGCACAGGTACATGCCTGCCGGAGGCCCGGACAGCCACTTCCAGTCTGACAAGCGAATGCGGTGGAAGGCCAAGCAGGACGCGATGCGTGAGTCAGCCAAGGGGGGCGCCAAAGAGGAGGTGTGAGCTGGGCGCTGTCGTGGGCGCGATGACGTTTGTGTATGTGTTTTTTTGTGGGTGTGGCGTGCTTGTGAAGTTGCCTCTCGGCCCCCTTTCGCTGCGCTCTCCTGCTTTCTCTGTTCTGTGTGGGTGTCATCCCTGTATAGCTGTGCCGTGCTCGCTCGAGCTTGCCCCGATTCCTTGTCACCGGAGGTGCCTCGCTAACCGTGACCGTGCAGTACTGTGGTAGGGACTGATGGGGCTCGGGTGTTGATCGTGCGAACATGCTGTTCTCCCTTTACAGCCTGTTACGCACGCTCGATGTCAGACGTTCATCCTAGTCTGGCCGCTGGTCACTTGCTCGGCTTGGACGACCAAACGAGTGTGGAGATGCGTTCTTTTCGCAACACCCAAGCAGGAGATAACCCACAGACGGAACGCCAGACACTACGCGCTCTGTGCTATGCAAGGAAAGTCTACCCGAGAAATACAGAGACATCTCCGGCCACCGCGGATGGGCTGCGAGCACCAGCAAACCACCCGAAAAACAGCTCCGCAAAAACACACCAGAGCCCCCCTTCCAGAGGCCCACGAGATATCAACAAACATACGACAGCAACGGAGGGGAGGCAACAGCGCAAGCTACAAGACAAAACAATGGCAAATTGACGACGGATGACGCCTTACGCCGCCTGGTATGGCTCGTCGTAGCTCTGGTCTCCGTTCACCACCCCGCCTTCCGCGTACTCGTCTTCCTCCTCTTCTCCTTCTACGGTGGCCGCCTCGTACTGCTGCAACTCCGACACCAGGTCGTTCATGTTGGACTCGGCCTCGGTAAACTCCATCTCGTCCATTCCCTCGCCCGTGTACCAGTGGAGGAAGGCCTTGCGCTTGAACATAGCAGAGAAGTGGCTGCCGACGCGCTTGAAGATGTCCTGGATAGCTGTCGAGTTGCCAATGAAAGCCGCTGACATTGTCTCCCCCGTTGGCGCCACGTCGCAGACCGACGCCTTGATGGCGTTCGGGATCCAGTCAATAAACTGGCCGCTGTTCTTCGTCTGGATAGCGTCCATCTGCTCCTCCACCTCCTTGGTCGACACCTTGCCACGGAAGTACGCCGAGGCAGTCAGGTAACGCCCGTTCCGTGGGTCACAGTCCGCCATCATGTTCTTGGGGTCAAACATCTGCTTAGTCAGGTCCGCCACTGTCTTCGCACGGTACGCCGTCACGCCGTCGGCAGAAAGCGGTGCGTAGCCAATCATGAAGAAGTGCAACCGGGGGAAGGGTACCAGGTTCACCGCCAGCTTGCGAAGGTCAGAGTTGAGCTGCCCGGGGAAGCGCAGGGAGCTGGTGATGCCGGACATGACGCCAGACACGAGCTTGTTCAGGTCGGGGTAGGCAGGCTCCGGCTTCTTCAGAGTGTTGTAGCAAATGTTGTACAGCGCCTCGTTGTCAATGCAGAAGACCGCATCCGCATTCTCCACCAGCTGATGGACCGAAAGGGTGCAGTTGTACGGCTCCACAACGGTATCAGACACCTTCGGGCTGGGCATGACCGAGTAGGTGCACATCATGCGGTCGGGGAACTCCTCCCGGATCTTTGACACAAGGAGTGTGCCCATACCCGACCCGGTCCCACCACCGAGGGAGTGGGTCACCTGGAAGCCCTGCAGACAGTCGCAGCCCTCGGCCTCGCGGCGCACCACATCCAAGACCGAGTCGACCAGCTCCGCCCCCTCCGTGTAGTGGCCCTTGGCCCAGTTGTTGCCCGCACCAGACTGGCCTGCAACAAAATTGTCAGGCCGGTACAGACCCCCGTGCGGGCCCGCCTTGATCGTGTCGAGTACGCCAGGCTCCAAGTCGACCAGGACAGCGCGGGGCACATAGCGGCCACCCGATCCCTCGTTGTAGTACACCTCGGCACGGTCCAGCTGCAGATCACTGGTGCCAATGTAGGCACCGCTCGAGTCGATGCCGTGCTCCTCGGAAATCACTTCCCAGAACTTGGCACCGATCTGGTTGCCACACTGCCCGGCCTGGATATGCACAATCTCACGCATGGTGGCCGGCAGCACAGGGACACACACCAGATAGAGGAGGGGAGGAGAGGAAGGCGGGCGGGGGGGGGGGGGGGGGGGGGGGGGCAGAATCCCACGAACGCAAAAGAGGGCAGGAGGGTAAAGAGCAGGAGGTGGAAGGGGAAGGCAGATCGATGCGCCCCACCCACGGAGAAGGTGCGTGGGACACCAACACCGGGTGCGGACGCCCTCCCAAGGGTGCGCGAAGGCTGCGCAGGCACCGCGGCGCGTGCACGTGACGCGGTAAAGGCGGCGGTTCCGTCCCACCCACGTCGACGACAGCAAACAGACCACACGAACAGGCCGTCGAGCCGGATCGACGTGCCACGGTGTGAGGCACGTTTGGACGCACAACACCAAGCGGCGCCCACGCAACACTGGTTGGGTTGGCGAGCCAATGGGCGGTGTGCAGGGGCCGCTCGGAGAGGGGGCACCCCCGCCGGCGCGGCCGTCGAGGGTGGGCCCCGAGGCCGACGCAGCCTTGGCGCCACTTTTTTACACTCGTTCAAACACAGAGCACTGGTCGCTGTCAGACAAGACCGGCGTCAAGGACACTCCCTTGATTGAAATTGACACAAGTCGGGTCCACCCACTCTCTGAACCAGGACTGATCTGGATCTGATGAAGACCAGGTTGATATCCCAGTACAAGGACGGGAATCTAATCGCTGCCGACGCCGAAGTAAGGACCGGCGTTGTTGACCACATGCCAAGCTGCAAGTCCTCGGAGAAGACCACCACCTCAACTCTCCAGATCTTACTCCTGTGACGGTCTCGGGCTCAACGGCACCAAGCTGGTACGATGCTCTGATCGCGGCTGCTCCGCTTCATTCCTCTAAGTCTTTCACCTGGCGCTCCGGCCGTTTGGGTGTGGCTGGCCGGGGTGTGGCCGCAAGATTGGCTACCGCAGCCACCTGGGGCGCCACGAGCGAGACTTCCACGGGCTGGTGGGGGGGAAGTATGGACGCGGACGCCGTCACTACTGCCGTTGCTGCTGCTGGCACTGCCGCGACTGGAGAAGGGGGCGCTGCTGACGTCGGCACGGGCATTAGCGGCGGGGCGTAAACTGTACACGCAGCGCCGGGGGAAAAGGGCCAGCAACAGAAGAAATTGGGCCCTAGCCACAGGGTCACCAGCTGGGCTACGTTCGTGGACCCCCTTCCCTCCTCTTACCCCCCCTGCCTCTTCAGCTATGCCCATCCCCCCGTGCGCAGCTGTCCGTTCTCCTTTCTTCCCTCCCCTTCCTTCCTTATCACCCTCGCAGGTCCAGCGCGGGGTGGGTACTTCCCAGTCGCCGCAGAAGGGGTGACACGCTCTCTGGGCCAGCTCTGGGCCGCTCTTGACCCACTCCACTCACGCCGTTTTGAATATTCAAAACAAAATTACGCACATTTGCACGGTTTGCCAATGAACTGCTGTTGACGAGATAAATAATAGGAGTTGAACGTGTGTGCTGGCACGCGACGCAGCCCGAGCGCGCGCTGAGAGCGCTCTGGCCTGGGACCTCGAGAGCGCGTCCCGCGGCCGCCCGGGCGCCCGTCCCTTCACCCGCGCTTTGGCTTACTCGTGCGCCGTCGGACGGCGGGCGCCTTTGGCGTGGCTGTTGACGTCCCGCCACGGACTGGCGTCTCTGCCGTCGAATACTGCCACGTCGCCGCCTCTGCCACGGACCGCCATCGACTGAGTCTCTGTTGGCACCGCTTGGTGGCCGAGGGTGAACTCTGGGGGACGGGGCGCTGGCGGTGCGACCCCGCGCGGACTGTCAGACGGAGGGCTGGGGTGACGCTTGCGCCCGTGTTGGGTGGCCCGCGTTTTGTGCTCGAGGCTGGGCTTCAAGCGCGGCGGGTGGCGAGCTCTTCCCCCTGCTTTTCCGCTTTCTGTCTCTGTTGCTTGTCGCATGCCCACGACGCCGCGGGGGTTGGCCTGCCCCGATGGTGTCAAGCATGGCCACCCGCTCCTTCTTGCTGGTCCCCGAGGGTGAGCCGTCCCCGACCGCCCCTCTGACTGTATCTGATGTTCGTGGGAGGTTGCAGTCGTTGATAGATGGCAGCTACGGGCCAGTGGCGGGGCTGGACCTAGGCGGCGCCGCCTACACCTACGACGCTGCGGCTGAGATGGATGCCCTCCTGGCCCGCGCCGCGGAGGCAGGCTCCCTCACCGGCATCCAGTCTGTGTCGCTTGCTCGCATCATCTCCACCCCTGCATCATCTACCGCGGACGCCTCCACCCACAACGACGCCCTCAACGCATTTACGGTGCTCGTCGATGCGGTTACCCAGAGGGTGCCGACGTTCCTTGCCCTCGATGTGAGTGACAACCACCTCGAGGCTATGGGCGCATCGCGGGTGGTGGACCTCCTCTCTGGGAAGGGCCCGAGCCTCCACGACGGCCTGTTTTGCCGCTGCGCGCTGGACGCAGCGGCCGGGCGGCTGCTGCTGCCGACGCTGATGCCTCCGTCGAGCGCACCCTCGTGGTCCACCACCCCGCTTCGGGTGTTGCGGCTGGATGGCAACCCACTGGGCGACGCGGGCGCCGCTGACGTGGCGGCACTGTTGGCGAGGAGTCCGGCGCTCCTCGAGCTGAGCGCATCGGGCTGCGGCTTGAGCGCCCGCGGCGTCTCGGCGTTGGCCGCGGGGATGCGCAAGGGGCCCGTCAAGCGGCTGACGTCGCTCACCCTGTCTCACAACGACCTCGGCGGTGGGGGAAGGGCCGGGGAAGCCCCCGACGACTCGGACAACGACGAGCTCCCATCTGCCGACGTGATGGACCAATGCCTCGCCGACGCGCTGGCAGAGAACCCCGACCTCCGCTCGCTGGACCTGTCGCACATGCAGCTGGGGCGCCAGCCCGCGGCGTGCGCGGAGGTGCTGTCTACCGTTGGCACCTGCTGCCGCGCACTGACTGCGTTCAACGTGGCCGCCAATCGGCTGCCGTTGTCCATGGGACAAGCCCTGGGCGCTGCGGTATCCCCTCAGCCGCAGTTGAGCGCCCTTGTTGCCTCCCACAACCCGCGGCTGGGCTCAGCAGGCGTGGCGGCGGTGGTGGCCAACCTGACGGCCGCCACCCACGGCCGGCTGCAGACGGTGGACCTGGCAGATAGCGGCTGTGGCCCGCTCGGTGCACTCGCCGCCGCTGCCGCCGCGGCTCGCTTGCCCGCCATCCTGTCCTTGTCCCTCGACTATGGCGCCGTCGCGGCGCCGCTGGTACCGGTCATTGAAGCGGCCGTGCCGACCGTTTCTTTGTCGTTCAACACCGTCCCCGATGGGTGTGACTGGGCGGGGGTGGACGACCTGCGGCGGGAGCGCGGCGTGACGGAAGCAGAGGTGACGCGGGTGACGACGGCGCTCGCCGACGTGGACCTGTCCTTCCTTCTCAACGCGGGTGGCAGCGGCGGTGGGAGTGCCGGTGGCAGCACGGACGGCGGCACGGCGGAGGCCACCCGCGACACGCCGAGTGCGGCGGCCAGCCCCCTCGACGGGCGGGCCGACCGGGGGCGCCGGCGGCTCAGTGGCGCCAATGGCGTCGGCGCCCGTGCGGCGGCGATTGACTCGGCCGCCGCGGCAGCGGCGCCGTCTCAGGGTCAGCCAACCCCCTTTCAACGGCGCCCCGCGCCGTACAAGCCGCCCGCTGCGGCGTTTGAGGCGCTTCCCGTGGCGGACCGCGACGGCGCGCTGTCGGCGGCCTCCCCGGCCGGCTCGTCGCCGTTTGTGGTCGGCCGGTCCTCGCCACCTCTGCTGGCGTCCGTCGGCCCCGCCGTTCGAGGCGGGCGCGGCGGCGGCGTCGACGGCGGCGTCGACGGCGGCGGCACCGTCGTCGGCGCGTCGACGGCGGGCGGCGAGGCAGGCACCGCCGCCGCGGCGGCTGGCGTGGACCGCAGCGACAGTCGGTCGCGCCTGTCGGACATTAGCCGGCGGGTGCGGGGGCGGCTCGGCGCCGTGGCGGGCTCGCCCTCCCCGGGGGGGGCCCCCGCCGCGGCGGCCGCGGGCGCTGCCACCCCGCCACCGCCGCGCGGCGGCGGCGCCACCGCCGCGTCGGCGGCGGCGGCGGCAGACGGGCGTGCCGCCGCGGCGGCGGCGGCGGCTCTCGCCGACGCGGCGGGCGCGGTCGCGGCGGCGGCGCCGCCGCCGGCGGTGGCGGACGTACAGCGGCAGCGCTGCCGCCAGCCGTCGCTGTCGCTGGCGCCGGCCGGCCCACCGGCGGCGGCCGCCGCCAATGGCCGGGCCACCATCGCGGGGGATGAGCGGCAGGCGCTGCTGGCACCGGCCGTCGGCGATGGCGGCGGCGGCGGTGGCGGCCGCGGCCGCGGCGCCCGCGCCACCGACGAGGCCGCGCGGTCGGCGGGTGCGGCTGCCCTAGCGGCAGCCGCGGCTGCCCCGGCAGCCGGTGCGGCGTCGCCGGCCGCCGCGGCCGCGGACGCGGCCGCCGCGGCCGCCGTGGCGGCTGCCCCGCCGAGGGGACCCCGCGGGGACCCCGCGGCGCTTGGCGCGGCCGCGGCCGCCGGCCAGGGCCGGCGGCGGGTGGCGCCGACGGGCGCCGCGTGGGACGCGCCGCCCGCCACTGGCGGCCCGCGCGTGCCGCCCGAGGAGATCAAGACGGGGATGGCGCTGACGTGCTTCTCGGCGACCATCGCGCTGGCGGGCTTTTTGCTCCTCGTCATGATGTGGGTGAACCACGTCATATGGGATAAGCGCGTGTTCATTGACAAGCACTTGTAGCTGTGGAAGCAGGAGGGTGGCGGGGGGGGGGGGGGGAGGAGGAAGGGGGGGGGGGAAGGCGGGGGGCGAGGCACGAACCGATCAGGGGCCGCTGCTGGGCTTGGCGCATGTTGTTGAGCGTTGTCATCTCTTCTCTTCGTGGATGGGTCGTTGCTCTGTACTGTTTCCTTTCAGCCTGCTCATTCACAACTTCTCTGCCTGCTTGTTGCTCTAACAGGAGAGCTCCCCCGCCCAGTCGCAACGCCCAGTCGCCGGAAAAAGTGAGCGGGAGGCCAGCAGCACAATCGCGACCGAGGCAGACCAGCCGACGCACGCCGACGGCGACGGCGCATGCCCCCACCCGTCACACGTCCATGTACTCAAAGTCGTGGCCGCCCACCAGCCGGGAGCCGTCGACCTGCACCACCACCTTGCCGCGGCCCGGCGGCATGACGCAGCTCAGCTCGTGGTCGCTCTCGACCTTGACGCCCGTGCACGCCGCCCGCGCCGCGCCAACGGTCACCGCCTTGGCCTTGCGCAGGTGGTGCCCCCACACGCGGACGCGGTACCCCCCGCCGCGGCGCCCGCGGCCCGGGTTGACGCTCACCACCGTCGGCCCGCCGCGGACGTCGCGCCAGTGCACCCGCGGCGCGAGCACCGACACGCGCCCCTGCTGCACGAGCGGCATGACGACCGCGCCCGCGGGGCTGACCGCGACGGCCAGCCCGCCGTGGGCGGCGAGCACGTTGACTGACGCGACGCGCGTCCCGTCGGCCGACAGGCGGGCCAGGTGCAGGCGGCCGTCGCCGCTGCCGCCGGCAAACTTGGAGAGGAGCAGCGCGCCCTTGATGCCCCCGTTGAACACGTTGGACCGCACCTCGGCGAGGCCGTTGGTGGACGGCGTCAGCAGGGCCAGGGGGGGGGGGGCCAGCGCGGACTTTTTGGTCGGCGCCACGTACGCGCACTGCTTGCGTGCCAGGTTGGGGTGGCCGTGGAAGGAGCCGCGCGTCAGGCGCAGCAGCTTGTCGGTATTGACGGCCATCTCATCCTTGGCCGTCGTTGTGCACGACGTGCGTACCCGCCCAAAGCCGGGGTTGGGGCCTACGTAGCGCCAAACGCACAGACAGACAACCGACAACAGCGGTGAGAAATAGGGCAGAGGTGCAGCCATAGGTGTGCGTAGCGAGGTCAGTATCGCTCTCCCCGTGTTTCCAGCACCACCCGTGAGGCCAGGTACGACCACACGCATGGCGCGCGGTCCCACCGCTCCGCCCCCCAACACCTCACGGCGCCCTGCAACACCCCTTCCCCCCCCCCCCCCGGGGTCGCGGCGGTCTTAGAGGCCACGCGCAAGGCCCGCCCCCAACCGCCCCGCAGCCGTACCATTGTCCGTCGCGTAGATCTGCCCGTTGGAGTGCGGCAGCACGGTGAGCGAGTTGCGGAGGCCGCTCGCAAACACCGACACGTCCCGCCCGCCCGTCTGCACCGCCGTCGCCGGGTTGGTGGTCGAGTAGGTGATCGCGCCGTCAAAGGCGGCGCCCTTGCTCGTCCGTGCGAGCAGCGACGCGGCCGACAGGACGCTCTCGGGGGCGTTTTCAAACGCCTTGGCCGGCACGCCCGCGTTGGTCGTCCCTCCCACCTGGATGAGCAGGTCCCCGCGGCGCGTCGTAAACGCGAGCCCATTGACCGAGTGGTCGTGGTCCGACACGGGCAGCCCCGACACGACGGTGGCGGCCTTTTTCAAGCACCGCCCCGCCACGGGCGGCACCGCCACAAACGCCTCGACGGCGCCATTGTGCCAGCCGCTGTGCCGCGGCAGCCGCCGGTCGCGCCCCCAGTAGAGGGTGCTCGTCGACACGTAGACGCGCACCGCGGCGGCCGCCACCCAGTCGGCGGGGTTAAACGCGATGCCGAGGATGGTCCGGTGGGGCCCCACCGGCCCCGACCCACACCACGACCGCACCACGTTGGTCGCGTGGTCCACGTCCGCGGCGATGATGCCCCGCGTGAGGGTGCCCAGGTACAGCCGCCCGTCGGGGCCGTACGCGATCGACGTGACCGACGGGGCCGCCCACGGGCGGCCGCCGCGCAGCCGCAGCGGCGCGGCGGGCGCAAAGCGCGGGGTGGTGTCGCCGCCCTCGGCGGCGCCGCGGACGCGGAACGGCACGCCGTTGGTGGACCGCCCGTTGGCGGACCGCACCGTCACGGTGACGGTGCCCGCCACGCCGGGCGGCACGCGCACAAACATCGTGTCGGGCGTGGTGGTGCCCGTGTCGTCCTCGACGGTTGCCGCGCGGGCGGCGCCAAAGTAGGCGGCCTCGCCGCGGCGGAACGCCGCGCCCGTGATCTTGACCACATCGTACGGCCGCCCGACGGACGTGGACAGGTAGTGGATGGTCGGCACGACCGCGCCGTCGCGGTAGAGGAGGGACCGCCACCGGTGCGGGGTGGCGGCGTCGACGCCGAGGCGTAGCCGCGACGCCCCGCCGGGCGGCTTGACGTAGGTGAGGAGGAGCCGGTGGCGGCCGCGCTTGAGGTACACGCCCGCCGTGTGGGTGCGCGCCGGCCCCGCCACGCCACGGGCGTGGATGACCTGCTTGCCGCCCACCGCCATCGCGACGCCGCCGGCGGCGAGCAGCCGGAACGTGTGCACGCGGGCCGCGTCGGCCACAAAGTAGCCGGTGCAGCGGACGCCGACGGCGGCGCCCGCAAACGGGACGGGCAGCCGCCACAGGTTGACCGACGTCACCCGCCGCGCCCAGCTGGCCGCCGGCCGCGACAGGCGTGGCCAGACGGGCGGCGGCGACGCGGCGCCGCGGGCGGGGGCTTTTTGAAAGGTGCACCACAGGCCCTGCGTGACGCTGTCGCTGACCGTCACCGTCGTTGCCGTCGACGAGACGGCGCCGAGGGAATCCCGCACCGTCAGCAGGATGGGCGTGACGCCCAGCGGGAAGCGCATGGCACAGACGGGCGCGCGGCACAGCGACCGGCCGTTGCGGCGGTTGCTCCACAGGTACGACACGAGCCGGCCGGCGCGCTTGGTGCGGCCGTCCCAGTGCGAGTGGGAGCCCCGCCCGTCGAGCCGCACCGTCGTGTGGCCGTCGCCCGTGTAGTCATACTCGGCGTACGGGCCGCCGGTGACGGCGTGCGCGAGGTGCGGCGCGCCCGGCGGGGCGGTCGGCGCGGGCGCCAGCGGCAGGCCGTCGGCCACGCGGCCGCCCTCCACCTTGACAATCAGCCCCGACACGATCGCGTCGCCGCGGACGCTGCGAAAGGCAACGACGAGGCGGCCTTCCGCGCCGACCGTCACGGGCGGCGTGTACAGGTACAGGGACGCGCGACGGCCGACGCGGCGGTACACGTCGACACCCGCGTGGACCGTCTTGAGGTGCGCCCCGTCACGACCCATGAGCACGTTGTACACGCGGCGGCCGGCGCCAAAGGCGGGCGCCCACGTCTCGGCCGCCATCACCGCCACGCTCGCCCGCACGCCCGGCCGCATGGGCAGGACGTACGAAAAGGAGCGGCCGTAGCGGGCGGTGCGGAGCACCGCGTCATCCTTTGTGCGGGCAATCGGCGTGGCGGCGGCCACCGACGACACGCGGCCGCCGTGGAACCACGCGTCGGGCGTCCAGCCGTCGGCGCCCGCGTCGGCGCCGCCGGCGTTGATGCGGAGGACGGTGGCGCCCCACTCGACGGGCCGCGCCGCGGCGGCACCGCGCGACGGCGCCGCGGCGGCGACGGCCACGGCCGCGGCGACGGCGGCGAGGAGCCGCCAGCCGCGGCGGCGGCGGCGGCACGCGGCGGGCGGCCGGGATGGATCGCGTGGCCCGTTGGGCGGCACGGACGGGGCCATGGCGGGAGGGGGGGGGGGGACGCCGCCAACAGGGGGCGGGCAGCAGCCACCGTGGACGGCGACGGCGGTTCACTGCGAGGGGGGCGGGCACCCGCCAAGGTCGGCGGGCCGCCTCCTGCGGGACGTTGGGTATTCTTGAATGGCGTGCGTGCCGCCACGGCGCCGGCCAAAACGACGCAATGGACCCCCTGCCGAGGGACCGCCGCCGGGAATGCGCGCGGGCACGGGGAGTCGGCGGCAGGTGGGCGCCCTCGGGCCAGGTTAGGCGGCATCAGCGACCCGGCTGGGCGTGGCCGCGGCGTGGCCAGCGCCCGCGTGCCCGCTGCTCGGCATCGTCCGCAAAGGTGGCGAGAGGAGCGTCCGGTCAGCGTTTCAAAAAAAGATGCTGTCATGGCGGCCGCGGCAGTCAGTAGCGATCCGTAGCCATTGGGCCGCGTGGACCCCCCCCTCCGCGGGTGCCACGGCAAGCCTTGGCATGCGCTACAGCCAGGCATGGGGCATCTGAGGCAGCATGCGGCAACATGGCGCAAGAAAGGGCGGCGTCTTCTGCGGACACCCGGTCGCTCGTACCCGCATCGTCTGCATCCACGTCCCCCCCCTGGTTGCGGTGAGGGATCACGTAGCTGCCCCGCGCGGCGTGCGATCGGAAGGGACGGTGCGTTGCACGTTCGTCCGTGGAGACAGCGGCGGGGGTGTAAACACGAGTGGAGCGGAGGGGGCGGGGTGGAATCGGCCGCGTGGGGAACACGGCGGGTATTGCACGTGGGGAGGGCAGGAACCGCTGCGTCGTCCGATCCTCGTGGGCGGCTGTAAGCATGTCCTCCATGTGCCAGGCCCGCGCTCCAATGTCAACAGCTCTGGACGACGGTGCACGTACGCACGTTGGCAGCGCGCTGCGGGAATCGGTGGACCAATCAGGCGGGCCATCGTGGGCCCGGCGCGGTCGGCAGTCTTCTACCCTGCTGGCTTGGAATCCCGTCATGCTGTCCAGATACAGTCCGTAGTGGCCAAAGGACCTCAGAAAAACTTGCGTGCAGTCGATCACCAATTAATGAAGTTGCCGTCCGCGTCTCGTGGTGCGCGCGGGTGACGTGATCCGCCACCTTGCTGCGCACGCCCACCTGTCCTGGCGACCCGCAACCGATCAACCTTGGCCTGCCCGGCCTCGGCTGCAGTGCCCTCGTCTTGGGGCGGATGCGTCGCCGTCATGGGCAGCTATCGGGACCTACTGTCCGATGCTCTCGATGGCCTAGCGTCGGCGGCAGTCGGGCAGCGGCAGCCGCTCCCGCGGCGAGGGCAGCAGACGCGGGCGGCGGAGGACGGCGGCGGCCACCGCCGTTGCCGCCGCGATGGCGGTGGCGGCCACGGAGGCAGGCGCAGTGGTGGCGGGAGGCGGCAGCCGCTGCCGCTGCGGGGGCAGCGGCGGCAGGGAGCGGCGGCGGTGGCGGGGGTAACAGCGGCGGTGGGCGGCGGCGGCGGAGGCAGCGGGGGCCGCGGCGGCGGGGGGCGACGGCGCCGGTCGGCGCTGCCGTGGCGGGCGAAGCGGCGGCGGCCGGAAAAGACGGCGGCGGTGGCAGCGGCAGCCGGGGCGGCAGCCACCCGGCAGGGGCGGCGGTGGCGGGGGCGGCTGCCGGATCGGCAGTCTGCCGGCCGCCGGCCGGACAGACCGCAGCCGGCGGAAGCCCGCGAGCGGCGGCAGCCAGCAGGCGGCGGCAGCCCGCGAGCGGCGGCAGCCCCCGGGCGGCGGCCGGGCGCGGCGGCAGCGGCGGCAGCTGCAGCCGGGGCGGCAGCTAGCCGGCGGGCATGCGTCGGGACCATCGGCAGGGACCCCCGGCGTCCCCCGATGCGGGAGCGGCGGGCGCTTCTCTCCTCTCCTGGTCCCCTCTCCTGGTCCTGTCCCTCCCGCCAGCCAGTGCCGAGGAGCCCCCGCCCCCACCTGCTCCCACAGGGCACGACAGGCCCCGAGTCGGCGACTTGGGCGGTGCGAGCCTCGGTGCAGCCAATGTGGCTGGGGGGGGGGGGGGGGGGGTGTCCAGAGAGGAGAGGGTGCCGCCGGGGTCTCGTGAGTTCGGCTTCTCGTTCCGGGGACCCGCCCAAGGCCGTCTACAACACGCGCCTCAGCGTTTCTTTTCTCCTGGAGGTCGTCAATCGGAAGGCGTTGGCGCCGAGAGTGAACAGCGCAGCCGGCGAGAGGTTGCAGAGAGCCGCGGTCGTGGACGAGGACATCTACGCGTCTCTCCAAGGCGTCAGTGCTGCACTGGAGACTGGTTTCGCCCCCGTCGCCTGGGAGCGGTTCGTATTCTCAGGGCTCACGGCGGTGAGTCAGGCGCGGCGCGTTTGCTCCCAGAAGCTCGGCAAGCTTGGGCGGGATGGGCGCGAGCAGCGACCACTGGACCGGTTCACCCTCCTCGACTTGTTTCCCGCTTCTGCACCATATGTGAGCAGCGTAGCCTGGCTTGAAGATGCCACAGTCGATGCATTACGTGCGTTTGCCGGCTTCCGTCCCTTTAGCTCCTTCAGCTCGCTGCTGGACAAGAATGACGAGGAGTTGGTGAGCTTTGTGTGGCAGGCGGACAAGACGAACTTCCCCGCTGTGGACGGCGTTCTATTCTACCTATGTACTGGATGCGAGGCTCGGCCTGGACCCCGCCGCGGGCAACTCGTCGTCGTCTTCCTACAGGTGAAGAACAAAGAGAACGTGACCGTGAAGGACGTCATCGACAGCGCCCGTACAGCCTCAGAGTTCTTCAAGGCTGCCGCTGATGACCCGTCCTGGACATCCCGGTGTGCTTTTGTTGTTCTCTCTTGCCAAAAGCAGACCCTGCACCAGAATGTGGACCTGGGTGCGACAGATCTTCCTGTTCTAGTCGTCGACGAAGCAGGACTGCAAGCTACCTTTGGGCCCGGTCTTCACGCACTCATCCGCTCGTCTGCCATTGCTTTTGGAACGCAAGTGATTGACCTGACGCGTGCGGAGTTCTCGGAATGGCAATCGTAAAGGCTTCCCGTTGAAGCGCGGGGTTGTACAGGACAGTGGCAGCGATGGAAGATGGCTGGAGCTCGGGGGGATGGGACTGTGTGGGCAGCAGCAGGAAGGTGGACGCGGCTCTTGGAGGGGGGGACGCGGCTCCTGTTCCACGGGAAGCCCGTGCGCTGCCTGTTGCTTTGCCGCCCTGCCTCCTCTGCCCCGGTCGCCCGTCTATGGCGGAGCGGCCAGGCCGCTGCATGCCCAATCTACTTATCGGTCGCACCGGGTGATCTCCTCACACCGATGGCCGCTGTTGAGTGCCTAGCCCGCCGTCCCCGCCACGTGACCAGCCCGCCATTCCGCCCCTCCACCGTCGCCCCGCACCCCCCCCTCCCCCCCCACCCCCACGACCGCTGCGCCGACGCCAACGCAAGGGTCACCAGCAGCCTGTTCGCATGGACGCAGCCCCGTCGCTCTGCCGGCCACTGACAGCGATGCACGTCATGGCGTCGCAGTGGCGGTCGACGCTCCCCTCCCACCTTCCACCACTTCTCTCAAACGGGGGCGGCGGTGGCGGCGGCGGCGGCTGCAGTGGCGGCAGTGGCGGTGGTGCCCGCCCGGGCGGGTGGGCGGGTTGGCAGGCGGCGCACGGTGGCTGCTCTTGTCCTGTCGCCGCCCTCGCTGTTTTTTTGTTTTTTTTTTCACGGGCCGCAATCCGTTGCGTCCAACGTGCTCCCCCCCAATGCCCATCCGAACGCACTACGTTTCCACCCGCCGTCGGGCGAGCAGCCACAAGCCACACGCGCGGGGCTCTGCGGTGCGTCTCGACAGCGCTCGGGCTTGCAGCGGGCGCCGTTCCTGGTCCAAAGACGGGGAGCGCGAGGGGCGACGGCGCAGTCGTCCTCCCGTTCACCCACCCCCCTTCTGCGCGTGGCAAGGCAGCCTTTGGGCGAGGTTCTTTGTGCGTGTGCAGATCGCATGGCGCGTGACGCTATCTGCGCTGTGAAGCGCAGCGGACGACAGCTGCTACAGACTTGTCGGGACACGTAGCGGTTCTGCGATTGGCCAGTACTTACAAGCGCGGTCGCCACGATCCATTGTGTTGCCCTGGCTCTCACAGCATCTCAGGTCGTAACGTGCATGGCAAGTCTTGCGTTAATTTGTTTAAATTGAGCGCAACGGTCACAACCCGTCACCCAACTCAAATCGTCTTGTACTTCTCCCTCCGGCAGATTGGCCGGCCCCCCATCACAGAGCCGCTTCGAAGTAGTCAGGTGGCGTCCAGTCGGGACCCGAGCGCCACCCAACTGCCATGCGCCCGCCCTTGCGTTTTTGCGTGCTCACGCCCACTCTCACTGGCAGCCATGACCGCGGGTGTCACGATTGCGCCCCTGCGTGTGACGCGCGCCGTGGCGGCGCGCGTCGCTCGCCCGCCGCCCCAGACTGTGGGTGTGGACGGGTGCGGCGGCCGTGGTGGCCAACAGGGCTGTAGGCACAGCGGCCGTCGTTGGTGACGGCAGCGTGGCCGGCGGTGTGGCGTCGGCGTTGACGGCGGAGGGACGGCGGCTGCAGCAGCGGCTGTCTGCCCCCCTCCGTCCTGCTTTCCCCCCGCTCTTTCCCCTCCCCCCCCCCCCCGGTCCCCCTTCCCTCCCCATCTCCCCCCCCTACTCTCTTGTCGAGCCCGGTAGCGGCTACCGGGCCGGTCTGGGATGAGCGCCGCACCCACTGGCCTGGGCACTGACGGTGCCGGGGGCGGCGGCGGTGGCGGCGGCGGCGGCGGTGGCGGCGGCGGCGGTGGCGGCGGCGGCGGCGGCGGCGATGGCGGCGGCGATGGCGGCGTCTGGACCGACGTGCGGCTGCGGCGGCTGGTCATGCTCGGCCCGTCGGTGGTGGGCAAGTCGGCCGTGACCATCCGGTTTTGTGAGAACACGTTTGTGGCCGCCCACCTGCCTACGATCGAGGACACCTACCACGCGTCGGCTGAGGTGGATGACCAGCGGTACGCGTGTGAGGTGAAGGACACTGCAGGGCAGGATGAGCTGTCGCTCTTTGCCGCCCAGTCGTCGATTGGCGTCCACGGCTACGTGCTGCTCTACTCGGTCACGGATGAGATGTCGTTTGAGGCCATCAAGACCATCAATCGGCAGCTGCTTTTGACACTGGGTACGTGGCTGTCGTCGCCCCGTGGGTGCCGGGCGCGGTGGGTGCGCTGCGCGCTCGTGTCCCCATGCAGGGGGGTTGCGCCGTCCTTGCGTTTGGCGGCTTGCACGCGCCGCGGCATGTCCTCTTACTCTTGCCGTTTTGTGTTGCGCTCTTGGCATCCAACGTGCGTCTGGGGGTAAGCGTTACGGGAGAGGGTGGTCAGGGAAGGCCATGCGGGGCTGTACCACGGCGGTACTGACAATTGCTCTTGGGGGTACACGCCACCCTTCTCGTGTTCTGTATCCCCTTGCTTTGCGTGACGTCTTGCGTTTGCGGTGGGTTCATGCGAATCCCAGGGAGCAACTCTGTCCCGCGCGTCCTCGTCGGCAACCAAATCGATTTGGAGGACGACCGGGAGGTGAGCTACGAGGCTGGAGAGGACCTGGCCGCGGAGTTGAACTGCCCGTTTGTGGAGTGCTCTGCCCTCACCGGCCAGAACGTTACGGACGTCTTCCACTGCCTCCTCCGCGCTATTGATGGCCAGATGATGCCGGCAGAGGAGGTGGTGGCGGAGCCACAGGCGGAGTCTCAGCCGCAAGGGCAGCTCAGCGGCCAAAACCAACTGCACTGTGTAATCTCTTGACGCCCAGGACGTCTCTCCCTCGCGGGTCGCTGGCTCCTGCGAGCGCTCGGCCGGCCGTTGCTTATTCTTGATTGTACCTTTGCGTGTCGTTTTTTGTCCTTCCGTTTGCCATTTGGTCCTCTTGTCCGTCTCGCCTTGTGTGTCGTATTCTTCTTGTCGCCTTTTGTCATGTTTCTCTCCCTCATGCCTCTTCCGCTTGGGTCTGTACATGTGGTTTGTTGGGTCTTTTCTTTTCCGCTGGTTCTTCTCTGGTCTTTCTTTCTCTTATTCGCGACCGCTCCAGCCGGTCGCCCCTTGGCCAGCGTCGTCGTCTTTTTGGCTGCGTTTTCGGAGCACACCTGCTCGCATTTTTCGACGCCCGCCTTCTCCGGTCCTTACCTCTTCCTTTTTCCGCCTGGTGCGCGCTTTCCACCCGGTCACGCGGACGTTGTGCCGCCTGCGTTGGTGCGTGACGCACGGCTCCCCGCGATGGCAGCGGCCACCTGCGCGTGCAGGGTATACGGGGTGTGGGGGCTCGGGACGGCGTGACCTGCCCACTGGATCCACGGTGGCAGGCCCGCCCGTATGCCAGCAGCGCGCGCCGGGGACCTCGGCACCAATGGCCAGCGGCGTTCGTTCCGCACAGGCACCCGCCGCCGCGTGCCGCCGTGGGGCGGGCGCCCGGCGGCGACCAGGCACTGGTGGGCCGCGGGCGGTGGCCCGCGCCGGCCCGCCGCCCCCCCGCGCGGGGTCACGTGCCGAGCCCAGCCAGCAGCGCCGCGGCCAGCCCGCCCGCGCCGAGCACCAAGTTATCAATCTGCCCCGTCACCGCCTCGAGCGCCGACACCCAGCCCATCACGGCGGCCCAGCGGCCTAGGTCGGCCGCCCAGCGCCCCCCCCCCCCGCCGCCGTCGGCGCCCCCCCCGCCACTCGCAGCGGCCGCCGCCACCCACACCGCGCATACGCCCGTCGCGGCGGCCCAGCCGGCGACGCTCCCCTCCACGCTCCGCGCCGAGCCCGGCGCCCAGCGGTGGCGCCCCCACCGGACGCCCACCACCGCGGCGGCGGCGTCGCCAACGCCAACGGCGGCGACGCCGACGACGGCAACGCCCGCGGCGCCCCCCCCCGCGGGCGGCGGCAGGCGCAGCCACAGGGGCAGCACGCACCCGACGAGGAGGGTCATGTGGGTGGTCACCACCGCCCCCGCGTCGCGGTCGTCGAGGAGGCCCGCGGCGGCGCGGGTGAGGGCGCCGCCGGGGGGCACCCCCGCCGCCCGCGCCGCCTCCATGGCGAGAAAGAGGGCCAGCGCCACCGCCGACGCGACGGCAAGGAGGTGCGGCGTTGCGGCCAGCGCGGGGAAAAAGAGGGCGACCGCGAGGAGGTGGTAGGCCTTGCGACCGACCACCCGCGCCGCCCGGCTGCGGTGACCGCCCGTAGCGGTGGCGGCAGTGGTAGCAGAGGCGGCGGTGACGGCGGCGGTGGCGGCGGCGGCGGGTGGGGCGGGGGCACCCCCATTCCCCCCCCGCGACCGGCCGCGCGACGCGGCGGCGGCGACATCCGCAGCGACCGCCAGCACCGCCGCCCAGTAGAAGAGCATCGCCGCGTGGCCACGCGGGACGACCAGGAACGCCGCCACCGCCCCCACCGGCAGCCGGGTGCCGAGCACAGCGCCCAGCCACGCGGTGGGGATGGCGACCAGCGCGGCAAGGCCCGCATACCAGGTCACCACCCACCCGCGCGGCGCCGCCCCACCCGGCCACCCACCGCCGCCGCCGCCGCCGCCGCCGCCGCCACCCCGCACGCGCGGCTGGGCGGCGACGCCCGCACCGGCCGCGCGCGCCCACCAGCGCCTGCCGGCGGCACTGGCCGGGATGCCCACCGCGCCGACCAGCAGCGCCGCCGCCAGCGCCGCGGTGACCAGCGCGTCGGCCAGGACGGGCACGCCCAGCGGGGCACCGCCGCCGGTGACGCCGTCAACGCCGTCCGTGGCGGCGGCGGCGGCGGCGGCGGCGGCGGCGGCGGCGCCACCGCGGCCGCCCGCCACCCGGCGCGCCACGCCGGCGACGCCGTGGGCAACCGCCGCCGCCTCGGCGAGCGTCAAGCTGCCGCCCCACGCGGCCAGCGCCGCCCGCACCGCCGCGGCGGTGCCCACCGCCGCCGCCGCATCCGCGGCGCCCCAGCCCCACCCGCCGCCGCCGCCGCCGCCGCCGCCGCCGCCGCCGCCAGCAGCCGTCACCACGGCGGCGGCGACGCCCGCGGCGGCGGCGGCGACGCCCGCCGCCTCGACCGCCCACGCGCGGCGCCAGCGGGGCGGCGCCGCGCCATAGGCGAGCGCGTACCAGCCGCCCGCGGCGGCGGCGCGGCGCGCGGCGGGCGCCGCGGCGGCGGCGGCGAGGAGGGCGGGGAGGAGGGCGGCGGGCGCCAGGCCGAGCGCGTCGGCGGGGTGGGCGCCGCCGCGGCGGGTGCCGGGGGGGGGGTGAAGACCGCGTCCCGGCGGGGGGGGCGGCCGCACCCGCCGAGCTGCGCGGCGGTCGCGGCGACCGCCGCGGCGGTGAGGGGGAGGAGGCCGGCCGGGGGGGCGCGGCCGGTCGCGGCGAGCGCCACCGCCAGGGCGGCGTAGAGGGCGGCCTCGGCGGCGACGGCCAGGGGGAATGGGGGGGGGGCGGGGGGAGCATCGTGACGGGAAGAGAGGGGGAAAGAAAGGGTCGGGCTCCGGTAAGCCCACACCCGCTCGGCCCGTCCGTCCCGCCGCCGCCGAGCCGTGAACGACGCGGCCGACAAATGGCGACAGCCGTCGCCCAACTTTCGTCGCAGATGCCACGTGGCAGCCACGCCCTCGATGGGGTCCGGATGAAAAGGAAGAACCCGACGCGGCGGGGAGCCCCCGCGCGCCGCGGCGGCCACCACCGACCGCCGTGGGCCTCGCGGGACGCACAGCCGTCCTCGCCCGCGCCGTGGTGGACCACCCCCCCCCCCCCCCCCCCCCCCGCCCCTCCATCCCCCGGCGGTGCATCCGCCCTCCCCAAGCGTCCCGCCTCCCGCCGTCTTTGTTTTTTTTTTTTTTCCTCCCCCGCTGCCGCCTTGCCGCGTGGGGCGTGCGCCCACGGGCGCGCGTCGGTCTCTGCCCAGGGGGCGGACGCTCGGCGGGGAGTCGGGCGGCGCGGGCGGCGGGGGGGGTCGCACGCCCGGCGGTGCGCCGCGGTCTGTTGCCGCGGCGGGGGTGCCCCGCGCGCCGCGTGGGGCAGAGGTGGTGCGGGGGGCGGGGAGCGCCTGCCGCCGCGGCGCGGCGCCCGTTGTTTGTTTTTTCTTTTTTCCTTTTTTTTTTTTTTTTTTCTTGGCCCCCGCTGCTGGTGGCCATGGCGCCGCCGCCCCCGCGGTCGCCGCCGCCCCCCGCGCGGCCGCCGCCGCCGCCGCCGCCCCCCCCCCTCCCCCTCCACGACATCCTCGCACGGGCGGCGGCGGCGGCGGCGGCGGCGGCGGCGGCGCCACCGCTGCTGGCACCCGCCGGGGGGGTGGGGCTCCCGCCGCCGCTGTCGCCGCTGTCGCCGCCGCCGCCGCCGCCGCCGCCGCCGCCGCCGCCGCCGCCGCCGCCGCCGCCGCCCGTCCCGCACGTGCGGCAGCGCTTCTCGTGGGACTGTGGGCTGGCGTGCGCCGAGATGGTCATCCTCACCGCCCGGCTGCAGGCGGCCGCCGCCGCCGACGCGGCCGCCGCCGCCGCCGCCGCCGCCGCCGCCGCCGCCCCACGAGGCGCCCCCCCCCCGCCGCCGTCGCTGCCGCCGCGGCGGCGGCCGCCGCCGCCGCACCCCCCCCCCCGCGGCGCCCGTCATTGCCGGCGCGCTGCGGTCGCTCGCCGCCACCCGCTCCGTCTGGTCCATTGACGTGGCCACCGCGCTCGCGCAGTTCCCCGGCCCGCCGCGCGTCGCGCCGACGCTCTACACCGTCCGCGCCGGGGTGCGCCCCGACTACGCGGGCGAGCGGTTCTACTCGCGGCACCTGGCGGCGGACGCGGGGCGGGTGGTGGGGCGGTTTGACGCGGCCGCCGCGGCGGGCGTCGCGGTCGTCCTGGGGCACATCCGCCGGGGGGTGCTCGCCGCGGCGGTCGGCCGGGGGGTGCTGGCGGTGGTGCTGGTGGATAAGCGCCTGATGCGGTGTGTCGAGTGCTCGCGGGGGTGGGGGGGGGGGGGGGGGGGAGGGGGGGGTCCTGGGGGGGGGGGGATGGCCGCGGGGGGGGGGTTAGTCGGCCGCCTCGTCGGCCGCGTGTTTGGGGGGGGGGGGGGGGGGGTGACCGCCGACGCGCCCGACCGGGGGGTGTCGCCGCCGCCGGCCGCGGTCGCCGCCGGCGTCGCCGCCAGTGGGGCGGGCGTGGGGGACGCGGAGAGGGGAGGCGCGCCGCCGCGGCCGGCGGCGGCGGCGGCGGCGGCGGGCGCGGCCGCCGGGCGGGCGGTGACGTCCCCCCCCCCGCGGCGGCGGCCGGCACGGGCGGCGTGTGGGGCGGCTTCCTCGGCCACTACGTGCTACTGTGTGGCTACGACGCCGCCACCGACGAGTACGAGATGCGGGACCCGGCGAGCAGACGAGGTATGTTTGGGCGTGGCGGGGGGGGGGGGGGGGCGGACGATGGCGGGCTGGGGCGGGGGGGGGGGGGCGGGCGTGCCGTGGTGGGGGGGGGGTCGTCCCACGCGGGCGGCGGCGCGCGGTGGCGACGGCGCTCCGCCGGGCGCACCGTGCGGGCGGGCGGGCGGGCGGGCGGGCGGCGGCGGCGGTGCCTCGGTTTGGTTGCGCGGGCGCGCGGGCGTTGGGTGTGGGTGTGGTGGGCCGCCCGGTGGGGTCCTGTCGCGGTCGCGGGCGGCTGCGACGGGGAGGGCGCGTGGTGTGCGTGTGGGGGGGGGCTGCGACCCGGTTGGCGTCACGCGCGTGCGTGCAGGGGGGACCCCCGCGCTGACTTGACGGCGGGTGTCTTTTTTTTGTGTTTTTTTTTGCGTGTGGCTTCCGGCCTGCGCTGCTTGCTCTCTTGCGTGTGCGTGTGCGTGTTGCCGTGACTGCGCCCCCGCTTGTGCTCTGCCCTGTGTCCACCACACCCGCACCGGCTCCGGTGCGCCCCTGCCGCCGCGCGCGCGCGCCCTCGACGCAGACGTGTGCTGGATTAAGGGGGACGTCCTCGAGGCGGCCCGCCGCGCGTTTGGGACGGACGAGGACATCATCGCGGTGGCGCCCGCCGACGGGCTGCTCCCGTCGGCGCCCCGCCCGCCGCCGCCATTGGCTACCAGGGGGGGGGGGGGGATGCAGCCGCACCAGCCGCATCAGCCGCAGGAGGGGGGGCCCCGGCCGGCCGCCCCGCCGGGCGCGACGGTCTTTGCGTCGACCGTGACGACGGCGGGGCGGCCATGATGGCTGGCCGCGGCGCGGGGGGGGCGGTCGGGGGCAACCAGCAGGACGGGAGGGGGTCTGGCGTGCCGCTTTGCTGGCCTCTTTTCCCGTCGTGGTCGCCCGTAGGTGTCAAGAGACAACGTGACGGTGGCGCTGCTTCTTTATTGCGGGGTGGCGGGGCTGCCCTGGTTCTTGTCTGTTTCCTGTTACGCAGCCGCCCTTGCCCGGTTCGCCCACCGGCATGGCCCGCGCGTCCATCATTCTGAACCAACCCTTTTGCATCGATTTTTACCCCTGGCTCGGCGCGCGCAACGCATCTCCCGGGTGCCACGAGCATGGGGGTACACTCCAAACACAGCATGTATGTACAACCAGGCTACCCCGTCGCCCACACCCCGGCACCAGCCCGTGGCGCTCACCAGCCCTTGACAAAGTCCAGCTCCTTTCGCTCCGCCCACATCCCCCCGCTGCGGGTGCCCGCCCCCCCAGAGGCGAGCCACACGGGCGTGTCCGCCCCCTCCTCCACCGTCAGGTGCCCCCGCCCCGACGTCATGTCGGTGTTGACGTAGCCCGGGCAGCAGGCGCTGACCACCACCCCACTCCCCGCCGCCGCCTCCTCCCGCGCCAGCAGCCGCACCTCCGCGGTGGCCGCCATCTTGCTCACCGCATACGTGTTGCGGGGCCAGCCCCGCAGGTCGTCCCCCCCCGCCGCGACCGCCTCCACAAACGCGTCGGTCAGGGCGTCGAGCTCGGCCTGGCCCACGTCTGCCGCCGCCAGGCGCGCGCGCTGCGGCGCGTCGGCGGCCAGCTTGGCCAGGTTGCCCGACCGGGACGAGACGACCACCAGCTGCGAGCCGCCCGTGTTGGCCCGCAGCGCCGGGAGCAGCGCCCGCGCCACGTCGCGGACGCCCTTGTAGTTGACGTCGAGCGTCTGGCGCGCGATGGCGGCGGTGAAGGCGGTGCCCTTGGCGGCCCAGCCGGCGTTGCAGACGAGCGCGTCCAGGGGGCCCGCGCCAAACGCGTCGGCCGCCACCGCGTCGGCGAGCGCCGCGATCGACGACGCGGACGTCACGTCCAGCGGGTGGTAGACCACCTTGCCCGGCACGGACGCGGAGAGGGACTCGGCGGCGGCGCGGCCGAGCTCAGGGTTGCGCGCAGCGAGGACGACCGTGGCGCCAGAGGTGGCCAGCGCTCGCGTAATGGCGAGACCGATGCCTTTGTTGGCTCCCGTAACTATGGAAAAGCGGGGGGGGGCCATGGCACAGAGAAAGCAGGGGAAGGGGTATACGGCAAGAACAGGGACGACAAGAGACTCAAACAACTGGGTCGGCTCAGCCAACGAGGTACAAAGAGGTTACGCTTTGGACAGCCGGTGAGGTGAGAAAAAAAGAACAAAAGGGATCAGCACGGATAGAGAGCGGCCCGCAGACACCTATACGTGTTGACGTTGTGCGCACGAATGAGGGCACGTCTTGGCGGCGGAACTCGGGCGTGTCTCAGACAAAGAACAGAGGCAGAGAGCTTTCCTATTGGTCAGAAGTGGAAACATGCTTCGCGCACTCGATGAGCCGGGCGTCTGGGGCACAAGAACTTACTCAGACATTTTCAAGTAAAACGAATTGCAAACATGCTTCGTTTGTGGTCGGAAATGCAGTGTGTTTTTCCGACCACAAAAAAACACGCCGTCGCCGCAAAACAAGATCCGCAAGGGCAGACGAGAGAACCTCTTCGGGGCTCTCCGAGCCTCCAGCCTCCTGCTGTCCACAGACAGATCACGATCTGCGAGGCGCGCTGCAGCCCGTGGTCTCGCCCCTCCAGCCCACTCGAAGTGCGAGAGCGGTCCGGGCTCACAACAGTGTGGCTTCATTTCGAGGTGCCCCCAACCATCCAGGCGTGACCGCCGTGGTCACTCCCAGCTTGACGTCCCAGTCGTCATCCTCCCCCCTCATCCCCTTCTATTGCGCAAGCGACTACACACTGACATGGAAGAATACCGGTTCGAGGAGAAAAACGAGCTCGTCGTGAGGGGTGAGCACGGGCACAGGACCGGACGGTGTGATGTCACTCGTTGTGGACCCCTGATGTGTGCGCGCGGCCGCAGGCACGCCGTCTCTCCTCGAGCAATCGTGGTGTGCAAGAAGGTAGCCCACCCCTCGCCGTCGTATCCCCAGGCACCAACGATTGCTCGTGAACATTGTCTAGTCGTCAAGACAGGGCGTGTCTGGCTGCGTGCGCCCACGGAATTACAGCCTGTGTTTTGTGCTTTCGCAGACACTTTCCAGATGTCGTCAAGACACGCCCTGAACGGTGAATCGCATGGATCTGACGCCCGGTGGAGCGGCACCACTCGATGCAAACGCACGGTGACTTCTGTGCATCACAAAGTACGTGAGATTTGTCAGTAATTATTGAAAAGAATGGTGATTTCGCCGAGCCAGATTCTGAATGAAGTTGGGCGGGGCCCGCGCGGGAGGACGACCCAGGCGGGATGTGTAAGAGGGTTCGAGGAGGCTGTTGAGTGGTGTCATCTGTCTGAGTCGTAGCGAGAACCGCACTGGCCAAGGATCTTGCCCCGAACGGTGGGTCCTGTCGCCGCTCCTCTCGCGCCTTCGAGTGGAAAACACATGGGACACGCGCTTGGCCCGTGCCGTGTCCGCCGCAAGAGCGCGACGTCGTGACGGACCGCCGCGTCCCTCCTTCCGGAATAGACTGTCCGCCCAAAAATTCGGCCATGGCCGCTGCGGTACGACTCCTCCTCTTCAGGGGCATACGTATGAGAGGCCCGCTTGGTGTAGGTGATTGGTGCCAGCTGATAGGCTGCTCCTGCCCACGAACGTGCGTTCGGCGAGGACGTCGAGCCACAC
This sequence comes from Pyropia haitanensis, assembly GCA_008729055.1. NCBI lineage: Eukaryota > Rhodophyta > Bangiophyceae > Bangiales > Bangiaceae > Pyropia > Pyropia haitanensis. The sequence continues at coordinate 1,610,653 of SDUX01000010.1, forward strand.
GCGGTTGTCCACCGCGGGCCGTCCACGCGTCGCCCGTCAAGACAGGCGAGACAACGGTTCCACGCTCGCGCAGCCGTGGTACCGCCGGTCGGCTATTTGTACAGGCATGCACGGAAGGCGGCATGCACGCTTGTCCCGGGGGCTGTTGCCGCCGCCCCCAACTCCCCCTGTCCGTGTGAGGACCGACCGCCCTCCCGTCCCGCCTCTGGCCAGCGGCGGGCGCCCTCCGTGTGAGGTGCAGGGCGCCCCGCCATCGTTGCCACGATGGCGCCCACCCGCCTCCGCGCGGGAAGCCCTCTCAGTGTGCGCTCTGGAGCCACCCGCGCGAGGCTCTGAGAAGGGGAGTCACACAGTGCCGCTTACACGATCCGGGCGGCTGGCGAGCCACTCGATGTGGCGCCCGTGTGTGCGGTATCCAGAAAGGGCACCCGACGCCCGCCGTTGGCGCCTGCCCTCTCATGCAATCTTTGGTGAGCTGCCTCCTATGATGCTAGCGCCACCCAGAGGTGAAGGTAGCAAACAGGTGGCTGGCGGAGACGCGTTCCCGTCGCCGCCGCCGTCGAGGCAAGGGCTGTCAGGAGCGCCGAGAGCGGACGACGGACGGCCCGTGACTGCCGCATCCGCCGACGGGCTGCGCGACCCCATTGCCGGCCAAAGACAGTCCTGCACGTTGTTGGGCGGGCCCGCCACCACACCCCATCTTTCGCGGGTCTTCTCGGTACGGCTGAGTGGTGGCCGGTCTCGCTGCAAGTGGGAACCAGTGTCCGCGATAAGCGGGAGTTTCGTTTGGGCCGCGACGCTACGGGCAACGTCGATGCTGCTGGGTTTCGTGCGGGCGAGCTGCTACGGCGACGGCAGTGGCGTAGTCCTCTTTCCTGTTCCCCGAGGTCTTCTTGTGCTTCCCGTCCCTCCCCTTCCAAACCGCCCCATCCCGTTTCTCAGCCGCCCCCCACCATGCTCCCCCACGAACGAGCGTGGAGTGTGGTGAGCGCCGAGACCGGCTCCCCCTCCCCCTCTCCCCCACGCCGGCTCCCCTCGCCGCGGCCCACGTATGAGCGGGCCGTCAGGCAGGCCATGTACTCCAACTTTGGTGGTGGTGGCCCAAGACCCGCGACGCCTCGGCAAGCGCCGGCGGTGCCGTTGCTCCTGCGGCGGCTGGCCGCGTCCAAGGTGGGCGCCGCCCTCGGGGGCGGCGGCTGGAACCCGCGGGGCGCCGGCGGCGGTGGGGAGGCGGCGGGCGCACGCCGCTTCACGCTATCGTCGGCGCCGCCAAAGGCACGGCCACCGTCCAGCTTGGCGCGCGTTGTGTCAGCGGTGCTGTGCGTCGCGGCCATGACGTGGCTGCTCCTATCGGCGGCGGATGACGAGCGGTCAGCGGGTGGCAGCCTTGGCGGCCTGTCGGCGCGCCTGGCAGCGGGGGGTGGAGCCGCCACCGCTCCCGGCACATCCCTGATTGCGGCGTGCAGGAATCGGCAGGACAGCCTGCGCAAGGTCCTTCCGTCGTGGGCGGCGGTGGAAGGGGTGGACGAGCTGGTGCTCGTCGACTGGTCGTCGTCGCCGCCCCTGGTCGACGTGGTCGCCGACACCCTCCCGGGGGAGCACCGCGTGCGGGTGCTTCGCGTGGAGGACGAGTCCCAGTGGGTGCTGTCGCGGGCGTACAACCTCGCGGCGGGGGCGGCGACGCGGGCGGACCTGCTGCGGGTGGACTGCGACTACTCTCTGGCGCCAAACTTTTTGGCCCGCCACGTGCTGCCGCCGCCGCCGTCGCCGCTCAACCCGTCGGCCGCCGAGGGGGGTGGTCCCGCGGCCGGTAGCTCCGCCAGGGACGCGGAGGCGTCGGCGGCGGGGATGGCGGCGGCGGCGTCGCCCGCTGCCAAGTCCGGGGCGGCACCCGCCCTCGCATCAGCGGCGTTTTATAGCGGTCACTATGGGGCGGCGCGCTCTGAAAACGAGCGCCACATGAACGGGGCGCTGCTGGTGAAGCGGGCTGACCTACTGGCGATTGGCGGCTACGACGAGCGCGTCCAGACGTACGGGTTTGACGACGAGGACTTGTACGCGCGGCTGGTCGCCTCCGGCCTTGCCAAGCGCGTGATCAACTACGACTCGCTCACGCACGTGCCGCACGGCGATGGGGTGCGTGGCCAGGCGGGCGTGCGGTTTGTGGGCGTGGAGATTGACGTGAACGCGTTGCTGTTGCGGGGCCTCTCGCCGTGGTCGTCTGCCCTGGCCGCCAGCGCTCGCAGTGCGTACTGGACGCGCGGCGACGGCGGCGGCAGCAGCGGCACGCAGCACAAGACGCGGCGCCCCGTCGCGGTCCTCCGCGCGACGCGCGTGCCGGCCGACCTACGCTCCCTGACGCCCGCCCCCGCAGTGGCGCACGCGTGGAACTTGGCGCTTGGCCGGCGTCTGCACGACGAGTGGGAGGTTCCGTGGGATCTTCTGTCGACCATGGACAGCTCGGTCAAGGAGCGCCTGCTCGGTCGCCTCGTGGCGCGGGCGGCGGCGGCCAAGTCAAAGGCCGCGCGGCGGCCGCGACTCCTAGTCGCCCACGTGCAGCACGGCCTCGGCAACCGTCTCCGTGCGTATGGTTCGGCGGCGGCCTATGCCGCCGCAACGGATCGGGAGCTGGTCGTCGTGTGGCAGGCTGACGCCCACATTGCTGCCAACTGGACGCACCTCTACGACGACTCGGCGCATGTGGTGCTGTCGTCCTTTCTGCCCAAGTGGCCCGACATGAAGGGCGGCGCGTCATGGGATACGGCCTGGGGCGGTTTTTCCTTTTTCAACTACATGGAGATGGACGGGGGCGGTGCGGTCAAGGGGCAGCCCATCCCCAACGACCCAACCAAGAGCATCTACTTCAAGGGCGCATACGTGATGGAGCCGACCACGCCCGAGCTGTCCACCTGGGAAGCCGCAAATGATGCGATCCGGGCGCTCACCCCCGTTCCTGCCGTTACTGCCGCGGTGGATGCGCACGTGGCGGCCGGCCTTAAGAACCGCGTCGGCGTACACATCCGGTGCAAGGCGCTCGCTGCTGACATTGCCGACGTCCCCGACGCGGACGCTGAGTACGGCATCACCGCGACGGCAACGATGCAGCGGTGGCGGTCGGCGGCGAGCGTGAACACGTTTGCTGCCGAGATGCGGGCGCTAGTCGCGGCTGCGCCGACGACCAAGTTTTACGTCGCTACTGATACCGCCGCCGCGGCGGTTGCCCTGCGGGCAGACTTTCCGGGTGCCGTCGACAACCAGCGTCGGGACTGTGACGGCCGCGACGCGGCGTGCGTCGTCCACGCGCTAGTGGACTTGCTGTGCCTGGCGCGGACGCGCGCGTTGTTGGGAAGCAACTGGAGCAGCTTTACGGAGGCCGCCGTCCGGTTAGGTGCGCCTGAGCCGCGGCTGGCGGGGACACACTTTGGGGTGGCTCCAGCGGAGGACGAGAAACTGGCCAAGGGGAAGGACGGGCCCGCCGCCAAAGCCACGATCGAATCTCCGGCCAGTGCCAGCAATGAAGGAGGTACCACGACCCTGGCGGCGGTGGGAACAGCCAAATAGCTTCCGCTTGGTTTGCAGTTTCCTTCCTTACGCAGTCCACCAGCTCGTCGTAGCTACTGCCACACTAAGCAGGTGGCTTAGCTTGTTTCCGATTGGAGCGGGTACCTCGAGGCATCGGCGGAGAAGGGGCAGGGTGAGCGCTGCACCTTGGACGGGCCGGTGTCGGGACCACACCGGGGCGGTAGGGATGGCGCGTGAGGTGTGTGGCAAGGGCAAGGGCGAGCCGGGTAGAGGATGGAGGAGAAGCTACCGTGTCTTGCCTGCGGAGGCGGGGCGAGGCAGTGCGGTGCGGGTCGATCTTATGGCCGCGACGCGCTGTACGCGGGCCGAAGCATTGGCGTCTGACGTCGTCGCCGAGCTGCGGCCGCGGCAGACCGGCCGCGTCACACCGGCTGCGCGACGGGGAGCGGCGGGCAGGATGGCGATCCGTAATAAGGAACCGCCAGTGGCCGACACCGCGTTGCTTCGTGTGCGTACATACGTTGCGCATTGGAGTCTCCAGTTGAGGACATGCTCGATGCCAGCCAGAGCAGCTATTGTGCGTCCCGCAGAGAAACCGGTCGTGCCGACATCATGAAGAGGGACGTTTCATTGGCTCAGACGTCAATTCTGCATGAACGCTCGACAACAACAACATCCACTTCGGCGGGATGCACCGTAGCGACCAAGTTGCGCAGGAGTCCTGGCAAGAAGGGTCAGTCGCTTCAGAAAGGTTCGGAGCAAAAGCAGATCCTCGACCCCGCAGGGACTCGAACCCTGAATCTTTCGCATCGGAAACGAACGCGTTCAGTGGTACACATCCATTACGCCACGGGGCCACTGCCTGAAAATCGCAATTTTGTCAGTTATATGATCATACATCCGCCAGGATCGATTGTGTTCTGCCCGTACTAGTTGGACCAGTCTATGGCCCGGCACTCGTGGATAAGCGGTACGTCTCTCTGCCTCCCCTACTGCCCAGAAAAGCTGCGCGTAGCACGGCGACCAGCAGCCGTTCAAGGCTTTGCCGCCCATGCATTCCCTACAGTCCAATCGCCTGCCGCTGGCGCTGGTTAACTTCGTCTACGGTCTCACGCACGAATTGTTACACGCATGGTTCTGAGAGTGGTGCGCCGCAGCACGGTTTGTGAACCTAAGTGCGACGTTGACGCTCCTTTTCAAACCCCCGCGTGCCGGAGAGTAGATTCACGCATGCAGCTGTGTGTGATGCAACAGGAGGCGGCAATGGAAGACCCCATCTTTTGACAGAGGGCAACATTTCTAATGTTTGGCAGCGGATTTGACGCACAGGTACAGGAGGAGCACGCGGCACACGGGTGAAGAGCCGTGCCAAGTGAGCGGGATGGGGCGGAACACGCCTCCCGCTGCGCGCAACTTCTGCATCAGAGTGCCGTGAGGATGCGAGAACCATATTTCATGCGGTGGACGGCCGGTTGAAGATCCAAGCAGGCAGATGCTTGCGATGTTGGGGGGAGCGGGAGGGGGGGATGCGAGCAGTTGTTTCGTAATGGGCTCGTGGTGTCCTGCGCTGTGCACCCTGTTCGGTGGGTGGCGTAGAAAACTTTGGGGATCCAGCGGGCCAATGTTCCCGGTGCCTCCCGCTCTCTGACGCTCATGCTTTTTTTACATACTGCACGATGGCAGGGGGAGCCCCTCGGCAGGTGAAGAGGCACGGTCGGGCATCCTGTTTGGACAGAGGCAATAGGCTACCCGCTCGGGAGCATGCCTCTCTCTTCGAACTTGAGGTCGCGTTCATTGGTGTTGCTGGCGGCCGTCCGCAGGGATGAGCCACAGCTACCGCCGTGGGGCGGCGATCAGTCGGCCGCCATCTGCGGCAGGCGGCTGGGAGGCACTTGCAGAGTTCTTTTGGCTGAATTATGGCTGAATTACTGAGCAACTCTTTCTTTTAGCGTGACTTTCCGCACTGAATACTCTGTGGCCGCATGATCCGCGTTTCCCCCTGTTTCCTCATCTTTGTGTTCGTCCTGCCGCCCCCCCCCTTTTCCCCCGAAGATGCACTCCATGAACCGTTCTTCATCCTCCCCGCCCCTGCGACGCCCGGCGGGCAACTCTCGGCATCATGGCCAAGCACCTGGTTGCCATTCATGGCACCGAGCGCGACCGCGTCAACTGTCCCTTTTATTACAAGATGGGGGCGTGCCGTCACGGGGAGCGGTGCTCCCGGTTGCACCACAAGCCCCTGTCCTCTTCGACGCTGCTGCTCACCAACATGTACTACTCGCCTGAGCAGATCCGTGCGACTGCCGCCGCAGCTGGGCTGCCGCCGCCCGCCATCTCCTCTCGCGAGGAGGCGGCCCACTTTGACAACTTTTATCTGGACGTATGGCGGGAGATGGGCAAGTACGGCCGCGTCGAAGAGCTGCACGTGTGTGGAAACCTGAGCGACCACCTGGCGGGCAACACGTACGTCAAGTTTCATGATGAGGACGCTGCGGCGGCGGCGTTGGCCGCCCTGGACTCCCGCTGGTACGCGGGCCGCCCCGTACAGGCGGACCTCTCCCCCGTCACCCACTTCCGAGAGGCGCGGTGCCGTCCGTTCGAGGAGGGTGAGTGTGACCGTGGGGACTATTGCAACTTTATGCACCTGTGTAAGCTGAGCGACAGCGCCTGCGAGCAGCTGTTTGGGCGCCGACGGCGGCCGGCCAAGGCGCTGCCGCCGTCCCGGTCGCCGCCACGCCGGCGGGGGCACAGCCGTGACGGTGGGCGTGACTGGGAGCGAGGTTCGGAGCAGTACATGGAGCGAGACTGGGGTGGCATTGGCAGGGAGGGAGATGTCGACCGGCGCGGTGGCTACCCTGACCACCACCGATATTAGTGGGCCCTGCGCTTGGGTGCCGTGTGGATTTTGTTGTTCGGCACGCTCCTTGAGGGTGGCTCACGTTTTCCTCTTGTTTGTCGTTTTCCTTGTACGGCTGGGCTGGTGCTGTTGTAAATTCTCTCCCCCCGCCTGCCGGCACTCGCTTGGTTTTTTTTTTTTTGCTGGTGTGAATACCGTCCGTTTGCGCTTGATGCGCGGCACCGTGTGCTCGAGGCTTGCGACACGGCACGGTGTTTGGGGTTGCTGCCGCGGCGGACGTGTCGGCCACCACCTTCTCGCCGTGACAGACGGGTGATGGCGGTCTCGCTCCATCAAGAGCGGACGTCGCCGAGCGGGAAGGTGGGGAAGGGGGTGGGGGGCGCATCTACTGCCGGTGCCACCTAGTGTTGTTGGGGAAGCGGCGTCTCTGCCTAGCACTGGAGGATACCTTCCTCCTCCTCAGGCGATTGCCGTGCCGGCCGGGTGGCGGAGTGACGGTGGGGACCGGTTTGAGGTTGGCGACGTCGGGGTTCCTCAACGTCCGCGACAGGCCCGTAGCTGGCATGGGCTTCCGGGGCGTCGGCGATGAGAACGGACGGGCACACGGCGAGGTAACCCAGCCCGCGTGCCCCCTCGATTCCTCCCTCGCCGCTGCGCCCCGCGGCCGATGGCTGTGGCCGCCATCTTCCACCGCGCGCCCATGGCGCCGCGACGCCCGCCATCATCTGTCTCTGCGGCGGCGGTCGCGGAGACCGTGACGGTGGCGGTGGCGGTGGCGGTGGCGGTGGTGGGGGTGGCCGCGGTGACGGTGGCTGTGGTCGCGCCTAGGGCGGCGGCCGCGGTGGTGGCGGCGCGCGCGGCGGCGGTAGCGGCGGGCGGGCGCAGCGGAGCCAGGGGCGCCACGGGGAGGCTGGCAGCGGCGTGCCGCCGCCGTCGCTGTCACTTCCGTCGTTCGTGTCGACGGGGGCGGCGCCAGCAGCGGCCGCCGCGGCGGCGGCGGCACGGGCCGGTGTGGACGGCCGCTGAGGCGGGGTGGTGGCCGCCGCCGCGGCGGCCGTCCCCACCGCGCCGTCCCCGCCACGTCCAGCAACGTCGTCGCCGTCGTCAGACGAGAGGGTGACCACCTCCACGGCGACGCGCGGCCGCGGCGGCGCCGCTCCCCCCGGGCTGATCACCTGCACGTCCTCGTCGGTCCACGCTTCCCACGTCACCACCACCCCCGTGGCGGGCGTCGGAACGGCCACGGCGGCCGCGGCGGGGGGGGGGAGGGGAGCCGCCCGCCGCCGGCCGCGCGCTCGGGGCGGTCCCACACGCGCAGCGCGGGGTTCCGGCCGCGGCGGCCGCGGCCGCGGGTGGTGCCGCCGCCGCCGCCGCCACCGCCGCCGCCGCGTCCGCCGCCGTCGCCGTCGTCGTTGGCGTCACGGCCACCGCCGCCTCCACCTCCTCCGCGCCCGCTGCTTCCCCCCCCCCCCCCGCCACTGCCGCTGCCCCCTTCCCCCCCCGGTCGTCTCGCAGCAACCGTGTCGTCGTCGCCGTCGCCGCTGACGCTGCCGCCGCCGCCGCCGCCGTCGCCGCTGCCGCCGCCACCCGCCGCGTGGCACGTCGGTGGGCGGCCGCCCTCGGCCGCGGCGGCGGGCGCCGCCCCTGACTCCCCCCAGACCCCGCCGGCGGTGTCCTCCCGCGCGGCGCGTTCCACCTCTGTCGCCGCCGCCGCCGCCGCCGCCAGCGGTGCCGCCGCGGCGGCCGCCCCCTCCTCCGCCACCACCGCCCCTGTGGCGGCCGCCTTCGCCGCCGCGGCCGACGCGGCTGCTGTGGCCGCGGCTGCCTCCGTTGCAGCCGCGTCGCTGACGGCGGCGGTCGCCACCCACCGCGCGGGTCGTGGGGGGTGTGGCGATGGCCGGCGCACCCCACCGCCGCGGCCGCCACCGCCGCTGTCGCGTTTGGCGCGGCCGCCTGCGCCGCCGCGGCGGCCGCCACCGACGCGGCGGCCGCCGCCGCGGCTGCCGCCGCTGCCGCCGTCGCCGCTGCGGCCGGCCCTGCCGGCACTGCCGGCGGCGCGACGCGCGACCGTGGCGGCGGCGGTGGGGCGGGGCGCCCCGGCGGGCGGCGTCGGCAGCGGCGGCGCTGCCGCCGATGCGCCGCCGTGGCGGACCGCGACGAGGGGCGGGGGCATGGCGCCGCGGCGGGGACGGCGGCGGAAAAGGGCGGGGGGGGGGGCGGGGGGGGCGCGCGGCGGGCAGCGTGGGAGCGGTGAGGGGAAGAGAGGGGGGGGGAGGGGGGGGGGACGCTTCGTGCCTGCCGTCGGCGTGGCGGTTGCGGTGCGGCGGCGAGCGCGGCGCGGCTGCCGCGGCGCGGCGGCGCGGGGGGCGGGACGACGCGGTGTTCTCGGCGGGTCACGACCGCTCGCGCTCGCGGGCAGCGGGGGTGTCTCCCTGCGCGCACAATGCACCTGTGGCGAGGTTCCGCGGTCGGGGGGTGGCTGTGTAGCCATCACGAGGCGTACGGGAGGAGCGGTGGCGGTGGGGGATGGCGCCAGCAGCCGCTGTCGTCCGTCAGCGTCCGCCTCCCCAGCTCCTCCGTCCGTGGCGCACCTCGGCCGGCCGCCCCAGGCACTCCCTCCCCCCCCCCCCCTCTCCCCTCCCGTGCCTGCCTTCCCCCACACCCTCGCCAGCCGCGCCCACTCGACGCGGGTCGGCCGCGCCCGCACCGTCGGGGGCCGCCCACGCGCATCGGCGGCGCGGGGTCCCCGCCACGGCGCGCGGCCGTCGCGGCCGCTGGGGCGGGCGCCCCCACCGGCCGCTGCCGCCAGCGCGCCGGCGGACTCGCCCCCTCCCGGCGACGGCGGTGGCACTGTTGTGGTGGAGGGGCAGGTTGTGGGCGGGCCGCCTGGGAGCGGCGCTCCCGCAGCCGGAGAGTTGGCGTCAACGGCGGCGGCGGCAGTGGCGGCGGCGGCAACGGCGGCGGCGGAAACGGCTGTGGTGGCAACGGCGGCGATTCTCCTCTTGTAGCAATGGCAATGGGGGCAGCTGCGATGGAAACCCAGGCACGGCTGCTGAGGCGAGCGGAGCCTGGCGAGGGCCTCTTCCGTGTGCAGGTGTGGCTGCCGCACCGCGGTGCCCGGCTGCTGATGCCACGTGATCAACCGTGAACCAGATGCATCATGAGACCGTCTTTTTGCCTCTACTCTCTGGGTCTGTCGTCAAGCTACACCTTTGGTATCACCCCCGCTCTTTCTTCTTGCTGCAATTCACCCATTCCGCCACCGCGGTCGCGGCCGTCTTCGCGCGCCAACCGCACCGCGGGGCGCCGTCATCAGGTGCTGCGCCAGGTGCGCCCGTCTTCTCGCTCCTCGCTTGCATCGTGCCGCGACCCGCGGCGGCGTTGGTCGACGGGGGGTGCAGCGCTGGCCGTCGCCGTCTCCGCGTGTTGGGGAGGAGCTACAAGCCCACGGTCCACGCGGAGGGCCGCCGCGATGGCCGCAGCTGTTGCCGAGAAGCCAATCAGTCTGCCAAACTCGTCGTAAGTCGGGACGGGGGGAGGGGGGTGGACGAGGAGGGTGGGGATGGTGCGGCCGGCGGGCAGCAGCGTCGCCACGTCAGGGTCTGCCGCAGCCGGAGCGCCACGGGTCTCGCAAAGGCCCCCCGGCCAGGCGTCTGCGGGGCCGCCCCGAGGGTCCTCCTGCTCCATGATCCGCAGGCGCAAGGGCTAGTTGATGTTCAGAGCAGACAGCACGTCGGTCAGCGCTGAGAGCAGCGGCGTCGCCCTTGTAAGAAAGCGGGTCCGTCGAGGTCGGGCGAGTGCAGCACAGCAAAGAGACGAGCACCGTGGATGGGATCCAGATGGACGAGAGCAACTCCCTGCCAAACCGGACAGCGTTCTCACGGGGGGCGCGGAGGTGGGGATGGTGTCGGGTAGGAAAACGCGTGGGGAGAGCTGCACGCCGGCCCAAGGGCGGCCAAACTTGCCGTGTGAAGGTTGGAGAGGGCCAGCCTTGGCGAGAGCGGTCGGGAATGACGTGAGAGAGTGGATGGCAACAACGGAAGCTGCCCCAAGAGAGTAGCCAACAGTTATGAGGACAAGAGCGGCACCGAGGCACATCCATAAGCAACACGCGTGCAGCATCCTCTTGACGGCGCAAGCCGTTTGTTGACTGCTCCCGCAGCAACTAAAAATAGCTCTCCGTCAACGACAGCCCCCAACGCAGGGAAGGAAGTTCCATCACAGCCGCAGACAAGCACCGTGCTGCACACGTGTGTGGGATGAGCCCGACGACGGATGAGATGCATCGAACAGTGTACCCCTGTACCCCTGTGTGGTACAGCGCCCATCCGGGTGAGGCTGGGGAAGCGGGGGCGACTCGTCCTTCATGGCAGGTAACTTTCACAGCCGTTCAAACTTTTCCGGCAGACTCGACATCGCGAAGAGGTGCTGTGGGGGATTCGATCACTTTCGACGGTTCGAAAGTACACCCAGTTGTCATCAAACCCCCCGTAGGACCTCTGGGGGAGCATTCGCGACCCCCCCCAAAGCCAAGAGGGGTGAGGGGCGCGGTGCAAAGCGCTTGAACATAAGGCTCCACTGAGAGAGATTCAAAGCGTAGCAAGGAAGTTTGCTCACAATCGGATAAAGAAGAGAAAACGCATTTTTAAGCTTCCAGTGTTTGAGCACTTTTAGTTAGTAAAATTGAATAAGATAGCGATATGACAAGAGATTTGGTCCAATGCCTCGAATTAGTCATCGAGACGCCTGGAAGGGGCCTGACAACACACGAGCAGCTGATTGGGGAAACTGCAGGAGCTTTCGGTGCTCAAAGGGAGCTTGGCGAAGCTGCAGCGACGTAGTAGAACGAGCGACAAGGTGTCCAACATCAATACAAGGACGAGACAGCGATGCATGTGGCAATGGTGGGTGGCTCCAAGCGAGCCTGACTGAGAAGACGGACGGCGACGAAAGGGCTAAGATTAGCGTCCTCCACCACCCAGATGGAGCCTGCTTGAACGCACCCTCTGCCACGGCTCGCTGACTTGGCAGGGATGCGCGGTTGAGTCTGGCGAGTTCAGGTCGTCTCCATGAGATGCGGATCGCGGCCTCCTCATTTCCCGCCGGCGCGCGAGGTGTCAAGTACGGGCTCATGTCCCTACACTACTCATCACTCACTGGTCCTCTGCGCGTGCGCCAGCGCGCACAACGGCCTCGTCTGTTCAATTGCTGTAGCTACCGCGAGTGCTGCTGTATCGTCCACGGTGCTGTGGGTCTCTCTCTGCAACAGCCACCCGCGTCACTGTCCGCCGACGGTTCGGGTGGGGGGGGTGGGAGGTGAAGGCCGCAGGAGGATTGCCGGCCGGTGCCGTATGCGTCGGGCGTCTGCGTGCCCTGTGGCCGCCTCGGTCCATCTCACCAAGACACCCCCCCGATGGTGCGCGGCCGAATTTGCTCTGGATCCGAGTCCACGCGACGAGCCGGGCCTTGGCGTTCAGGAAGTGCCCATTCTCTTTTATAATTTTCACTTTTGTTGGCTGGAGAACAGCCGAACAGTTTTGGAAAGTCAGAGAAAATCCCGACCCACCCCGACGCTGCGGTGGCAGTCCCCCGCGCTGCCACACCCGCACGTTGCCTCGGCCTCCTCCGCCAAGTCCAAACGCTTGCGGGCGGTTGCCGTACCCCCCCCCCCTCTGCTCCGCCCACACCACCGCGCGGCCACCCCCCACCGCCATCCCCGCCTCGGATCAGCAGCGGCGGGAGCTCTGAAGAGGCGGGAGGAAATGTCGGGAGGCGCTCGCCCTCTCTTGTCGGGATCCAATGCGGACGTCGGGCACCCCCTCCTCGCCCTCCGCCCCCCTCCCCGCGCACACGCGAACGTGGCCGCCATCGTCGCTGCCACCGACCCCCCCCCCCGTCTCTGTGGCGCCTGCCGGGTGCGGAGGGGCGGCGCGACAGCTGGTATGTCTCGATTCCACCGCCCTCTGCCTCGGCGGTCCTGGCTTGGCCGGGGGAGGGTGGCGCGCGGCGGCGGGCGCGGCAGCGGGCGCCACTGTGGTGGCCGACCGTCCGCCCCTTGGGTGACGGACGTCGGGAAGCGCACCGCCGCCGCTCGATTCCGTGCGCGTCCGCGCCGCGTGGCGACGGCCCTGCCTTTGGGCAGGCGGTGGTCGTCGCGCTCCCGCGTGGAGCGAGAGGAGGGCGGGGGGGGGGGGGGAAGGCAAGAGGGGGGGGAGCGGAGGGGGAGGAGACGACGGAGAGGGGCGGGCCACCCGCCGCATTAGAGTAGCGTCGGCGGTTGCATTGGCATGGGGAGGGCGGCGGGAGGAGGCGCGCGGGTGCGGGCGGGAGAGCGCGGTTGTACGCCTTGCTGGGTGGCGAGGTGATAGAGAGGAGGGGGGCGGGTGGCCGCCTCTGGCGCCTCGGGCCGCCGCGGCCGTCCGCGCAGGGGGCGGCACCTGGCAGGGGAGTGGTGGCCGCGACGGTGGCCGCGGGCGTCGGGCCCTCCCCCCCCCTCCCTTTGCCCGCATCGTGCCGACGCTGGCGCCTCTCCCCTGGTGTTCCGCGGCGGTGGCTATAAGTAGCGGCACCCCCACCCCGGCACGCCACCAAGCGCGCCTCCCCCACCCCACAGCGCCTTCCCACCGCAGCCACCCGCCCCCTCAACACCACCCCCCTGCCGACCACAGCGGGCGTCGCGGCCAACACCGCCCTACCGCTTTGCGGCTCGGGTGACGAGCCCTGCTCCATTTCCATACCCACCCACCAACGCCCCCCCTCGCCTCCCCGCCGCCATGGGCTACACCACCACCACCGCCGCGACGGGCCTGGTGCTCGTCGCCACCGCCGTCGCCGCCACCTCGTCGGCCACCCCGGCCACTGCCACCACCACCGTCGGCGTCACTGTCGCCACCGCCGCCGCCGCCGCCGCCGCCGCCACCAACCCGGCCGCCAGTGTTGCCACGGCCACCCCGCCGCCGGCGTCACGCGCGTCGCTCCCCGCCACGGCCGCCACCCGCACGTCCGCCGCCCCCGCCCGCCGCGCGGGCGGCCGCCGCGTCGGCGGCGTCGCCGCGGCGGCGGCGTGGCGCCGCCCGCGGGGGAGCGCACCCGCGTCGACGGGCCGGTGGGCGGCGTCGGCCAGCAAGGCCGCCGGCAGTGGGTCCGACAGCGGCTCGGACGGTGGCGCGGCGGTCCACCACGGCGCGCGCCGGCGGAGCGCGGCCAAGGCGGCCAAGGCGGGGTCGGGCAGCAGCTCTGATGGCGGGTCGGGGAACGGGTCGGGCAGCGGCTCGGGGAGCGCCTCGGGGGGCGGGCACCCGCGCCGCTACGGCGTGCACCGTAAGCACGAGCACAAGACGGCGAAGATGGGCTCAAGCAGCAGCTCCAACGGCGGGTCGGGCAGCGGGTCGGAAAGCGGCTCGGGGGGTGGCTCAGGGAGCGGCTCGGGGAGCCGCTCGGGTGGCCGCTCCGGCGACGGGCACCCGCGCCGCTATGGCGCGCGTCGTACGCACGGGCACAAGGCGCATCAGGCGGGGTCGGGCAGCAGCTCCGACGGCGGGTCGGGCAGCGGCTCGGACGGCAGCGGCCCGGACGACCACTGGACGGCGGGCCCCTACTGGTCCGCGCCCAACCCGTACATGCCCGGCACGGGCACTGACGGCGGCGCGACCGTCCCCCGCCGCCACCGCCACCGGCGGTCCGCGTCGGGGTCAAACTCCGCGTCGGGGTCTGGCAGCGGCTCCGACGCGGGGTCGGCGTCGGGGAGCGGCTCGGGCGGCAGCTCGGGTGGCGGGCACCCGCGCCGCTACGGCGTGCGGCGGCAGCGCGGGCATCAGGCGCACAAGGCGGGGTCTGGCAGCGGCTCGGACGGCGGGTCGGGGAGCGGCTCGGGGGGTGGCTCGGGCGGCGGCTCGGGCGGCGGCTCGGGCGGCGGCTCGGGCAACGGCTCGGGCGGCGGCTCGGGCAGCGACTCGGGTGGCGGCCACCCGCGCCGCTACGGCGTGCGTCGTCAGCACGGGCACGGCGCGCCGACGGCGGGGTCAGCGAGCAGCTCTCGCGGCGGGCCGCGGGGTGGCTCGGCAGACGGCTCGGCGAGTGGCTCGGACGGCGGCTCGGGGGCCGGCGGGTCGGGGAGCGGCTCCGACGGTGGCGGCGGCGGCGGCGCCGGGCCGCGCCACCCGCCCACGCCGTGGGCGGGGTGGGCGGCGGGGTTGGACGGCGCCGGCGGCGCGGGCGGCGGCGCGCCAGGCAGCGGCGGCGCCGGCGTGCCGGGCAGCACCTCGGGCAGCGGCAGCGTCGGCGGCAGCGGCGGCAGCGGCGGCGGCGGCGGCAGCAGCGGCGGCGGCGGCGGCGGCACCGCCTATGGCGGCGCCCCCCCCCCCCACCCCCCGCCCACGTACACGTAGCGGGTGCAACGTCCGCGGCGGCGGCAGCGGCGGCGGCGGGGAGCGGCGGGCAGCGTCGGCCACCCGCCCACCGTCATTGCAAACGGCACCCGAGACCGTGGGGGTGGCGAGGGGCTGAGGGTGGGGTTGGAGGGGGGGGGGGGGGGCGGCGTGGCTGGGCACTCGGAGCCGCGAGGGACGAGGGCGGACTGGCCGCGGCGACGGCTGGTCCCGTCGGTGGGGGGTGGCGTGCATCGGGGCCGCACCAATCATAGACGCAGATGAGCTCGCCGTGCACGCGCCCCACGCCGCCTCCGCCCCACACCCAAGCCACATCCCCCCACCCGACGAGACCGCGGTGCTCGCCGCCCTGCGCGCCGTCACCGCCGCCGCCACCCCCACCGCCGTCGCCACCACCGCCGCCACCGCCACCACCGCCGCCGCCGCCGCCCCACACCGCCCCCGCGTCCATCCCCGCTGGCCCGCATCACGCCCTCATCCCCCCCCCCCCGTCACCTACTCTCGGGATTGCCTCCCCCACCCCCCACCCCGCCCCCCCGCCGGCGCCCCCCGTCCGCTTCCGCGTCCTCCTCCCCCCCCCCTCCACCCCCCCTTGACACCCTCCCTACCCTGCCCCGCGTCGTCCCGCTCCGTTCTGGGCCCGCGCAGCGCGCCGCGCCATGGCCTTTGCGCTGCCGCCGGCCGCGCCGCGGGGGCTGTGGCGGCCCGCCGCCGGCGCTACCACCGCGGCCGCCGCGGCCGCCGCCACCCCCGCCGTGCGATGGCGGACGGCGGGCGGGCGGCGCGGGCGGGCGACGCGCGTCGGGGCGCCGCTTCCCATTGTCGCCGCCGCGCGGGGGGGGCGGGGGGAGGCGGGAAGGGGGAGCGCCCCCGAGGGTGACGCCCCGCCCCGCGGCGGCGGCACCCCCCCCCCACGGCATCGCCGTCGTCGTCGCCGCCGCCGCCGCCGGCCTCATCGTCGTTGCCGCCGCCGCCGCCGCGCGTCGACCTGCCGTACGCGGCCAACCGGCCTGGCGAGCGGCGGCGGCGGCCGCCGCCAACGCGCGCCGACGACTACTTTGTGCCCGCGTTTGCGGTCGTCGCCATGGTCGGCTACGGCCTCATCATTGGGTGGGACTTTCTCAAGACGGCGCGCTGGTAGGGCACCGGGGGGGGGGGGGCGGCGGCCGCGGTGTCAGTGAGGCGGGGGGTGGTCGAGGGGTGGTGGTGGGGACGGGCGGCGGGCAGGGGGGGAGGAGTCGTGGACGCCCTTGCCGCTTCCATTGGGTGCAAGTGGGAAGCCATGCGATTCTGGCGGGGGGAGGCGGACTGCCCACCGGATGAACGTCGACGTGAAGGGGGGGAACGGCGCGCCGAGCTGGGTACACGAGGTTGCTTTGGTCGATGCCCGCAGCCGTGACTTGGTAGCGAAGCCGCCTGCCGCGGCCGCCCAGCCACCCTGGCCACCGTGCAAGCGCCGCCCAGGCCGCCGCCGGCGCCCGCCAGGCACCCGTGCGTCCGCACCGGCCGCCGCGGCAGCGTGTCTACCCCGCCCCGCGCCGTCCCGCCCGCCCGGGTGCCCACCCGCGCGCCCGCCCGCGGGACGTCCCAGCCGCGGGCGGACCGCGCGGCGCGCGGGGCGGCCAGACGGCGGCGCGGCTGGCGCGTCGTCGCGACGGGCGCGCCCGCCGCGGCGACGCCGGTGGCGGCAGCGGCAGGGCGGCGGCGGCGCCCGCCGATGTGGGCGCCCGGCAGGGACCTGACCCGTCATCTACGGCGCCCGAGCGCCGTGCGCCTGTCGGCTCGTCCATGTATTGTACCCACGGACGAGCGTTCGCATCCTCTTTTTGTTTCTCGTGTTTTGTTTCGTTCTGCAAGAGAACAAGGCACTGGCGATGGCTACTTTGCGGCGTCGCCTCGTCTCTCTGTCTCTGTCGTGCTGCACACGTGGCGAGGGTGCACAACGCACTCTTGATCCTCCCGCTCACATTGCTCAAAAAAAATGCTCGAAGAGATCGAATGCGATCGGTTCCATCGGCCGTCTGGGAAGTGACCGCAAGCCTGAGGTGCGGATCAAGGACGAGTCGACGACGGCGGCACAGCCTCCGACGATACCAAGCCACTGCGGTGCGCACCACACCGTCCCTCTCGTCCCTGCGGGCTTCTTTCCGGGCCGTGTGCCCATCCCATCGCGACGATGGCGCTATGACGGCCGTCCTCTGTGGCCATCGCTTGACGGACGCTTCACCACTACGGACGCCTGGTCGGGCTGATCCCCTAGGGCTGCTCGACCCACTTCCCCCCGCCCGCCTCACCCTACTGTGTGCCGTCGGCGGCAGCGGCGCCCGTTTGCCGGCGCTCCCCTCGACGCTGTGAGCCGCACTGAGTACGCTGACCTCTGCTGTCTCTGCGCCCGTGGTGTCTGCGTCTGCCCCTTTCCAATGATGACAATCATTCCATGCCAAAAAAAGGAACTTGGTGAGCAGCGGGGTGCCCACGGGGCCTCGCTCCTGAGCACTGATATGATAGGCCTGAAAGGAAGGGAGAGCCGCGCCGTCGTCGCGTGGCGGGTGCGTACTGCCGGTGATTTCTGGAGGGGGTGCCTGTGCTCACGTGTTGGGTCAGCTGCTGACGACGGTGTGCTCCCGCTTCCGTTTGATACCGTCTCGTGCCCACTGTCGATGACCTTGTTGTTTGTGCAGGTGGTTATGCCGCTGCGTGCCGTTTGGGTGGTGTCGGCACGCGGTCGTCCCGTGAGCGGTTTAGCAGCGGATGCTGCCGTGGCCCCGTTGGGGTCCACCACTCCCTTCATCCAGTATGTTTCACCCACTCATGCTTGAAGCCGGTCCTTCAGGACTAGGCACCCGGGCGCTTTGGCGCCGCCGCTTCACCTGATGAAATTGACTTGAGTTTTTGTATAGATGACGAGTCTGACGCAGCATGCCTCCCACCGGCCACGTCGGGTGTCTTACCTGGCAGCCAATGTGGGGGGTGTGGATGACGATAGAACCAAGTGCGCTGATGAACCGGCAACCCCGCTTCCCTTCTGCCGAGTTTGCTTCCTGCCGACACCGACGCTGGTGCAGGAGCGGAGCGTCGGAGGCTGTCACTGTTGACCAACGTGCTGACTTTGCTTCTCTCTGAGTTGTACTGCCATCTGCTGCATGCTCATGTGCCCCTTGCCGCGCCTCGCCTGTTCTGCAGGGTGTACGTTAGTTGGGCGGCGTGGGTGCCAGCAGACCCGGTGTGGGGACGTGTGTGGGGCGGTCGCGCGTGATGACCCGTTGGCATTTGTCCTAGGCTCTTGTCGGTGACGACCTTTTATCGGGCAGCTACCTTACTTTTCTTCTGTGACTGACGCGGCAGACCCACACTCGTGCGCGCGGACGATGAGATGGGAGTTGTGATGACCGTCGGCTCGGGGTACTGACTTGCTGTGGAACGCTTTTCGGATCCTTTGTTCGCATCTGCTTTTGACTTCTCCGCCCTCTTCTCGTGGGGGCGTGCGCGTTTGCATGTGTGTAGCGAGCGCTTGAGTTGATGAGAGGTGTAGCACGTCTGAGTGGAAGGATATGTTTATGGCACTCGCCTTGTTGCCGCTGAGTTGTCCAATGCCCGACCCCAATGGCTGTTGCACAAACATTCCTTGTGGTCCAGGTGGCACTTGCCCTCTATTGCCTGGAGCTTGTCTTACCGGCACTAGCAAGGAGGCCATCGTTCCTTCCGTTCGCGTGCAGCTGGCAGGGGGTTTCCCAGGAGGCAGGGGATCCATCATCTTCTCGCATGCATTCCGGTACTACCCCACAGTGGACAGGCGTCAGTGTGGGTTGTCTCGGCCGACAAGGGCCGAAACGGATGCAGCGAGCAGCCAAGAGACACGGATGGTGCCTCTCACTCACCGAGTGTAGGCACTGCCAGACCATGCCTGCGCGAGCGGTGACGCCTCACGAGACGTTGCCCCTCTCGGGTCTGCCGCCCACCGCGAGGTGAGTGAGGGCTGTGCATCTCGGCTTTCTCCTTGAATGGCTCCCCAGCAGACTCCGGTCGGGGAAGCGAATCCTGCGCCGACTTCCACGACTGGTCAATATGCCATGGGTGGCCTGCTGCCCCACCCACGACCACCCCCCTCCTGGTCGGACCACCACCGTGCAGCGTGACCTCCATCCACGTTGGCGGCGCACGCCAGTTTGTTCCCATACAGGAGACGGCATGCGTCCCTTCTGGCCTGGCTGCGTGGGCAACCGTGTCACTGGCTACCGCGGCTCAGCAGTAATCGACGCGACCACTCACGCCGTGCGCTACCCGGCACGGTGGTCGATGCGGGCGCCGAGCGCGCAGAGTGTGGAGGGCCGTTCATCAGCACCCACCCGGCCGCCGCAGTCTGCACCGCAAGGCCTTGACACGTGCTAGTGAGCAAATGAGTGGGCAGACAGGGGGCGCCCCCCCAGCAGGCCCTATGTCGGATGGTCACGCCCCCGCCTCCCCGTCCCACCGCGGCGCTTCCCTGTGCAGTGGCAGCCACTCCTGAACCCAGGCGACGCCGTTCGACACGCCCCTCGACCGGTCGGTGGGTGCCGCGTCTCTACCCACCTCCCTCCACACCCCCCCCCCCCTTCCACTCCCCCCTCGCAGCCGCCGGTCGCCCGTGCTATGGCCGTGCCCGCCCCGGATGCAGCCGCGCCACCGCCTGGTGGACAGCCCGCGCGTCACACCCCCCACCGGCGGACACAAACCAGTGGCCGTACCGCCGGGCGCGCGCCTCCTTGGCCGCGATGCCCACGATAAAGTTGTTGTTGATGAGCGTCGGCGCCGCGGCGGCGGTCCCCCGGTAGTGCGTCCGAAACGTGTGGGGCTTGCCGTTCGACGAGTACGCGTCATACCAGCGGCCGTCGACGTACTTGTTGCGGGGAAGCACGCACACGCGTGCGGCGGGGTGGGTGGCGGTCCACGCCCGCTGCGACCGCGCGCGGGTGGCCAGGTCCGTCAGCAGCGACTGGTCATTGTCAATGTCGAGGGCGCGGGAGGAGCGCCGGGTGGCCAGCTTGTGCCGCGTGTACACGGCCGCAAACTGCGTGGCCACCTCGGACCACAGCCGGCGGGTGGCGAGCGTGGGACGGAGGAAGAGGAAGTTGCCCATGATCTCGTTGCGCGTGTTGGTCGTGCCGACCAGGTCGGCGGGGCGGACGGCCGCGGCGGCCGCCGGAGCGTCGTCCCACGGCGCATCCGCGGCGGTGGCCGTCGAGACGGGCGGGTGCCGCACCGCCCGCGCCGAGCACCCGTGAGAGACCAGCCGGAGCACGTCGGGCAGCGGGTTGCCCATCCACACCTGGTCCGTCTCGAAGAGGAGGACCCCCACGCCCCGGTCCAGCAGCTGCGACAGCAGCAGCGTCCGCTCCAGCATTAGCTGCCAGTAGCCGGGCGCGCCAAACGAGTCGCCCCGGTTCGACGCCGAGCCAGCGCCCGCGCCACCACCGCCGCCACCGACGCCAGACAGCCGGATGACGGCGACGCGGTCCGCGAGGGATGGCAGCGCCGCCGACGCCGTCGCCTGGTCCGCCGCCTCCCCCGCCGCGGCCGCCGACGTCGGCAGCGTGGGCGTCATCGCGGTGTCGCCGGGCCGAGCGCCGACGGCAGCGCCACGCGCGCCCTGTGCGCCGGCCAGCACCCGGGATGAAGTCGATGGAAACGCGGCCACTGGCCCTAGCGCAGCACCTGTGCCACCCGCGTACCCCGCCGCCGGCGCGCCCCGCGCGGCCGTCGCGCCCACCGACTGGGACGCGGCGGCAACGGCCGCAGACAGCCGGTCGTACGACTCCCCGTCGGCTGCGGCAAACACCAGCGCGTGCGGCAGCGCGTCGAGCGCACGGGCGTTGCACAGCCAGGAGAGGGCCATGTCCGTAAACGCGGCGGTTACGAGCGTAAACGACACAAACGGCCCCGCCGTGGCGGCCGCCCCGCCCACCGCTGTGGCCGCCGCGTGCGCGCGGGCCGCCAGCTGCTCCACCTCCGCCAGACCGTCCGAGTCGCGCCACAGCCGCGCGTACGCGGCCATGTCCCCCCCCGTCGTGACCGCCGCGGCGTCCGCCGCCATCCGCGCCGCCTCCGCCGCCCGCTCCACCCCGTCGGTGGCGGCGGCGGCCGCGACAGCGGCCTGGGCGGCCTTGGCGCTCGCGCCGCCGCCGAGGAGCTTGAGCCTCCCAATGCCGCCCGCCGCGGCCACCGCCGCGGACGCGGCAGAGACGGCAGCAGACGTGGCCAGTCGCCGGGCACCCACATCGTCCGACCCGTACACGTGGAGGCGGCCGATCGTGATGGAGCCGTCGGCCTTGACAACGGGTGGGGAGGCGGGAAGCACAAACGACGCGGGCGCCGGTCGCCAGGGCGCTGCCAGAGACCGGCGGCGACGCTGGAGGAGGGCCTCCTCCGCCGTGCCACGCGCGCCCAGCCGCACACGCGCAGGGGATGGGAGCACGCCGGTGCGCACGCCGGCGGCCGTCAGGCCGCCCTGCATCCGCACCGTACCACCCGCCGGGGACACGGCATCGCGGCGGAGGGCCTCACCCGGCGCCACCATGCCCACCCCCCTCCCCCCTCCCCCCCCCCAGCCGCCACCACCGCCGCCGTGGCGGCGGCATCCAGCTCGCCCTCCCCGTCGGCCGACCGCACCAGCAGCGTGTGGCTGCGCGGCGATGCCGACGGAAACAGCACCCGCGCGCGGTAGTCTGCGCAGTAGGCGACGAGGCTGGCGCGCATCTCGGCGGCGGCGGCCGCGGCGTTGCCGCCCGCGACGCGCTCCTCCAGCGCCTTGGCCAGGGCGACGAGGCCGCCCGCGGCGCCCCAGCGGGCTCGCATCCGCCGGTCGTGCCACTCGCCAATGGCAGACCACACACCCGCGGCGGGAGCAAAGGCCGCCAGGGCCGCAGGCGGGTGCTCCACCGCGACGACGCTCGTATCGGCGAGCACCCCCTCCACCGCTGCCGCCGCCGCCGCCACCCGCGCCGACGCGTTGACGCGCGCGCCGCCGGCGGCGGCCGCCGGCGCGGCCGTCCACGCGTCGTCGCCGGCAAGGAGCGCCGCCACCGCCGGGCCCGCCGACACGTCCAGCGCGTCGAGCGCGTAGCCGGCCATGTGCAGCCGGTGCGCCGCGTCGGCGTACCGCGAGCGGGCGGCGGTGAGCCACGACGCCCACACGGGCGACAGCTGCGTCACCGCCGCGCCGTCGAGGAAGACCACCGCGTCGTCATCCCACGACGGCACCCCCGCCACGGGGGCGCCCGCACCGTGGCGACCCGCGGCGGCAGCGGCGGCGGCAGCGTCGCCGCGGGGGCTCCCCCGCGGCGGCACCCCACGTGGCGGCCACATGTCGGCCCACGACACACTCTGCCGCGACGCGACGAGCGTCACGTCCACGGCCGCGAGGTGCCCGCCCCCCCCCCCCCCACCCCCCCCCGCGGAGGGGCCCCCCCGCCGCCGCGGCGGCACAGGCGTGGCAAAACGCGGGTAGCCCATAGTAGATGAGGGCGGGCGCGTAGAGAAGCTTGGGCAGCGCCGCCGCCGGCGACGTGGCCGACAGCCACACGTCCACCGCGAGGCGCGTACCCGGCGGGTAGTCGGCCGCCGCGACCGACGCGAGCAGCCGCCGAGTCGCGTCGGCCGACGACGGGTGCGCGGCGAGGACGAGGCGGAGGGTGGGCGGCGCCGCCGCCGCGGCGGCCGCCAGGTGCGCCGCGGGCGACACCGCCCCCGCGGGCGCCGAGGAGCCGGTCGAAAAGAAAGCGAGCCGGATGAGCAGCGCCGCGGTGAGGCCCACCTTGACGTAAAAGGACAGCTGGAAGGCCGACCGCGCGGCGGCGGCCAGCCGGGAGGTGCCGCCGCTGAGCGAGTGCGCCGCGGGCCCGCCCGCGAGGCCCGACAGGCTGGTGGCGGAGCCGCCGCCGCCGCCACCGCCCGGCAGCGGCAGCCGCCGGTCGCCGTCGCGGTAGCGCCGCCACCAGCGGCGAAGCCGAAAGTGAAGCGCCGCCGCCGGCGACACGGCCGCCGCGGCGCCCACCCCGGACGAGCGGCTCGACGGCGGGTGCGGGCGGCCGCCGCCGGCGCTCATTCTGCGGCTGCCCAGGCTGCTGCTGCCGCCGCCGGCACCGCCGCTGCCGCCGCTGCCGCCGCTGCTGCTGCCGCCGCCGCCGCCGCCCCCGCCGCCGCCCCCGCCGCCGCCGCTGCCCAGCAGGGGGGCGCCCGACGGTGACGGGCGCCCCCCGCTGGCGCCCCCCGCCACCGTCGCGGCGTCACGCTCCGCCGCCAGGTTGGGGCGGGCGCCCGCAACGCATCGGTCGAAGGCAGCGCGAGGGGGCGGGATGAAGAGGAGGGGGAGAGGTCGGGGAGGGGGGGAAGGGCGAGGCAAAAAAGATAAACGGGCGTGCGCCACACGCCCGACGGCGGGAGCACGGGCCAGTCACGGTCGGTTTCGGGTCCGCGGGCGCCACCAGCGCACCGGCGGGGAGGGGCCGACGACGACAAGGGGGCGACTCCGGGCACCAACCCCGTCACGGTCACGAGACGATTGACGCGGCGGGTGGGGGCGCTGCCGCGGCGACCGCGACAGCGACCGCGGCGGCACCCACAGCGGCGGCAGCGGCCGCGGCGGCGGCGGCGACGGCGGCCACGGCGACGGCGGCGGCGGCGGCCGCGGCGGCGGGTGCTGCCAGCGACCGCGGCGGCGCGGACGGGGCGACCCCGCCGCGGGACGGGCACGGTTGTTGGCGGAGCGCTGGCCTGCCCAGGTGTCAGCCCACACCTTCGCAGCGGAGGGTGTGTCACTGGCAGCGGCGGCGTGGCGGCGGGAGCGGCCGCGGGGGGGAGGAGGTTGGCTGCGCGAATTCAGGGTACCGGTTTCCGCCCCCCCAAGAAACGCAGAGTTGGGTGGTCGAATTCGAGGGGGGCGTGCGCCCCGAGCGCGGTGCCCCCCGCGCGTCCCCCCCCTCCCGCCGCTCCCTCCAACCGCCGCGGCGCTGTCAGTCGCGCCGCGGCAACGCTGCAGCGGCGGCCGCGGCCGCGGCCGCCGAGGCGCCGCCGCCGCGCGGGTCCAAGGTGATACAAACTACGGACGGGGGAGCGCAGGTGGGAAGGTAGAGGGGGGGAGGAGAGGGAGGAGGGACATCGCGCTGTCGGGACTTGCGGCGGTGGGGGAGGGACGGGACGGTGCGTCGAGGCGCGCCGTGCTGTGGGGGGGGGCGGGCGGGTGAGGGACCCCGCTGGGTGGGGTGGTCCGCCGCGCCGCGCTTGCGGGAGTGGCGCCGTCGGCTCCCCCACTCGTGGAGGGGGGCGGCGGCGGTGGCGGTGCGTCGTCGCGCGCCCATGGCACAGGGTGAGGACCCGCTGATCACCGCTGGCGGTGCGTCGCCCGCGCCGCCTTCCCCCTGCCGCCCATCCTCTGCAGGCCAAGGCAGTGGGAGCCTGCCGCTCTCGTTCCCCCCCCCCTTCTGCTATTCCCGCTGGCTGCCACGAGGGATGGGGAAGGCCGCGAGATGGGTCGCGTGGCCGTCCGCTCCGTGCGCGGCGGCGGGCGACAACGGCGGTGGCGGCGGCAGCAGCCGCCGCCGCGGTCCGCGACGGCCCGCCCTCCGCCAGCACCCAGCAGGTCGCGCGGAGGAGGCTGCTCGACTGGGCAGCCCGCCGGTGGCTGTCAGCAACCACAGAGTACGGGACAAGAGGCGATGCCCTTTGGCTCGACGGTGCCCATAGGAGGTGCGTGCCCCGAGTGAGCTGGACCCACCACCAGCTAAGGTTACGTGATGGGCGGGAGCCGCGACGGCACGCGCGGGCGCCCGCCGCCGACGCCTCGCTGGGACACCCCGCCGCCTCCCGTGGCGCTCACGGTGCCGGCTGGGGAGCCGCCACACGCTACAGGTGACGAACCGCAGCGGGGTACAGCGGGAGTGGCGCCTCCCCCCCTCGGCGGCGGCATGCACGCACACCAAGGCACTGGCGTGCACCAGGGATGGGAAGGGGACAAGCAGGTGGTGGCAGGTGGTGGTAGCCACACCAGGGGCTGGGCCAAGCACGTGGGGGGGGGGCGCACCAGAGGGGGACTGGCGGGGAAAAAAAACTTTTCTCAGACGGCATGGACAATGTCAATCCACCCCCTCCCGCGCCTGGACCCCACCCCGGGCGGCGGTTGACCGGCACAGCGGCGGGCGCCGCCGCCACAACCGCCGCCGCGGCACCGCGGCAGCGGGGTGTGGGCGCCGCTCAAAGCTGCGACTGCGTCTGGGCAAACAGCTTGGGCCAGTCCCGCGTGACGGTGCCCTCGCCCTCGGGCTTGGAGATCACGTCCATCGCCTTGTTCTTGGACGCCTCGGGGTGGAGGAGCGCCTGCACGACCAGCTCCGCAACGTCCCCCCGCGGGATGGACGGCGTGCCGTACAGCTTGTAGATCTCGTCGTTGCGCCCGACAATCAGCTCCCGGCGGCCGGCGTCCGCGTCGAGGAGCCCTCCCGGATTGATGATCGTGTACGCGACGCCGCTGTCCAGCAGGTACTGCTCCGCCTGGCGCTTCCACTTGAGGATGTTGCCAAACGCGTTGAGTGGGTGGCGGCTGTCGGTGCTGCCCATGCTGCCGACGAGCACCACGTGGTCGACGCCCGCCTCTTTGGCCACGTCCACCACGTTGCGGCCGCCCTCCCAGTCGACCGACTCGGGTTCGCCGCCGTCGTCAAAGTAGTGCTCGGGGCGGGCGCCGGGCTCGGCGGGCTTAAACCTGGGGATCGCCGACGACAGCACCACCACCGCTTCGATGTGGTGCTCGCCAACGAGGGCGGCCAGGCCGTCCCGGTCGGTCACGTCGCCGACGACCGTCTGGGCAGACGGGTCCAGCACCTCGGCCGCCCGCGCCGTCGAGCGCACCAGCCCAATGGGCACGAGCGCGTCGGGGTGGGCGGCGAGCTTGGCCATCGCCAGCCGCCCCGTCCGGCCCGTCGCGCCTGACACGAGCACCCGCTTGGCGCCGCCGCCGCCCGTCGCCATGGTCAGGACCACCCGGGTGGCGGGGGCGGGCACGGCGCCGCCCGCCGGCGTGCCGCGGGTCCGGGCAACGGTGGGGGCGGTCGACGCGGCGGGGGCGGCGAGGAAGGTGGTCTTGCGCAACGACGCGGGGGCGACCGCGGCAAAAGCCATCATAGGGGGGGGCTGGGAGGGGATCCCAAGCGCGGGGACAACGCTGGGGCGGGTGGGACGGCGTCGGGGGGTGAGAGGGGCGGGGCGGCTACTGCTGCCCGTGGCCTGCCTGCGACCGGGCGCCCATCGGTGCAGTCAGGGTTGGAGGAAAGATCCCCCACGGGACCACCAATCAGGTTTGTGTTGGAGATGAGAGGGCCCGGATCTCGCTGGAAGGCTCTGCTGACGCCGACCACCGGTACTGAAATCAGGGTTTCCCAGGCTTTGCGCGTGCTAATCGCTTTCTACGGAAGCGCGTAGCGATGCAACACCGCGATGCCACAGAGAGAACATACGATGAAGCAGAGGAAGCTCGCATTGCGCTGGTCATGATCAAAGTGCAACATGATGGGTCTGTTGTGTTCCTTTTGTAACGGCGAAAATTGCAGCATCGGATCGCAAGTGTGGCGCGTGGACCAATGCAGATGGCGATCACATGCACCGCCGGTCCATCATTGGATGCGGGCCGCGAGCGTCGCTTACGGACCGCTCGCTCCTACCACCCATCCCACCCGTGTGTGCTCGTGACTGCCGTTGGATCCTACCGACGGCGATATCCCTAGTCGACCTCGCTGCTCCTCCGTGGCGTCGCGCGCCCCGCCCGACCCCTCCGCCCCCTGGATGCGCGGCTTCCCCCCCGGATCGACGCTCCGTCGCATCCCCTCCCTGCGGCGGCTGCCCTGGGTGTCCGGCTTAGTCGCCCCCCGCCACCGTCTCTGGGACCCCGCCCCCGCCACTGTCGGCGTCGCTGTTGGTGCCGCCGCTGCCGTTGCCGTTGCCGCCCCCGCCGCCGCCACCGCCGCCGTGCCTTCCACTCCCCTCATGGCGCCTGCCGCCGCCATGGCGTTGCCGGCCTTTGCGGTGGCGACGCCGTCGACGCTGGCGCCGCCGGCGTCTGGCGCGGCGTCGACGGCCGCCGTCGCCGCTGCGGCCAGGCGGTCCGTCTCGTCCCGCGGCGCGTGCCGCTGGGCGGCCGCCGCCGCCCCCCGCCGGCGGGCGGTGGGGATGCCGCCGCCGCTGCTGCCGCGGCAGCGCGGCGGCGGTGTCGCCCCCCTGACCATGCAAAAGCAGCAGGAGACCGAGTGGAACGCGGTGGAGGTGGTGGAGAACTCGTCGGCGTGTGAGGAGCACCGGTACATTGTCATCAAGGTGGGGGTGACGGCGGAGAAGGGCTCCCTCGCCGACTCGTACCGTGTGCCGGGGCAGTACGTGCAGATCAAGGCGGCGGGGGTGGCGGACGCCAAGCCCGGCTTCTTTGCCATCTCGTGCGCGCCCAACATCCAGGGCTACTTTGAGTTTCTCATCAAGGAGACGGAGGGGTCTGCGTGGCTGACGGGCGTCGCGCCCGGGGACCAGGTGCTTATGTCGCCCGTGGGCGGCAAGGGCTTTCCGATGTCCCGGCTGGAGCCCTTCCAGTTCCCCGCCGTCCCAGAGGAAGAGGCGGTCAAGGACATTCTGCTGTTTGCGACGGGCTCGGGGATCGCGCCCATCCGTGCGGCAATCGAGTCGCAGCTCAATGGCCTGCGCGCGCCGTCGCGGCGGAGCATCAAGCTCTACTATGGCGCCCGCTACCCGTCTCGGATGGCCTACATGGACCGCTTTCCGCTGTGGGCGTCGGACAAGGTCGAGGTCATTCCCGTCATGTCCCGGCCGACCGAGGCGGCCGACGAGTGGACCGGCCGGACCGGCTACATTCAGCAGGCGCTGATGCAGGACGGGGTGGCGGCACCGCGCCAGACGGGTGTGCTCATGTGCGGGGTGGGCGGGATGACCAAAGATGTCAAGGCGTTTTTGACAGAGCAGGGCGTGCCTGAGGACCGGATCCTGACCAACTTTTGAGGTACCGCCGGTGAGTAGGGATGGCGCGAGGGGGGTGCTTTTGCGGATGGGGTGCTGGGGGGCGAGCGGACGTCGCGGCGGTTCCCTTGCAGTGCTTGGCGGCCTTGCTGCCCTGTTGGGCGCCTGCCCGTACGGGTTGCAGCGTCTATTGACGTTCCCAACAGGTACGTACCTTTCGTATCACCCCGTCTTGCGCACCCCGCTACTGGGCTTGAGCTATCCCCGGCAACGTTCCCCGACCAGGCCGTGCCTGTGTGTTGCCCACGCGTCCGCAAACGGCGCCCGTTGACCGACCGGCGTGTGCACAGGGAGGTGCCATGTGCGTGTGCGAGACAACCGAAACGCCACCGCGGCCGTCACCGACTCAAAAGTCCTTCTCGTACTCCCGTTGCCCCTGCCTCCCCCGCCTTCTCATGCAGCTTGTCCGTACCTGGTTGGCCGCAGTGCAGCTGTTACCCGCTCATAGGGCCACTACCACCGCAGGAGGTGTGGTTGATCACCTCCTCACGACCGCGCACTCCTCTTCTCTTTCGCAGTCGCGCTCAGTCGAGGTCATACCGATGGTGGCACGGATTTGTTCTTTGCTTGTTACCCTTCGCGTGGCAAGAAATAACAGAGTCCAAAGGCGGTTGTTTGAAAATAATAGGACCCAAAAGTCAGAGTCATGGGGTCTACCCCCTCGCTCTAGCTCAACATGAAAACCAGCAAGAAAAACCAAAGCACTCGGCCGGGGTCACCGCCCGTGTCTCTCTTAACCGGCCAGTAGACAGACGAGCGACCGGCCGGTAGCCAGACGGACGGCCAGCCAGAAGGACGCAAGGGCGGCTCCTCAGGGCGCCTTTCCCCACCCCTGCCACCCCGGGTCCATCTGCTCGTCAATCCACGAGGCAAACGCGCTGACGCGGGTGAAGTAGCTAAGCGTCCCCGGCGGGCAGTCGTCCCGGACGGTGTTCGTTTTGGGGTCCTCCTTGTCGCCCAGCACAAACGAGCTGATGCCCGCCACGCGGTAGACGAGACGCCCCGTCGGGCTACGGTCGCGGTAGTAGAGCGGCCCGCCGCTGTCGCCGCCGCACGCGCTCGTACCCTCCGCCGCGCCCGACGTGCACAGCGCAAACGCCTCGAGGCCGTCGGGGAGCGGCGCGCGCCGCGCGATACCCGTCGCGACGCAGTCCTCCCACGCGGCGACCGTCACGTTGGCCCGGCGGAGGCGCGTCACGGACTCCCCGCCTTCCCTGCCAGACGTTTGGCCCCAGCCGGCAAAGGTCAGGACGGTGCCGACGGCGGGCACGCTCGAATCCCGGTTGATGCCCATCTTGCGCACGTTGATTGTGTCGTACTTCGCCGTCGTCCGGGGGTTGGCGAGCGTCAGCACCGCAATGTCGGCGCGCTTCGTCACCGGATCCCAGTCGGGGTGCACCACAATAGACTCAATCTACCGCGGCGAGCGGAAGGGGGTGGGGAGGAGCGGGTAGAGGTAGTGGATGCAGCAAACAGGAAAGAGGACGGGGTAGACGGGGGGGGGGGGGGGCGTCGCGAGAAGTGGGTAGCAGGAGGATCGGCCACCCCGAGGGGCGGATTGCACCACGGGCGCCACGGGAAAGAAAAATAGGAACCGTCCACGTCAGGCGTCGTCCCGTCAACATCCAGGGCAATGGCCAGCGTACGGGGCTCTGAGCGGCCGGCGCTCCGCCTGGCCAACCACCTTCGCTATTTCTGCCCACCCCCCAAGCTTGCCGCCCCTCCCCCGCCGTCCCTCCTTCCCCCCTTCCTCTCTCCGTAACAAACGTACCCGGCTTGACAGGCCCTGCTTAAAGGTCAGCCCGCCCACGTGCGCAAGGTCCCCCACACGGAGGGACTTTTCTTCGCCAATGCAGTGGGCAGCGGTGATCACCTTGTTGGGCCGGAACAGCATGCCCCCACACTGTGCGCGCCTCCGCGGCCGGCGAACAAAAAAACCAAACAGCGGGCCTCACCGTCATGCACACAAGCAGCGCACCACGAGGGCGGCGAGCGAGGGTTCAGGGAGACAGCGGGGCGGGCAGAAGGGATGGCGACCGTGTGAGTGGTCGCCGCGCTCGCTTTCCCTGGTGGGAAGACCCTCCTCGGCAAGTGGCGGTCTCGGCACCCCCGCCGTAGCCCGCTGCCGACGCTCGACGTCCCACCCTCCCGGACGCTCCTCCTCCACCCCCGCCCAAACTCTCACATCCTCGCTTCCTCGTAGACGCACTTTGAATCGGAAGCCGCCCGGCTCGGAGCGGAGGAGCTTGACCATGCTGCGCGTGCGAGCGACGGAAGCCGCCGCCGGCAGCCAGGTCGCCACCGAGTGTAATCATCCAGACCAAGGAGCAGCAAGGTTGGGTCGAGTGAGCCAGCCGCGAGAGTCACCGCCGCCCATCCTTCCACGACGCCTCCCCCGTCCCGCCCCACGCCCCCCGCCCCAGCCAACCGCCCCCCCTCCTTCCCAGAGCAAAACCCGTGTCGACCACTGCCTCCATCCCCCCCCACCCCCTCCCCAAATGCCAAGAGCACCCGCCACGAGTCTCAAACGATGCGCCAGTCTGGGCAATGTCCCAACCCGCCCCGTAGTGGGCCTCACCCCCCCCCAAGCGGCGGCGGACGTACAATTGGGTGCCCTCCCAGTCGCCATCCTGGACTACCTCCCCCCCCACGACGCGGACGGCGCTGCCAGCGTCCACGGTGGCGCCGCCCACGTCGACCACCTCCGGCTTGACCGCCGACGCTGCCGCCGCGCCACCGGCGACGGCGACGCGCGCGGCGGCCGCGCCGGCCGCGACGGCGACCGCGGCGACCGCGGCCCCGACGATGGCGGTGGCGACGGGCAGCGCCCGGCCACGGGGCGCGGCGCCCATGGTGAGGGGCAGACGAGAGCGGGGAAGAACGCGGGGAGGAGGGGGGGGGGGCGTGCCGGTTGTGCGGAGGAAGGACGTCTGTCGAGGATGCCCGCCGTCCGGTGCACCACAAGAGGGTAGAGCGGGCCGGCACGGCTGGAGACGCTGGCGGTGTGGGAGCTGCATCGACCAGCCGAGGCGGACGGCGCTTTTTACACCCTATCAACAGACATAGACGGCAGGCGAGGGTCCGCCCCTCCGCCCCTGGCTTTCGCGCGGTTCCCGCGGCAGCGACATGCCGCCCGCACCCGCGCCGTCGCCGGACGCCGCCAGCTGGCCGGCCTCGGCGAGGGCGACGCCCACCCCGACGCCACCCCTGCCACTCTGACGCCGCGGCCGCCCATCCAGGCGCAGTCGGGCACGGTGGGGGGCGAGCGGGCGGCCGGTCGGGCGGATAGGCGGGCGGGCAGACCGGCGGGTGGGCAGAGGGGGGCGGCGCCACGACGCGGACGGGCGGCGCGGAGCGAGGGCGACACCGCCTGGGAACCACCCGACGCCCGCAGTGGCACCAGCGGGGCGGCCCGCGGACACCACGCGACGGGGCGTGCGCGAGCGGCCGCCGCCGCCGGCGGCCGCCGCCGCCCGTCAGGGGGGTGCGCGATGGGCGGCGGCCGCGGCGGGCGACGACGGCCGGCGGCCGCCCCGACACGCCCCGGCCGAGTGGTCATGGCGGGTGCGCCGGGCGGCGGCCGCAGCGGGCGGCCCGCTGGTGGTGGGCTGCTAGCCACGGGCGACCCCCCCGGGGGCGACCGCCCCCCACCCGAGGGGGCGGCCGCCGCCCGCCGCGGGCTCCCCCATCACGGACGGCCCCCCCCCTCCCCCCCCCCCCTCCGCCCCCTTGCGGACCCGTCCACCGCCGCCAGCTGACCTTGACCCGCCCCCTGCTCCCCGAGCGGCAGCGTCGGTCCGGAGCGAGCGCCGCCCCCGCCCCACCGCCACCGCCCGTAGGGGTGGGAGGGGGGAAGGCCGACGCGGCGGGCAGCGGGGGGGGGGAGGGGGGACAAACGCGCCGCGTGTGCCGCCATTCCCGCGCGCGAAGGGGCGCGGCGGCCTCCGCCGCCCCCCCTCCCCCCTTCCCGCCGCTGGGGACGACCCCGCCCCGTGCCCAACCGCGGGGGCGGCCTTGGCCACCGCCGTCGGTGTGGCCGCCGGCCTCGGCCTGACCGCAGCGAAGCGGGGGCCCCCCACACGCCGGCCGAGCCCCCAGAGGTCGCCGCCCCCCCCCCCCTCTTCGCCACCCCCCCGCGGCCAACGGGCGGGCGGGCCCCCTCGGCTGGCCTCTCCAGCAGAGCGGCGGGCGGCTCTCGCCGCTGTGCTCGAGGCGCCTGTGGCGCCTGCGCAGTGGTGTCAAACCCGCGAACGTCCGCGGATCAAATTTTCGCCCTCTGGGCGTGCAATCGGCCGTGCAACGGCGTGAAAACCTCACTCCAAGGGGTCTCAGACCACGGTTTTTTGGCACGCCGACGCACGGCGCCGTACACTTTTGAGGCATGAGTTCCGGAGCACTTTTTTTTCCCAGCCGCCGTACGGGAGCACTGGAGCATGAGCACGTCCTGCAGTATGTCATCGGAATCCATGCTCGTCGTCCTCAGTCGCTCTGACGTCAACACGATGCACGTTTTTGTGCTTTGCGTGCCATGCGATGGCACGGGCCATGCGCAGTGGAGCGCACGCCTTTGCAAGGAGCAGTGCACTCCGATGCACGCCGGGCCCAGATCTATTCCCGAAACAACCCAATTGGCAGTAGTTGGGCTGTCCCAAAGCACGCCCTCACTCTCAGAAATCCATCCTCATTCCGCCGGACGGTGACGGTTTCGAGGATAGCGCCAATGACCTTGCCTTATGGTCCAGCACAGTACACAGGCCACCCACACTTGTTGAATTGGGCCGTAGTAAATAATCTGGCAACACGAACCGTCCGTGCACTGCTGCGTGCCAAGGCGTGCGCTCCAGCGTGCACTGCGTGCAATAATCTGTGCACAGAGTGCAAAATTTCGTGCCATCGACGCACGCGGCGTGCACTCGGGGTCGGTCCCCCCCCCCTCTCACAGGCCCCGTCAGGGGCTGTGCACGCCGCGGCACGATGGCCCGACGTTCGCGGGTTTGACACCACTGCGCTGCCGCACCGCGGCGGCTGTGGACGAGGTGGACCCCCCCCCCACCCCCCTCGGATCACCGGCACAGACCACCAACGCGGCAGCAGCGGGTGAGCTCCCGACGGCGTGGCCGCCGCCGCCGCAGCCCTGCAGGAGGCGCAACGGCCGCGGCGCTTCCGCCGCTCGCAACGTCGTCCCCCGTCTGTGGGGCGCGGGTGGATCGCGTCTGCTGGGCCGCGGGCGGCCGCCCCTCACCACCCACCAGTGTGCCCCCTCCGACGCGGTATTCGCTCCGGTGCTCGCGTGTGCCCGTCCGCGCGGCGGTTGCCAACGGCGCTTTGGCGGGCCACCCACGGAGCGCGCTTGCCAATCTCCCAAACTGTGCAAAGGCAGCACTTTTGGCCTGTGAATTCACGCTTTCCCGCCGACGAGCACGAGTGGTTTGGTCCTTGGTGGACACAGAGAGAGAAGAACAACCTGTCTGCCACAATATCCACGAGCCGCGCGCTCGCCGCGCTCGACTCGAGAACGCCCGCCGCGGCTGGTGCAGTTTCCGCCGCCGCGGCTGGTGCAGTTTCCGCCGCCGCGGCTGGTGCAGTTTCCGCCGCCGCGGCTGGTGCAGTTTCCGCCGCCGCGGCTGGTGCAGTTTCCGCCGCCGCGGCTGGTGCAGTTTCCGCCGCCGCGGCTCGGTCGCCGTCCCCCTTGGGCGCCCACCGGCGGCCCCCCCCGCCCCCCGCCACTCCATGCTCTACCCGCCCCGCGCGCCCCATCAGACGGTCGCCGCGGGGATGACCGCCCCCAGCCGCCCTCGCACAGGGCCGCCGGCGCCGCGGCGGTGGCACGGCGGCCGCCGCCGGCGAGCGACGCGGCGGCCACCGGCGCGACCTCGGGGGTGCCGCCGCCCGGCCGGCACGGGCGGCGCCCCCTCAGGGGGCAAGCGACGCCGCGACGACCGCGCGCCACCCCTCGCGGCGGTGGCCTCCTCCCCTCCCGCCGGCCGGCCGCTGCTCTTGCGGCGGCCGCCCCCCTCCCCTCGCGGTGGCCACCCCCGCCCCTCGCGGCGGCCACCCTCTCATCCCCGGGGGCGGCCGCCGCCGCCCTTTGCGGCGGCGGCCCCCTCCCCTCCCGGCGGCCGCCCCCTCGCCACGCGCCGGTCGGCCTGTGCACGGCGCCGCCGGGCACCACCCCCCTGTTGGCCACCCGCCTTGGTGGCCGGCCAGCCCCGCCGGCACACTCCTGGACGCGCCGCGCCTGCAGATGGGCACCCGCACTTCCAGGGCGCTCCCTGCCCCGCGCCGCCGCCGCTCTGCGGCGCGCCAGCTTCCCGCGGTGCATCTTGGCGCCCTTCATAGACGCCCGTGTTTCCCAACGCCGCCTGGCCGTGTCGTGCCCTCCGCTGGGCGGCCCCGCGGGGTGCGACCCCTCCAGCCGCCCGCTCAGTGTGACGGCGTAGGGTACCAAGAGGGGGGCACCCGTGCTCAGGTGAGAAAGAACGTACCCACGCGCCTTTCCTAGCACAGACACCGTTGCAGTGGAGTCCAGCCCGCCGGTGAGAACTGTCCCCGTACATGGGTGCACAAAGGGGGCGTTTTTCAAACGTGAGTACCTCAGACTTGGCGCCAGAGTTGGACGCCCATTGCGTATTCCTGCACAGACGGCCAAAGGAGAGAAGGGCGTAGACCACAAGTCAGAAGCAAGGCCATACAATGAAAGGGAAGCACAAAGTCCACGTCCTTCCATGCGGCCCAAGCGCTCAGCATGAGCTCCTCAACACTGCAAACACATCGCGGCGTAGTACCGGGACTGCTCAAGGTCTGCCGGAGAGGCAAAGTGGAGCGTGCCTCAGAGGACCGGGGGGAGGAACCCATCCGGCACCCCGTCGGCGCGCGTCCGCACGCCATCCGCCGCCTAGAGAAAAGAGGCACGTGAGACAGGGCATCCAGTCCAACGTGTGGCTCGTGGACGTATCGGGGGTGGAGCGGCGTGGGCGGCGAGCACCCGTGGAGGACATCACGGGGAAGGGGAACGGCACCCCCTTCCGTGAGCAAACCATGAGTGCTTCCACGTCGTACGGCGTGGCACAACAAGAACGTACTGTCCACGCGCCGGAAGCAGACGACCGCCCGTCCCACAAGCCCCGGCGAGCGGCGCACCCGTCCCCCCCCCCACCACCCCCCCCCGCCCCACCCGCCGCCCCGCGCGACGCCACGCCCCCCCTTCCCCCCCCCCCCCCCCCCCTATGAGCCGACCTTGGACTTGGCCAGCACCGCAAACAGCGACGCGGTCTTGGACGCGCCCGCGCCCGCCGCGGCGGCGGCGGCGCGCTTGCCGCCGCCGCCCGCGCCGGCCTTGACCGCAAACGGGTTGCGCGCCGCCGCGGCCTTGCCGCCGCCGCCCGCCGCGGCCGCCGCCTTGGCGCCCCCGCCACCGCCCGCCGCCGCGCCCGCGGGTGCTGTCGCCGACGCGGCGGCGGCGGCCGCCGCCGCCGCCGCCGTCGTCGCCGCGGCGAGGCCGCGGGGCTTTGCGGCGGCCGGCCGGCCGCGCCGCCGCGGCGTGGGGGCGGCCGCCGCCACGGCGCGCGCCTTTTTGGCCGGCGACGCGGCCGCCGCCGCGGCGGCGGCCGCCTCGGCCGCCGCGTCCTCCTCCTCTTCCTCGCCGGCGGCCGTGGCGGCGGCGCCCCCCGCCCCGGCGGCCGTCGCCGCCGCCGCGTGCGATGACCCGCCGCCGCCGCCGGCGGCAGCGGCCTCCCCCTCGGTATCGCTCCCCGCCGACGACGGCACCGCCCGCGGTGGCGGCGGCGGCGGCGGCCGCTGGCGTGCCGCCGCTGCGGGCGCCGCCGCCGGCGCGGCCGCACGCAGCAGGGCGAGGACCGTCGGCGGGGCCTTGCGCTTGCGCGACGGCGGCATGAGCGCCGCGAGCTCCGCATCGTCCACCCCCGCGTCCTTGTCGCCCGCGTCGGCGTCGGCGTCGGCGTCGGCGTCGGCGTTGGTGGCAACGTCGGCGGCGGCGGCGGCCGCCGCCGGCGCAGCGGCCGCCGCCGACGGCCGCGGCGGCCGCGGCACCACCCGCCGCACGCCCACGGGCGCGTCGTCGTCCTCGTCGGCGGCAGCCGCGGCGCACATCACGTCCACCGCCGCCGCCGCGGGGGCCCCCCACGCCGGCGGCGGTGGCGGCGCCGCGGCGGCGGCGGCGGCGGCGGCGGCGGCGCCCGGCGGTGACGCGGCCGCCCCCCCCCCGGCGGCGTGCCCCCCACGGCGGCGGCGGCGGACCCCCCCCGCGGTGAGCCCCGCGTCGTCCCCAAAGTCCTTGACCGCAGCCAGCCGCTCGATGCGCGCCGCCAGCGCCGGCAGCTTGTAGTGGTTGGCAACGACGGCGGCAAACTCGTGGCTCTTGTGCAGCGACAGGCGGGCGGCATAGTCGAGCGCGCGGGCGCCCTTGGCCGCCACCGCCGCCTCCTCCACCAGCTTAAGCAGGCACTTGTCCACCGCCACGTTGGCCGCGCCGAGGCCCCGCTCCGCCGCGTCGAGCGCCGCCTCCGCCTCGGCCTCGGCCTCGTCGGGCGGGTCGCCGCCGCCCGCCGCCGCCGCCGCCGCCGCCGCGTCGGCGGCGGCGGCGGCGGCGGCAACGCCCGCCGCCGCGTCGGCCGCGGCGAGGCGCGCGCGGAACAGGCGCGCCGCCGCCCGCGACGCGGACGCGTCAATGACCGGCGACGTAAAGGGCACCGGCGTCAGCGGCGGCCGCGGCGACGCGCGCGGCGCGGTGCGGCCGGCGTAGCAGGCGGCGCCAATTAGCTCGTCGCCGGCCACGCCGACCGGCCAGAGGTACTCGCAGCCGGCGGCGGCGGCCGCGTCGGCGACGAGCGGCACCCAGTGGGCGCCGCCGACGACCGCGTCGCCGCCGCCATCGGCGGCGGCGGCCGCGGCGGCGGCGGCGGCGCCGCCGGCGCGGCGGCGGCTGTCCATCAGCACCGTCAGGCTGCCCGCCGAGTCGTACACCCCCACCCGCCCGCCGTCGGCGTCGGTAAAGCCCACCCACCGCAGCGCCGACCGCGGGGACAGGCGGAGCGGCCCCGCCGCAAGCGTCGCGACCACCTCCCCCGTCGCCGCCGCGACGCGGAGGAGCTCAAACGCGAGCTCGCCCCCGCCCCCGCCCGGCGGGGCGGTGACGACCAGCAGCCGGTCGCCCGCGGCGGCGGCGGTGACGGGCACCCCCCGCAGGCGGCACACGTCGGTCTGCACGCCCGTCAGGGACGCCACCCGCAGCAGCCCCGCCGTCGTGACGACCGCCGCGAAGCGGGCGCCGAGCGCGACCGCGGCGGGCGCCTCCCCCCGCGGCAGCGGCAGCGTCCAGTCCGCGTTGGCCGCCCACGACCCCGCCGGCCGGAAAAACACCGTCGCCGCGTGCGCGCGCGACGCGGGCGCCGCAAAGAGGGCGCCGAGGTCGCCGAGCACGCCCGCCGTGTAGCCATAGTGGTCGATAAACGACGCCGGCCGGCGGTCGCCGTCGGCATAGTCGATCGCGACGGTCGCGTGGGTGGCCGCCGCGGTGGACGTGATGGTGCCGGCGAGGGACCAGTGGAGGAGGCGGGCGGCGCCGACGGCGGGCGTGCCGGCCGCGTCGGTCGTGTCCCACGGGGTCGCCGACGGCATAAACGCGGCGGGCACGCGGTCGCCGCGGCCGCGGCGGCGGCGGCGGCCGCCGCCGCCGCCGCCACCGCCGCCGCCCTTGCCACCCGACCGGTGGCCACGGCGGCGGCCGCCGGCGGCGGCGAGGCCGTCTGCGGCGTCATCCCCCCCCGCGGCACCGCCGGCGCGCCCCCCCCCAGCAGCCGCGCCGCGGCGGCCACGGCCGCGGCGCCCCCCCCGCTCGTCCGCCTCGGAGCGGCCGGCGGCGTCCGACTCGGTGTCGGCGGCGGCGGCCTCGGCGGCGAGCGCGCGCTCAATCCGCCGCCGCGCGGCGGCGGCGGCGGCAGACGCCTCGGACCCGCCGCCGTCGGTGCTGCCCGAGCCGATCGTGTCCCCCCCGTCGCTGTCATCGCTGCCGCTGCTGCCGCCGCTACCACTGCCGCCGCCGTCGCTGTCGCCGCCACTGCCGCCGTCATCGTCCTGGCCCTGCACGCTGCCGCCGCTGCCGCCGTCGCTGTCGCCGCCGTCGCCGCCACGGCGCGCCGTCGGGTGCAGCCGCCGCTTCTTCCTCGCCGACCGGTGCACGACGCCGTCGTCGTCGGCGCCGCCGTCATCGGTGCCGCCGCCGCCGTCGCCGTCGCCGCCGCCGGCGCTGCCGTCGCGCGTGTCGGCGTCGCCGCCAACGACGGCGTCGGCCCAGCCACCCCCGCCCGCGGCGGCAGCCCCCCCCGCCGCCACCGCCGCGGCCGCGGCCGCCGTCGCCGCGGCCGCCGCGGCCGCCGGCGGCGCCCCCCCCCCCCCGCCGGGCGGGCGCCCCCCCCCCGCCACCCGCCGCGCGCGGGCGGCCGAGCGGCGGCGGCGCCCGCGGCTTCCCCCGCCCCCCCGCGTCGGCGCCGAGCGCCGCCACCGGCGGCACCGCCGCGGCCGCCGCCCACGACGGCGCCATGTGCGGCGGGAGGACGTCGCCAAGCACCGCCCAGTGCCCCGACGCGTCGGTGACGAGCAGCGCCGCCGCCGCCGGGTGCCACGCCAGGTCCCGGACGGGGCGGCCGCCCTCGAGCCGCCACCGGTCGACGACCTCGGCGGTCGGGAGGTGCCACACCACCACCCCGCCGGTGCCGTCGCCGGTCGCAACGTAGCCGCCGGCGGGGGAGACGGCAATCGCCGTCACGCCCGCGCGGGTGCCGCCGCCGCCGCCGCCGCCGCCAGGCGCGCCGCCGGCCATGCCGGCGGCGGCCGCCGCACCGGCACCCCCCTCCCGGTCGGCCGCGTCGTCGGCGCCGTCGTGGGCGCCCTCCAGCTCGGCGGTGACCCCCCACGCCTCCCGCGACAGCACGACCGCCCCCCCGTCGCCACCCACCAGCACGGACCCCCCGTCTGGCGTCCACGCGGCGCACGTCGGGGCGGCGAGGCGGCCGCCGAGGTCCGCCTCGGCGACCAGGCCGCCCGCGTCGACGCCCCAGACGGCGACCCCCCCCCGGGCGCCGACCGACACCACATAGTCCCCCAGCGGGTCGTACGCGAGCGCCGCGATCGGCTCATCACCGCGGCCGGCGCAGCCGCCACGGAGGATGGACACCTGCTGCGACGCCGGGTCGGCGGTGGCGATGAGCTTGAGGACGCCGGGCTCGTCGCCCGCCGCGGCGAGCAGCGAGCCGGTCGGCGAGAAGGCGAGCGCCCGGACGGGGCGGCCAAAGCGGGCGGGCGCGGCGAGCAGCGCCGCGGCGTCGCCCCAGGCGGCCAGCTCGCCGCCGCCGGGGGACTCGGAGACGCCGCCGCCGGCACCGGCGGCGGCGGCAGACCCCCCTGCCGCCGCCGCCGCGGCGGCGGCGGCGGCGGGCACGGGCGGCAGCGTAAACAGGCGGACGTACGAGTCCTCGTCGCCCGTCGCGAGGAGCGTCCCCCCCGGGTGCACCGCGAGCGCCGTAATCGCCGCCGCGTGCGCCGCCGACGCGGCCGACAGCTCCACCGCGGGGGGCTCCCCGCCGCCGCCGCCGCCGCCGCCGCCGCCGCCGCGGTCACCGCCGCCGCGGCCGGCGGCGGCGGCCCACCACGGGACGCCCGCCGCGGCGGTGTGGTGTGCGAGGATGGCCCCGTCGGCGCCCGCGGTGAGCGTCAGCGCCCCCGACGGGAGCGGCGCGAGGCCGCCGCCGCCGCCGCCGCCGGGCGCGTGCGCCCAGTGCATGCGCACGCGGGTGGCCATGGTGGCAGTCGTGGCGGAGCAAGTCGTGGGGGGTGGGGGGGGGAGGGAGGGACGCGGGTGGCCGCGGAGCACTGTGCTGTAGGGGGGGGGGGAGAGGAGAGGAAGATGCTAGTGGTGGCCGGCGGGGAAAGAGTCACGATGAGAGAGAAAAAAAAGGAAGGAACAAAGTCGCGGCAAGGGGTAAGAGGGCAAGAACCGAGAGAGGGAGGACCGACAGCGGGGGCGCCGAGAGGGGCAGAGGCACCCGCGGCGCCGACGCCGAGCGCGCCGTGACAGCGCGGCGCGATGGGGAGGACGGAGGGGGGGCGGTCGCGGCTGCGGCCACACCACAGCGGGGACGGCCACGCCGTTGGCGCCTCTGCCGCCGCGTCGGCAGACGGGCGGCGACCGCCCGGTGGGCTGGGGGGGGGCGGCGTGCCGGCGGCTGGCGGAGGGGGACGCGGGGCAGCCGCGCCCCCCCCCAACACGCCCCACGGGCGCGGGCCGCTGGCGCGGCCGGCGCGGTCGGCGCGGCCGGCCGCACGGCGGCCGCGCCGCGCGCGCGCCGCAGACCCGCCCGCGCGGCCGCGGCGGTCGACGCGCGCCGCCAACCGCGACCTGGCGGGAGCCGCCCGCCGCCGGCGGCTGCACCGCGTTGGCCTGCCGGGGAATTTGGAAAACACCGCGCCCCGATGCGACTGGAATTCCACCCACCCGCACGGACACGCGCCACGCGCCGCCCGCCCCGCGCTGCGCGGTCAAACCCGTGATCCCGACGAGAGCAGATCTGGGCCTCGTTGAGCGAGTGCGAATCCGCGCGGGGTCGTGCGAATCGCCCCGTGAGCCCCCACGGACCGCCTTTTTTTTGTACACCGCCGCACACGCGCGTGGAGGTCAATTTGCACAGTGTGCGAAGCGCTTTTTTTGCTCATACTGATGGAGGTGGTGGACGACGACCTTGTCGTCGAAGACGTGGTCACCGGACACAGTGCGGCTCCACATTGGGAGCTATTAGGCGCAAACACTGCACGGTTTCGTGCAGTTTGTGCAGTGGAGTCTTGCAAACAGTGCAAGTTTAGCACTGCCGGCCGCGATCGTCCCACGTCGGCACACAGCCGCGAGACGGAACTTTGGAGGACGGACCCTCACTTGGGGCTCTCGCAGTGGTATTTGAGTGCGGCCGATGCGACCTCAGTCCAACTGTCCACAGCCCCCGGCCTCCAGATCGCGCCCCCGCCAACAACAGCAGGTGACTTGAACGAAGTCATGACCTAAATTATTTCACAATCCCACGGTGAGGTCCGAGGCGTCCGACCGCTGTCGGGTGCCAGACTGCACGGTTTCGCACAAACCGCGATCATTGGAGTGCTAAAACTGCACTCCCTGCGCGGCTGCGTGCGACACAGCACTCGCCCCACGGCCTCTCTGAGGCCCTTCACCCGCCACGGCAGAGTCACGGGTTTGACCGCGCAGCGCCGCCTTGACCGCCCCGCCCCCTCGCCGAGCACGGCGCCGGTGCCATGCGTGCGGGCGCACGGCCAATGGCGGCCACGCCGGCGGTGGCCACCGCCGCGGCCCTACAGGACGCGCACCCACCAGCGAGCGTCCGCTCTTCCGTCCAGTCGACGACAGGCAGAGACGGGTGCCGGTGCACGCAGCACACGCGGTGGCGGTGCCACCGGCGCGGCCGTCTCGACGGCCGCCCGCCGTCGCCGCTGCTCGCCTCCTCTACTGGGCGCGCCGGTGGAGCACACACGCGGGTGCGGGAAAGAGTGCAAAACACAGAACGGGGCCGACGGCGGCGGCGGCGGTCGCGCCGCCAATGCGCTCCGGGTGGCCGCGCCGCCGCCGCCGCCGCCGCCGCCGTGGCGTCGCGCTTGGCGGCACGCCACGGCGGCACTGGCGGGGTGGCCCCGTGTGCCGCTGCAGCGCGCGAGGGAGCAGGCGGCTGGCTGCCTGGACGGGCCGGCCGCCGCGCGGTGCGTGGCATCCGGGGGCAGCCGCGGCGGGCGGGGGTGCTCCCTTGGCGAGCGCCGGCAGCTGGTTGCAGCAGCGTTGGGATGCCGACGCCGCGACCGCGCGATGGCACGCGGCGGCCGCCACTGCACCGGGCGTCCGTGGTAGACGCGACCGGCGGCTCAAACTGTGGTTGACCACGCCAGGCCTTTTCCCCGCGCGGGGCCACCACCCCAACGGGGAGGCCTCTGCACAAAAGGGGGGAGCGCTGAGGCGTCATCGCCCCCCCCGCGACCAGCGGTGGGACAGACAAAAGTATCGAGCTGGGCCACCACCCAAGCGACCGGCACGGGTGGCGACCAACCACCGCAGGCCATCCATAAACCATCGATGAGAAAACCAGACGAAAGAGGAAAGAAAGACACACACAGCTGATGCATGCGGCACGACATTCACACCACCCACGCCAGGAGCCACTCAAACCAAACCGCCACCAGCACGTTGATGCCCCACTCCCGACCGCCCCCCCCCCCCCCCCCGCACAACCCGCCCTGTACTACCCCCATCCAACGCGCCCCCAGATGGCAAGCGGGGTCTGCGCAGCACCACTGCCGCCAGGCCTTGCCGCCGCCCCAAACGGCCAGCCGACAAAGAAGCCCGCATCCAAAAAAAAAAAAAAAAACAACCATCGCAGCTGCTGGGCGCACGGCTCACCAACCGGCAGGCGCTCGCTCACACCGCGCGCGCGCGGCGCATGCGCGGCGCGCACGCTCGGTCGGGGCGCGCTTAGATGTCGTCAAAGCGGCCCGACTTGCGCCCATTGACGCCAATGGTGCCAAAGATGAGGGCGGCAAAGAGGCCAGTGTGCCAGAGGAAGCACAGGGTCCAGAACGGGTCATCGCCGGCCGGGCCCTTGGGCCACGCCGCCAGGTTGGCGTTCATCGACGCGAGGAACGCCTGCGTCAGGCCCGTGCCGCTCGTCAGGGCAATGGGCGCCGGCAGCGAGGACGGCACCACCCAGCCGAGGATGGCGAGCACAATGATGACCGGGTTGATCTCAAAGGGCGTGTTCTCCGAGATCTCAAACCTGTCCACAGCAACGCGAGCGCGGGAA
This sequence comes from Pyropia haitanensis, assembly GCA_008729055.1. NCBI lineage: Eukaryota > Rhodophyta > Bangiophyceae > Bangiales > Bangiaceae > Pyropia > Pyropia haitanensis. The sequence continues at coordinate 1,653,327 of SDUX01000010.1, forward strand.
GGGGCACCGGTGGGGCACGACACGAGCAGCACTCTGCACGTCAGTACCACACACCAATGGACGCATCAAACCAGCTCACGCCACAGGCCAGACGACGACGGCCGCGCCCGTGCCACTGGCAGCCGACCCTCTTGCAGCTCCCGACGCCCCGCCCAGCCAAACCCCCATCGCCGCAAGCACACAACACACACGCCGACCATAACAAAAAAAAAAAAAAAAAACCTACTTCATGGTCGGCACGACCGCCACGGGCGCCGCCACCTTGGCAGCCACGCGGGCGCCGACAAATACGGAGCGCGACGTGCACACCGACGCGCGGACGGCGCGGGCCGAGACCGGGGCAACCGCGGCACCAATGAAGGCCATGGTGGGCAGACGGCCGGGTGGGGGGAACGGGGATGTGTGTGTCTGGGGGGGGAGGGGAGGGAGGTGGAGGGGGATGTGCGTGGGGGGGGAGAGAGGGAAGCGGCGGCGCGGTAGGGGAGCGGGGAGGACGAGAGAAAGCGCTGGGCGGAAGAGGGGGAGAAGGCGGATCGGATGGCGGCGGCGGGCGGCGGGCGGCGGATAGCAGCGATGGTGGTGGCGGCGGGGTCTGCGCCTTGCATCCGGAGGCGTGCAGTCCAAGCGTGGCAGGAGGGGGGTGTGCCGCAGCCGCGCACGCCGCGGAGGGCGTGATCGCGCCAGAGTGAGCTCCGCGGCTGGCCAATGGCAGCGCCCGCCGGCGGCTAGCGCCGTGGAATCCTATTGGCGCCGCAGGCTCGAGAGATCCCCCCATCCGAGGTGCACGCGGGTGAGCCTGCCGCCAACGGGGTGTCGCCACGTCGGCCACTCCGCTCCCACGTGGTGGATGCAAAACAGATATTGCAGATAGAACGGATCGGGTAGCCCCCCCGCGACCTGGCGACAGCTCTCGCCTGGCGCCCGTTATGGCAAGTCAGAGCAATGCACCCTGAAATTTACTTTTCCAGTCCAATGATCCCGCAAAACGGCTCGCCCAGCCTATTGTACGCCGCCCCTCTGCAAGCCGTTTCCCGCCGCAGGTGTTGCGTCCTGTTTCGCCGCCGCCGCAGACCCCCCCCCATCCATCCCTCGCACCCGCCGCCGTCGGCGGTGGGCGGCGGGAAAACAGACACGGTGCTCGGCACCCACCGGCGGCGGCGGCGCCGACCCCCCCCCCCTCCCGCGCCGCCCCTGCAGTGGGGCGCGCAGATGCCCCCGCGGGCGGCGGTTGGTGTGTTCGCGCGCTTTTTCGCCCCCCCCCCCCCCTCCAGACAACCCCCCCCGACCGCGACGCAGCCGTTTTGTTTCTTGCCGCCGCCGCCGTTGCCCCCACGCCGCGTGGCGACCGGCGGCACCGTCGCTCGCTGTTCCCTTCCCGCCCCGCGCCGCGCGGCGGCCGCCGCTCCCGCCCCGCGTGCGCGCCGCGCGGGTGTGTTGTGTCCGTGTCGCCGCCGCGGGTTCCCCCCCCGCGACCCGCGCGCGCCCCCCCCCCCCCCCCCCCCCCGGCTGCCCGCCTCCCTCCTCCCTTGGCGGTCACACCCCCCACCCGCGTCGCGCGCAACGGCAGCAGCCGCGGCAGGCGGCACCCGGCGTGGGGGTGGGGTACGGACGCGCCGCCGGCGGGGAAGGGGGGGGGGGGTCGCACCAGGGGGGGGGGAGCGGTGGGGGGGGGGGGGAGCGGTTACAAGACGCGCCCCGACGGCCGACGAGCACCGGCTGGGCACGGCGGCGCGGGGTGGGGGCGGCGCGGGGTGGGGGCGGCGCGCGGGACGCCGCGGCCGCCGCGCGGCGGCGGGTGGGTGGGGGACGGGCGGCGGCCGATCCCGCTGCGGGGCGTGCGGCTGTGGGTTGTTGGGTGTGGGGCGTGTGGGAGGAGGGGGTGGTGGCGCGCGGCGGGCGTAGCGCGTGTGGCCGCCGCGGCGCGTGCGGCCGCGGCCGCGGGCGGAACGGTTGCGCGGGGGGTGCGCGGGGGTCGACCGCCGCCCGCGGCCGCGGCGTGGCGGCGGCCGCCGGCCGCGTGGCCGGCCGCGCTCTTGACCCGCGCGGTCCCCCCCCGCGCCGGTGGTCGCGCGCGGCAGTGGCGGCCGCGCGCGCGCGCTCGACGGGCGGTGCGCCCCCCCCCCCCCCGCCCTTCCCCTCTCCCCCCCCCCCCTTCCCGGTGTCACTCCCTCCCCCCCCCCCCCCGCCGCCTCCTTCGCGTTGGTGGTGTACGCTACGCCCCACCCCCCGCCGTCGCCGTTGGTGCTACGGACGGCCGGTGGGGCGGGCGGGACGCGCAGGCCCGCGGCGGGCGGGCGGCGCCATGACGGGGCCTCCGCGCCGCAGCACGCGGCTGTCGTCGCGGCAGCCGTCGGAGAGCAATGAGTACGTTTGTTGATGCGCTTGTGCTTTTTTTTTTCTGTTGGACGGCTTGGGACTGGACCGGTGTGGGTATGTGTTTGATGTTGGGTTGGGAGCGGACGGGGGGGGTTGAGGTGGGGGTGGGGGGGGAGGCAGGAAGGGAGGATGTCCTTGGCAGCGGGACACGTCGCTGCCAGCGGGATTGGGCGGTCGTCCCGCTGGCGCCGCCGCCCCGCCGGCGACGCTTGACCGTCCCGTGATCCGTCGACTGACGCACCGTCTGGCGGTGCCGTGTTGTCTGACCCCCACCACCGCTGCCACGCTGTCCCCCCCCCCCCCCCGCCTTGTCTGTTCCCTGTTCTGTTCTTTCCTCTTTTTGTCTACAGGTTCTCCACAGGCATACCGGCGGGGGCCACCCAAGACGACACAGCCGCCGCCGCCGCCGCCGCCGCCGCCGCCGCCAGCCGCACGCCCGCCCGCCGCCCCCGGCCGGCGGCGGCGGGTGCGGCGGCGAGCGGCGCGGACAGTGGCTCGACGGCGGCGCGCAAGAGCGACCGCGTGCGGCGGTCGGCCAAGCGGCGGCCGCTGGGCGGCGGCCACCCGGGCGTCGACTCGCCCGGCGTGTACCGCTCGGACGGCGCCAAGGGCCTCATCGTCGAGAGCGAAACGTCGCAGCTGCCGCCGCCGCCGCGCGCCGCGGCGGCCGTGGCGGCCGCGGGGGAGGAGTCGTCGCCCGCCTGGGCCGCCGCCGCCGCGGCGGCCGCGACCGTCGCCGCCGCCGCGGCGCGTGTGGGCGGTGCGGCGGCGGCGGCGGGGGGGGGCGGGGGGGGCGGCGGCCGGCGGGCCGCGCGGCGGCGGGGGGGTATGATGATGACGAGGAGGAGGAGGAGGAGGAGGAGGAGGGGCCGCCCGAGGCGCGGCGGCGTGGCGTGGCGGGGGGGGCCGCGGCGGGTGCGACGGTCGACTCGAACGCGCGGCGCGGGGGGGGGGTGGCCGCCGTGGGGGCCCGGCGGTGGGCGGCACGCTGCCGGCCGGCGCGCGGCGGGTGCCGCGGGTGGGCGACGCCGCCCCGGGGGGGGGCGTCTATGGCGCCGGCGGCGCCATCCACGGCGGCGCGTACGATGGCGCGTGGTACCACCAGCTGGACGCGGGCGCCGCGGTGCCGGGTGATGCGGCCTACCCGGACGGCGCCGAGGTGCTGCCGGGCGTCGACGTTGGCGGCCTGTACGTTGGCCGCCTGGGCGACACGGCGGCGGTGGGGGCGACGGGCCGCGGCGGCGGCGGCGTCGCCGCCGCGGGTGGTGCGTACGTGGGGCCCCACGGGTGGGCGTACGCCGACCCGTCGGCGGCGGCCTCGTACGTGGGCGGCGACGACGACGCGGCGGGGGCGGAGCTGTACGCGTCGGACGTGGACGCCGAGTACCGCCACCCGCTCGGCGACGGCGAAGCGGTGCTGGGCGACACGGACGATGAGGACGACGCGGCTGCCGCCGCGGGGCGGGAGGTGTGGGAGGTGGCCGCCCCCGTCGGGCGCAAGAGCCTCATGGACCGGCTGCGGGAGGACCTGTTTGTGCGCCTCCACGAGGGCGCCCCCGCGGCCGGCGGCGACCGGGGCGCCGACGCGGCCGCGGCGGCGGCGCCGGCGGCGGCGGCGGCCGACCCGGCCGCTGCCGACGCGTCGGCCGCCGCGGCGGCGGCCGCAACGGCGGCGGCGACCGAGGCGGCCGCCACAGCCGCCGCGGACGCTGCCGCGGCCGCTGCCGAGGCGGCCGCCACCGCTGCTGCTGCTGCCGCCGCCGCCGCCGCCGCTGACGGCCCGGTGCTGGTCGAGCCCGTGCCGGCGCGCAAGCCCCTCCTCGCGCGCCTCCGCGACGAGCTGTTTGCGGTGCTCCACCTGGGCGCCCCCGCCGACGCCGCCGCCGCCGCCGCCGCCGCTGACGCCGCCGCGGCGGGCGACGCGCCTGCGGCCGGGCCCGGCGCGGCCGCCAGCCCGGCCGTCGCGGCGGTGGGCGCGCTGTTGGCGCCCGCCGCCGCGGCGGCGTCGGCGCTCTTTGCGCCGGCACCGCTCGCGGCGGCGACGGCGGGCGCGCCAGAGGGGGAGGCGACGGAGGAGGAGGAGGAGGACGCGGGCGCGACCGAGGAGGAGATTGAGGTGCTCCCGCAGGCGCGCCACGCGGCGGGCTGGGCGGCGGTGCCGCCGCCCGTGGCCGCCGCGCCCGCCGCGGCGGCGGCGCCCGCTCCGCCGCCGCCGCCGCCGGCCGTGGCACGCCCCGCCGGGCGAGTCCCGGCGGCGCTCGCCGGCCCGCTGGCCGCGGTGGCTACCCTCCCGCGGCGGCTGCCCGCGGTGCGGGGCATGGCCGGCCTGGCCGCGCTGCTACTCGCGACCGCCCTGTTTGCGGTGGTCGCCCTGCCGCTGATGCGGGGCCCCGCGACGCGGTCCGCGGCCGAGACGCTCCCGGCGCTGCCGTCGGCCTCGACCGCCCTGGCCGCGGCCGCCGCGTCGGTGCGCGACGGCGTGCCGCGCGTGGCGGGCGCCGCGGCGCGGGCGGGCGCCGGCGTTGCGGCGGCGGTCGGGTCGCCCGCCCGCGCCGCGGGCGCGGCGGTTTCGGGCGTTGGCGCGCGCACGGCGGCGGCCGCCGCCGACGCGGCCGCGGCGGCGCGCTACCACGCCGCCGTCGCCGCGGCGGGCGGCGCGGGCGGCGCGCGGCGCGCGCTGGGCGCGGCCGGCGGGCTTGTGGGGGTGGTGCGGTCCTTGGTGCTGGGCGTGACGGGCGGCGCGTACCGGCTGGCGGTGGGCACCATCGGCACCGCCGTGCAGGGGCTGTTTGGGCTCCTGACGTCGCTCGGCCGGGCGGTGGTGTCTGCGCCGGCGGGCCTGGTGCGCGCGCTGCTGTCGAGGGGTGCGTCGCTGCAGACGGCGGGCCGGCAGCTGCTGTACGCGACGCACGTGCGGGCCGTGTCGGCGTACGCGCACGTGGCGGCGGCGGGCCACGGGGTGCGGTCGACGGCCGTCGCCGCGGGGTCGGCGCTTGCCAATGCGTACGTCACCGTCACGCGCGGGGTTGCCACGACGGTGACGTCGTCGGTGGCGGCGGTGGCTGGCGCCGCGTGGTCGGCGGCCGCGGCGACGGTCCGCGGGCTCGCCCGCCTGGCCGTTGCCGTCGTGGACCTGCCCCGCTGGCTGCTCGTGTCCGCGTCGGCGGGCGTGCGGGCGCTGGTGCAGGCGGCCGTCGCGGCGGGCCGCGCCGTCTGGGGCGCGTTTACGAGCGGCATGGCGGTACCGCTGACGCAGGTGGCGGTCGCGGGCCGCTCCACGGCGGCCGCCGCGTCGTCGGCGGGCGACGCCCTCGCGGCTGCCGCGTGGGCGGTGCCCGCCGCGGGCGGCCTTGCCGCCGGCCGGCTGCGGCAAGCGCTCGAGGCGCGGCGGCTGCGGCAGGCGGCCGCGCGCGAGGCGGCGCGGGTGGCGGCCAAGGCCGCCGCTGAGGCGGCCGCCGTCCGCCGCGCCGAGGCCGCCGCCGCCGCCGCGGCGGCACGGGAGGCGGCCGAGGCGGCCGCCGCCGAGGCGGCACGCGACCGGGCGGCGGCCGAGGCCAAGGCCGCCGCCGCGCGGGCCATCCGGGAGGCGGAGGCGGCCAAGGCGCGCGCCGCGCGCGAGGCCGACGCCCGCCGCGCGCGCGAGGCCGCCGCCGCCGCCGCCGAGGCGGCGCGGGTGGCCAAGGAGCGGCGTGCCGCCGAGGCGCGGGCGGCCAAGGCGGCGGCCGCCGACGCGGCGCGGCGGGCCAAGGAGGAGGCTGCCCGCCAGGCGGCCGAGGCCAAGGCCGCCGCCGCGGCCCAGGCGGCGGCGGCCAAGCGGGCACGCGCCGAGGCGGCCGCGCGGGAGCGCGCCGCCCGGGCGGTGCGCGACGCCGAGGCGGCGGCCGCCGCCGAGGAGCGCCGCCGCGAGCGCCGCGCCGCGCGCCTCGCGGCGGGCCTCGACGATGACGAGTCGCCGCTCGCGCCGCTCCGCGCGGCCGCCCGGTCCGCCTGGGCGGCGCTGCCGTCGCAGCGGGCGGTCATGGCGGCGCCCGTGTGGCTCTTTGAGCGCGTCGTTGCGGCCGCGCTCGTCGTGCTGACGCCGCTGTTCAAGGCGTGGGCGGTGGTGGTGGCCGCCGCCGCGGGCGTCGTGGCCGTCGTGCGGTCGGCGGTGGGGGGCTTTGTGGGCGGCGTCCGCGCGGGCGCGTCGGGCCTGGCCGCGGCGTGGGCGGCGCTCGTCGCGGGCGTGGCGGGCGTTGGCAGCCGCGCGGCCGCGGCGGCGGGCCGCGCCGCGCACGCGGTGGTCTTTGGCGCCATCCACGTGCTCAGCTACCTGGTGTGGGAGCCGGTGCGCCGTATCCGCGGCGCGTCCGAGGCGGCCAAGGCCGCCGTCGCGGCCGCGGGCGGCCGCGCCGGCGGCGTCGGCCGGTCCGCGACGCACGCGCTCGGCGGGTGGGTGCTGGGCGTCGCGCGCGGCGCGCGCGCGGCGGCGGCGGGTGGCCACGCCGCCGCCGGCCGGGCGCTGACGTTCCTCCTGTCGCTGCTGCTCGTGCCCGTGGGGCTGGCCGTCCAGGCCGGCCGCGGCGTCGCCGCCGTCTCGTCCCGCGCGTCGCGGCTGTGGGCGCCGCGGCCGTTGGCGGGGCTCACCCCCACCGCGCCGGCCGGCGGGCGGTCGGGGGCGGCGGTCGTGCCGCCGGCCACGCTGGTCACGGCCCCCCCGCGCGGCGGCGGCGGCGGCGGCGGGCCGGGTGACGCGGCCGACCTGGCGGCGCTGACGCCCGCCCTTCGTGAGGCCATCCGCGCCATGACCGCCGAGGAGCTGGCCAAGTGGACCGCCACCGCCGCGTCGACGCTCGCCGCGCAGTCGCGGGAGGTGGAGGCCAAGGTGGCGGCCAAGCTCGCGTCGGCCGACGCCGCCGCCGCCGCCCGCCTCGACGCGTTTGCCGCCACTGCCGCGGACGACGCGGCGCGCCGCGACGCTGCGCTGCGCGCGGCGGTGGCGGAGGAGGCGGCGGAGGCGGCGGCGACGACGGTGGAGCGCGCGCGCGCGGCCGCGGCGGACGCGGCCGAGGCCACCTGCGCCGCGCCCACTGGCGCGTGCGCCGCGTCGTCGGCGTCGCTGTCGGCGGCGGCGGCGGCTGCCGCACGCGACGCGGCGGCGGCGGCGGCAAGCGCAGAGGCGGCCGCGGCGGCGGCGGCGGCTGGCGCCGCCGCCGGCGACGCGGCCGCCGCCACCACTTCCCCTCCCCCCTCCACTACGACCACCACCACCACCACCCGCTCGTCGGCCGACGACGCGGGCGTGGCGGGGGTGGACATTGACACCCTCGCCGACCGCGTCATTGAGCGGTACGAGGCGGACAAGGGCCGCCCCGCCGACTATGCGCTGCTGTCGGTGGGCGCGCGGGTGGAGTCGTCGTCGCCGTCGGCGCCCAACGCGGTCACCTACTACGCGGGCACCTACGCGGCGTCGCTGTTTGGGCGCGGCACCTCCTCCCGCCTGTACGTGCCGGCCTACCCCAACCCACCCGAGACGGTCTTCACGCCGGGCGTCGTGCCGGGCAACTGCTGGTCCTTCCCCGGCGTCGGCACCATCACCGTCCGCCTCGCACGGCCGGTGGCGGTCACGTCGTTTACGATGGAGCACACGCCCTCGTCGTCTGCCTTTTCGTCGTCCGCCGCGCCCGCCGCGTTCCGCGTCACGGGCATCCCGTTTGTGTGGCCGCCGCCGCGGCCGGCGCCCGCGGCGGGCGGCCGCGCCGACGCGGCCGCCGAGTCGGCCGCCGCCGCGGCGGCGGCGGCGGCGGCAGCGCCGGCGGCGCCGGCCGACGGCGGCGCGCGCCCCGCCGCGACCGCCGCGTCGGGGTCAACGGCGGCCGCGGCGGCGGCGGCCGCGGCGGCGGCTGCGGCGGCGGCGGCGGCGGCTGGCGCGTCGCCGCCCGGCCAGCTGCTCGGCGAGTACGAGTACCGGGTGGGCGGCGGGCGGTCGCACATGCAGGCGTTTGCGGTGGCGCCGTCGGCGCCCGGCGCGGGCACGCCGATGCGCGCGGTGACGCTGGAGGTGACGTCCAACCACGGCAACCCGGCCTACACCTGCCTGTACCGCTTCCGCGTGCACGGCACCGAGGCGGACGCGGGGGGGGTGGCCGCCGCCGCCGCCGCCGGCGCGTGAGCGCCCGCGCCGGGGGCGGCGCGCTGGCTCACCCGCGGCCGGCCGGCCGCCGCGCGGGGCGGTGGCGGCTGGACAAGGCTCGCAGGCGTGCGGGGGGGAGAGAGAGAGGGTGTGAGTGGGGGTGGGTGACGGCTGGTTTGTCTCGTCCTGACTTTGTTCTTTTTCTTCTTTTTTTTTTGTCGCCACCACTTTTTTTTGTGTGTGTGTGTCTCGAACGGGGGGGACGCTCAACGACGGTGTAGCGTAAAAACCACCTGGCGGCCGTTTTGCGTAGTTTCGGGCGCTGTGTTGCAGTCATGTTTCCATTCCCACCCTGGTGGTGTTCGGTTGTAGGTTTCCGGCTGCACGACGGTCGCACAAGAGGGGGGGGAGCGAGTGGGCGTCAGGCGCCGGCGGGACCTCTGCGTGCTTGCTCCTGTTCCCTTTTGTAGCAGGCCCAAAGGTGGATTCCATATAACGAGACGGATGCAAAAATAAGCGCAGGAGTGCAGTGCGAGCACAAATCGCGCTCAAACTTGGTCATATCAGGCTATGGTGTCTCCCGACTCCGTAGAAAAAAAAGCAGCTCGCCAAACGCTGTCGTTGTTGTCCATGCGTGGGATATAGGAGAAGTGCACCTGCTCTCGGCTGATCTGGCACCCGTTCTCAGCGATACAGCGCCCCCATCCGACGTGATGGCGGCCCCCTGCTCCCATCCGACACACATTTGTGCGAACAGATTCCCGCGATTTCAACACTCGCGGAAATCGATGTGAACGGGTGTTTCTCTTCACGCACCTGCGCTTCCGGCCGAGTCCCTCCAGTACTGCTACGACGGAAGGAGGGTCTTCTGACCGTCGGAACACATTACCATATGCATGTTGACACTTTTTGCTGCAGCGCCGCGAGCCAGAAGGCTGACCTGCGCCGCTGCTGGAGAAAAGCATCAGAAAAAGTGCCTCTTTGTTGGAGCTCGCACGCGCTATAAATGTTCCCCAGCTGGGTACGTACGAGCGCTGCTGCAAAAAAGTACAGTTGTACTTTCTTTCTGAGGTGGACCATGTCTGTGAGAAAACAGAACAGCAAAAGGGGCTCATGCGGCAGAGCTGTGAGGGGTCAAAGTTGGCTCCTGCTCATCCGTCTCGTTATATGGAATCCACCTGCAGTGTCGATGGCGGGCGTTATCGCGCTGGCCGTCTGGGAGAAGCAGGGGCGACGCCTGGACGGCGGCTGCGGTCCAGTCCGAGCCTTGCATGGAGAACACCTGCCGTGGCCACCCCCCCGTCCGCACCGCGGCGCTCTACTTCCCTTCCCGCGCGGGCTACCAAGCGGGCCTGTGGCGGGCGACTGCCATTGGCGCGGCGGCCACCACGTACGGGACCGTCTCGGCGGTGGCGGCCGCCACCGCGTGGGCGCTACGGCGGCGGCGCACGCGGGGGAAGCGGCCGCCGGCGGCGGCGGCGGCGGCGGCGTCGACGACGCCCCGCCCGCTGCCACCGCCGGCGCCACCCCCCAGCGGCGGTCGCTCAAGCCCGTGCCGACGGCACGCGTGCGGTGGCGGCGGCGGCGGCTCCCGCCGCAGCGGCCCGCCCCCCCCCCCACCCCCCCAGCCCCCCCCCCCCCCCCACCACCGCCGCCGCCGCCGACGCCCCCACCCCGGTCGCCACGCCGCCCGTCACGCGCGCGCCACCCCCACCGCCACGGCGGCGCGGCCGGCCGAGCCGTGCGTGGCCCCGCCGCGGCGGCGGCAGCGGCAGCGGCGGCGGCGGCGGCGGCGGTGGCGATGGCGGCGGTGACGGCGGCAGCGTTGGTGGCGGCGGTTGCGGCGGCGGCGGCGGTGGCAGCCGCCGCGCCGCCGCCGGCCGCGCGCGCGTCGGGGGCGGGGCGGACCCGACCCGCCGCGTACCGGTCGGCCTATGCCCTGCGCAGTGGTGTCAAACCCGCGAACGTCGGGCCATCGTGCCGCGGCGTGCACAGCCCCTGACGGGGCCTGTGAGAGGGGGGGGGGACCGACCCCGAGTGCACGCCGCGTGCGTCGATGGCACGAAATTTTGCACTCTGTGCACAGATTATTGCACGCAGTGCACGCTGGAGCGCACGCCTTGGCACGCAGCAGTGCACGGACGGTTCGTGTTGCCAGATTATTTACTACGGCCCAATTCAACAAGTGTGGGTGTTCTGTGTACTGTGCTGGACCATAAGGCAAGGTCATTGGCGCCATCCTCGAAACCGTCACCGTCCGGCGGAATGAGGATGGATTTCTGAGAGTGAGGGCGTGCTTTGGGACAGCCCAACTACTTCCAATTGGGTTGTTTCGGGAATAGATCTGGGCCCGGCGTGCATCGGAGTGCACTGCTCCTTGCAAAGGCGTGCGCTCCACTGCGCATGGCCCGTGCCATCGCATGGCACGTAAAGCACAAAAACGTGCATCGTGTTGACGTCAGAGCGACTGAGGACGACGAGCATGGATTCCGATGACATACTGCAGGACGTGCTCATGCTCCAGTGCTCCCGTACGGCGGCTGGGAAAAAAAAGTGCTCCGGAACTCATGCCTCAAAAGTGTACGGCGCCGTGCGTCGGCGTGCCAAAAAACCGTGGTCTGAGACCCCTTGGAGTGAGGTTTTCACGCCGTTGCACGGCCGATTGCACGCCCAGAGGGCGAAAATTTGATCCGCGGACGTTCGCGGGTTTGACACCACTGCGCTGGGACGCGGGTGTGGGGGGCTGCGCACGTGGCGACGTGCGCCGCCACGGTGCTCGGCGTGTGGGTGTTTTTTTTCTCGTGTGCCGCCCGCCCACGTCCCCACGCCGGCGGCGGCGGCGGCGGCGGCGGCGGCACGGCGCGCAGGGTCACGGCGCCACCGGCGGCACCCCCCCCCCCCCCCCCGCCCCCCCGCCGGCGGCGGCACCCCCCTCAGCCCGCACTCCGCAGCCGCCGGCGGAGTGCGGCGGCGTAGCGCCCCTCCCCCCCCCCCCACCCCCCCCCCCCGCCGCCACGGCGAGCGCCGCCTCGGCCGCGGCGGCGGCGGCCACCGCCGCGCGGGCGGGCGCGCCCAGGTTAAACGCCACCAGCCGGTCCACGCCAACCACGTACGCCGCGTCGGCCGCGGCCGCCGCGTCGGCCGCCGCATCCGCCGCCGCCGCCGCCGCCGCCGCCGCCGCCGCCGCCGCCGCACCGCCGCGGTCGCCGCCGCGGTCGCCGCCGCGGTCGCCGCCGCGGTCGCCGCCGCCGGCGAGCCTGGAGGGGGGGGAGGGGCGGCTGCCCGCCGCGCCGCCGGGGCGGTGGCTGCCGCCGCCGTCGCCGCCGCTGTTGCCGCCGCCGCCGGCAGGCGCGGGAGCCGCCGCCGCCCCCCCCCCCGCCGCCGCCGCCGCCGTTGCCGCCGCCGCCGCGGCGGCCGCGGCGGCGCCATACAGCGGGTCCCCGTACTCATCGCGGTCCGCCTCCCCCCCCCCCCCCTCCCCGTCGTCCGCGCCTCCCCCCCCGCCGTCCGCGTCGGCGCCGCCGCCACCGTCACCGCCGCCCCCGTCCCCACCGCCGCCACCGCCGCCACCGCCGCCACCGCCGTGCCGCCGGGAGGCACCGACGCTGCCGCGGCGCCCTTCGCCGCCGTCTGCCTGGCGACCGCCCCCCCCCCCCCCCCCCCGCCCGCCCCGCGCCGCCGCGGCCGCGGCGGACGCGCCAACGCGGGCGCCAACGTCGGCGCGGAGCAGGCGCAGCACCGCCGCCTGGGCGGGAAAGCCGCCCCCCCCCCCCAGCCGCCCTCGTGTAGCGCGCCAGCCGCGCCGTCCGCGCCACCGCCGCCGCCGCCGCCGCCGTCGCCGCCGCCGCCCGCCCGCGCCGCGACGGCGAGCGCGCGGCCAATCGACGCGGCCGCCGCCGCCGCCGCCGCCGACCGCCGCCGCCGCCGCGCGCGCACGGCCGACGGGGCGGCGGCGGCGCCGCCGCCGCCGCCGCCGCTGCCGTTGCCGCCGCCGCCCTGCCCCCCCCCAGCCCGTCGCTGCCCGTGGCGGGCGCCGCGGCGCCGCGCCACGCCACGGCGGCCGGCGGCTCGGCCGCGTCCGCGTCGGCGAGCACCTCCACGAGCACCCCGACCGCGCGCGATGGCGGCGGGGGTGTGGCCGCACCGCCCGCCGCGGCGCCGCCGGCGGCGGCGGCGGCCGCCCACGCGGCCGCCGTGGCGGCCGCGTCGGCCGTTGCCGCCGCGCGGAGCGTCGCCCACACGTCCGCGACGCTCGCCAGCAGCCGCACGAGCGCGGCGGCCTCGGCGAGGCGGAGGCTGCTCGGCGGCGCGCCGCCGCCGCCGCCGCCACCGCGTCGGCCGGCGGCGCCACCCGCCGCCGTGGCGGCCGCCGCGGTCGCCGCCGCCGCCGCCGCGGTCGCCGCGGCGGCCGCCACATCCGACGGGCGGCGGCCGGGGGCGCCCCCCCGCCCGCCGCCACCAGTGGCGGTGGTGGCGGTGGTGGTGGTGGTGGCGGCGGCGGCGGCGGCGGCGGCGGCGGCGAGCGGCGTCCACGCGCCCGCCACGACCGCCGCGCGTGCAACGGCCGCGTCGACGCGGCCGAGCAGCTCCGCCGCGACGACGCGGACGCCCACGTCGGGCCGCCGCGTCCGCGCCGCGACCGCCACCGCGTCGGCGGCGGCGGCGGTGAGGGCGGGCGCGAGTGGCAGCCGCGGGAGGACGTACGTGGGGGGGTGGGCGGCGTGGAGGGGGGGGGGGGCGGGGGGACCGCCCCCGCCGGCGAGACGGCGGCGGCCGCCGCCGCCGCCACCCCCGCCGCCGCCGCCGCCGCCGCCGCCGCCGCCGCCGCCGCCGCCGAGCGGCACCGCCGCGGCGGCGGCGGCGTGCACGCCGCGGCGCCCCGCCGCGGCGGCACCGGCCGCGGCGCGCAGCGGCGGCGGCGGCGCGAGCAGCGCCGCCGGCCGCCCGAGCAGCACGTCCACCACCGCGGCGGTGGCGGCGGCGGTCGCCGCCGCCGCCGCCGCGGCGGCCGCCTCGACCGCCGGCCGCAGGCGGCCGCCGCCGCCCGCCGCCCGTCCCGCCAGCCCAGCGCTCGCCGCGGCGGCCGCCGCCGCCGCCCGCCCGCCCGGCACGCGGCCGCCACCGCCGCCCCCACCCCACCCACCACCCCCACCCCCACCACCGCCGCCGCCAGCCCCGCCGGGCGGGACCACCCCCGCCAGCACCGCCGCGGCGGTCGCGGCGCCCGCCGTCAGCGCCGGCAGCGCGTACGCGGCGAGCGCCGGCGCGGGCGGCGGCGGCGGCAGGCCGCCGCCGGCGCCGCCCGCCGCGCGCATCGCGGCGGCCGCCGCGGCGACCGCCGCGGCCGTTGGCGGCGGCACGCCGCCCGCGGCCGCCGCCGCCGCCGCCGCCGCCGCCGCCGCCGTGGGGGGGGGACCGCCCCGCCGCCGCCGCCGCCGCCGCCCGCCGCCGCCGCCGCCGCCGCGACGGCAAACCGGTAGCCGCCCAGCGGGAGCAGCGAGGGGGGGGGGGGGGGCCCACGGCGTGCCGCCGTGACTCGCACCGCCGCCGCCGCCGCCGCCGCCGCCGCCGCCGAGGGCGCCCAGCAGCGCCGCGCCCACCGCCTGGGCGGCCGCCTCGATCGCCACCGCCGCCGCGCGGGCGGCGGGCGGGTCGGGCGGGTCGCCGGCGGCGCCCCCACCGCCCCCCCCCTCCCCCCCTCCCGGCGGGCGCGCCACCGCCGCCGCCGCCGCCGCCGCCGCCGCCGCCGCCGCCTCGGCCGCCGCGTCGACAATGGCAACGAGGACGGCGACGCGGCGGAGGACGGCCGCCACCGCGCCCGTCCACGCGCCCGTCGCGGCCACCACCGCCGCGACGACGGGGGGGGGAGCCGCCGCCCGGGGCAGCAGCCGCGCCGCGCGGCGGGCGGCGGCGGCCATGCCGCCCACACCCTCCACCCCGCCGCCGCCGCCGCCGCCGCCGCCGCCACCACCGACACGGTCGACGCCGCCGCCGCCGCCGCCGCCGCCGTCGACGGCGTCTGCCGGCAACCCCCCCACCGACCATGGTGGAAGCGACGGCGGCGGGCGGGCCACCCCCCCTCCCTCCCACCCTACCTCCCCCCCCCCGCCGCCTCCACCCGCCGCGGCGGCCGCCGCGAGGAGCAGCCCCGCCAGCCGCGCGGGCGCGACGGCGGCAAGGTCGGCGGCCCACCCCCCCCCCCCCCCCCCCCGGCCGAGCGCGTCGAGCGCGGCGGCCGCGTCGGCCAGGTCCGCGTCGGTGGCCAGCGGCGGCGGCCGCCGGCCGAGGCCGCCGCCGCCGCCGCCGCCGCCGCCGCCGCCGCCACCGCCGCCGCCGCTGCCGTCGCCGCCGCCGCCGCCGCCGCCGCCGCGGGTGCCGGCGGTCGCGGCGGCCGCCCCCTCCCCGCCCCCGTCGTACACGTACGCGTCCACGTCGGCGAGGAGCCAGGCGCGGAGCGTGGCGGCGGCGGCGGCGACCGCCGCGCGGGGCGCGTCGAGGAGGGGCACCCCCGCCAGCGGCGGCGCCGCCCCCGCCGCCGCCGCCGTCGCCAGCACCGCCGCCGCCGCCGACCGGGCGCCCCGCGGCGGCGGCGCCCGCCCACCCGCCGCCGCCGCCGCCGCCGCCGCCGTCGTTGCCGCTGCCGCCGCCGCCGCCGCCGCCGCCGCCGCCGCCGCCGCCGCCGCCGCCGCCAACGATGACGATGACGACGACGACGCCGCCGCCGCCCGCGAGCCGCTGCCGCTGCCAGCAGCACCGGCGGCGGCGGCGCCGCCGCGGAGCGCCGCGGCCGCCGCGGCGGGCGCGCCGACAATGCCCGCGGCGGCGGCGAGCGCGGCGGCCGCCGCGGCGGCGGCGTCCCGGTCCGCAACCGCGGCGGCGAGCGCGGCCGCCCACCCGTCGCCGCCGCCGAGGAGCGCCGCCAGCCGCGCGTCGTCGTCGCCGGCGGCGGCGGCGGCGGCGGCGGCGGCAGCGGCGCCGCCGCCGTCGGCAGTCGTCGCCGTTGCCGTCTGGGTCCGCGGCGGCGGCGGCGGCGGTGGCGGCGCCCAGCCGTGGAGGGCGGCGCGGAGGTCGGCCGCGACGCGGCTGCCGTCACGCGCGGCGCGGAGGGCGGTGGCGAGGGAGCGGGTGGCGGCGTCGCCGCCGCCGCCCGGCGCGGCGGCGGCCGCCGCCGACGCCGCCACCACCCCCGACGCCGCCGCCGCGGTCGCGCGCAGCCGTGCGACCGCGGCGGGTAGGGACGGCGGCGGCACGCTGCCGGCGGCGGCGGTGGCGGCGGTGGCGCCGCCGCCACCGCCGCCGCCGCCGCCGCCGCCGCCGCTGCCGCCGACGCTGCCGACGCCACCGACGCTGCCGACGCTGCCAACGCGGCCGCTGCTGCCGCCGGGGGGTGGGGCGGTGGCGGCGTCTGCCGCCGCGGGGGGGGCGGGGAGGTACAGCCGCAGCGCGTCGGCGGCGGGGTGGGCGGTGACGCCGGGGGGGGCGGGGGGGGGGGGGCGCCCGCTGGCCATCGGGACGGCCACGGCAAAAGACGGGGGGGGAGGGGAGGGGGAGGGGGGTGTGGGGGCAAACAGAGGGGAGGGGGAGGTGGGTGTGGGGGCGAAGAAAGGGAAAGGGGGGGGGGGGGAAGGGGGGGTGGAAAGGCGGGGGGAGGGGGGAGAGGGGGGGAAGGGGGGGGAGGGGGGGGGCGATGGGATGGCGCAGGGCGGCTGCCGTCGCAGTGCTTCGCGGGCGCCCCGACGCGTGCCGCCTCACGGGCGCGCGTCGGCCTGCGGGACAATAGACACCAAAGGAAAAAGGTCGCAACTTTCCGTCTTTCGGCCGGCCTTTGCAGTTTGGGGGTGCCTCTCGTAAATCTGGACGCGATCCACCGCCTGCGGGCGCAAAAAAAAAAAGGCGCTCGAGCACCTCAGGCAGCCGCCCCCTACCCCACCGGGGTCATCGCCACCCCTACTCCCACCACCAACGTTGTCGTCCCCGCTCTCCCCCCACCAACAACGTCGTCGCGCCCCTCTCCCACTGCCGACGTCATGGCCCTCCACCTCGACGCGATGGGTGCGGGCGCGGGCGCAGGCGCGGGCGCGGGCGCATCGTACCGCCCCCTCGCTTCGGCCTTCTTCCCCACCCCACCACCCGCCACACCAGAGCACCCTTGCCAGCCTGTCCAAGGCGGTGACCGCCGCCGCCACCTGCACGTTCACGGCGGCCAGGGACAACCGCACTCCCCCCCTCGCACGGCCCGCCGTGACCGCCCACGCCGCCATTCCTCCCGCCGCCGAGAGCGCCGATCCACTCGCCGCTGCGAGCAGCCGCCGCACCACCGCCGCGTCGACCTGGGAGGGGAGCACGCGGAGGTGGTGCCCACGATCGGCTGGGCTCGTTTTGGCAGGCAGGGCTGCGGCGGCGGCGCCGCCGTCGCCGCCAGGGACCCGACCCCCAACACCCTCGCCAACGGCGGTGGGTCCCGGCGGGTCCTGGCGGGGCGCCCGCCCGCATGGACGGCGCCGCGACGGCCGCGGCCGCCGTCACTCCCAGCGGCGGCGCGCAATAGGAGCGTAGGACCATCGGCAGGTGATTGGGTATGTGTCGTGACACGGATGCCGCGTTCGCGCCTCCGACCCACACTGCCAAACGGACCGCGTCCACACAGAGGTCCGCCTACCCAGATCGTAGCGAAAACGCCCAGCCGTCCTACGACGGCGCGCCGCGCCGCGGTCGAGGTAGGTCTCTCTCCCCACCCCCACCCGCCGCCCGCGGTCCACTTCCCCCACCACGACGGCGCGGCCGCCGCGACGGCCGCCCCACCGTCGACCGTCCCGCCGCGTCTGCCTTCTCCCCCCCCCGCCGCGCGGTGCCGCGCCGCGCCGCGGTGCTCTCCGCGACGCGGCGCCATCGCCACGGCGTCGCCGCCGTCTGCGTGCCGCCCGTGCGCTCACCTGCCCGACGGCGGCGCCGTTCCCCGTCCCAAAAGGGGCTGCTGAATGTGGCGGCACGCGCTGGGGGTTTGGCGGCGATGGACAAGCGCTGCCGCTGCCGCGGCGGCGACGGGGGTTCCAGGGGGGCGGCGCTCTCGAAGGGCGCCCCGTCCTGGCCAGCCATGCCGACGGAGCCCCACGGGCAGGACGCCGTTCCATGTGGGGGAAATTCAAACTTGAAGGGGCGACCGTCGCCATCGCTCGTCGGCCGCTGCGGTCGAGGCGACACCAGGCGGATGCGCACGCCCCCCCCCCCGGAAAGTAGGACCCCCACCCGCACACGCCATCCGCCCGCCGCGGACGGCGCGGCGGTCTCCCCCAAATACCCCTCCCTCGCGTCGGCGGCGCGCGCCGCTCGGGTGCCACCCACCAATGCCCACCGCGGCCGCGCCTCCCCCCACGCCGTGGCTGCCCACCCCGCGTGACCGGGACGCGCGGTCCGCGCCGACGCTGCCGCCGCCGCCACATCCGTGCAGCCCCGCGCCAGCCGCTGTAAACGGGCGGCGCCGACGACGCGCGCGGTCCCTTCCCCCCCCCCGCGCGGCTGGCCAGCCGCGCGCGGCACCGCTGGGGGGGCGCGCCGTCCACTTACCGCCCGCCCGTCCCCGACGGCCACGCACGGCGGGCGGCGGCGGCACGGTGGCGGGCGGCCGCGCGGCGGCTGTCAGCCGCCGCCCTCACGGCCGCGGCGCCGACGGGCTCCCCCCCCTCCCTCCCCCCCGCCGCCACACTGGCTGCCCATCCTCCGCCCGGCGGGTGCCACCGCCGGGCCACCGCGCCCCCACTCCCAGCCTCCCCGACGGCTCCCCCCCCCCCCCGTCCTAGCGCCAAGGGTGCTCCTCCCCCCCACCCCCTTCCCCCCCCCTCCCCCCCCTCCCCCCCATCCGCTCGTTTCCCTGCACCGACACCCCGCTCCCTCCCCTCCCCCCCCCGCCCACCGCCCCACCCCGCCGCGCTTCACCGTCACGGCCATGGCCGGCCGGCGGCGGCTCGGCCTGGGCGCCGGCCGCCCCCCCCCCCCCACCTTTGCCATCCGGCTGCTGGTGCGGCGGCTGGAGCACGTGCCGCTGCCACACGATCTCCTGTACGTAAAGTGGAAGCTGCGGTCGGCCGCGGCGGCCGCCACCCCCGCCGCGGGCGTCACGCGCGCGGTGGCGGTGCGCGGCAACGCGGCGGTGTGGAACGCGCCGTTTGACCTCACCGCGCGGCTGCCAACGGCGGCTGCGGCGGCGGCGACGACGGCGGGCGCCGCAGAGGCGCCGGCGGCGGTGGCGGCGGCGACGGCGGCGACGGCGGCGGCGGCAGCTGCCGCCGACGGTGGCGGGGAGGGCGCGCCGGTGGAGGCGGCGGCCACGCCGCCGCGGCCGGCGGTGCTGCGGCTGAGCGTCCGTGCGCTGCGGGGGGGGGTGGTGCAGGCGGGTGGCAAGGGCACCAAGGCCGCCCGCTCCGCCGCCGCGGCGGCGGCTGCTAGGGAGGGCGACGCCGCCGCCGCCGCGGGGTGGGCGGGGGGGGGGGTGCCGCCGCGTTGGCCCTCCCGGCCGCGGGTGGCCTCACCGCTGGGGGGGGCGCCCCGATCGCCGCCGCCGCCACCGACGCTGCCGCCGCTGCCGCCGCCGCCGACGGCGCCGCCGTCGCCGCGCTGGCGTCGACGGGTGGCGCCGCCGCCGCCGCCGCCGCGGCTGCCGCCGCCGCCGCCGCCGCCGCCGCCGCCGCGGCTGTCGGCGGCGGGGTGCCAGCTGGCCCGCCGCCCCCCCCCGCGGCAGCCGGGGTGGCGGTGCCGCCCAAGGCGGCGCACGTGCGCGTCGGGGTGGTCGAGGTGGACCTTGCCGCGATCGCCGCGGCCGGCACGGTCGCGCGGGTGGAGCTGCTCCACGAGTCCCTCCTCAACGCGACGCTGTCCCTAGCCGTGCGGGCGGTGCCGGTGGAGGGCACGCCGCTGGGCTCCCCGCGGGGGGGGGGGGGTGGGACGCCCGGCCCGCCGCGCTGGGGGGGGGGGGAGCCCGCCGTGGGGACGACGCGCCGCCACCGCCGCGCCGCCGCCGCCGCCGCCGCCGCCGCCGCCGCCGCGGGCGGCCGCGGCCGCGCGTCGTCGGTGTCAGCGCCGGTGGCGGGGGTGGGGGGGGAGGGGCTGGGCGGTGGGGGGGGGGGGAGGGGGGGGGTGCCGCCCGCGGCGGCCGCGGCGGCCGCGGCGGCGACGGCCGGTTGGTGCCGCTGGCCGGCGGCCTCTACCGGTCCGTATCGACGGCGGCGCTGGCGGCGGCCGCGGCGGTGCCCGTGGCGGGGGAGCCGCCGGCCGCGGCGGGCGTGCCCCGCTCCGCCACCGTCGACGGGCTGACCGCGGCGGCGGCGGCGGCGGCGGCCGCGGTCGGCTCGACTGGCAGCATCCCGTCGGACGGGGAGGGCACCCCGCGGGTGCGGTGGCTGACCGAGGTGCTTGCCGGCCGGGCGCCGCCGCGGCCGCCCCCGCCGCCCGACGTGATGACCAGCACCTGGGGGGCCGCCGCCGCCGCCGCCGCCGCCGCGGCGGCGGACCCACCCGCCGCCGCTGCCGTCCCGTCCATCGCCGCGCGGGAGGCCGTGGAAGGGAGTGGCGGCCGGGAGGGGGCGGCGTGGGGCGACGTGCCGGCGGCAACGTCCGCGGCGGGCACGGCGCGGGCGGCCGCCACGGCGGCGGCTTATGGGCTCGGCGGCGGTGTCGGCGGCGGCGGCGGCTGGGAGAGTGGCGACGACAGCGGCGGCGACGGCCGGCCCGGCGGCCCGGCCGATGGCCTGCGGGTCGCCCCTGGCGGCGTGTCGTCCCGGTCTGGGTGGTGGACGCTCGAGGCGCGGCCGCTGGCCGCGGCGGCACGCCGCCAGCGCACCGCCGCCGCCGCCGCCACCGCCGCCGCTGCCGCCGCC
This sequence comes from Pyropia haitanensis, assembly GCA_008729055.1. NCBI lineage: Eukaryota > Rhodophyta > Bangiophyceae > Bangiales > Bangiaceae > Pyropia > Pyropia haitanensis. The sequence goes on from SDUX01000010.1 coordinate 1,673,682, forward strand.
GCCGCCGCTGCCGCCACCGCCGCGGGCGCCACCGCCACGGCCGCCCAACCGCGACTCGCGCGGCCGTCGTTGCCACGGCTGCCCCTCACCGCCGCCGCCGCCGCCGCCGCCGTCCCCTCCCCCCGCTACTCTGCGGGGGCCCCCCCCAGGTCCACGACCGCCTCCCCCCGCTTTTCCCCCGCGCTCGCGCCGGCGGCACCCCCGGCGGCACCCCCCTCCCCCCCCTCAGCGCCACCACCCCCCCCCCACCTCCACCCCCCCCGCCAGCCACCGACGCGGCGACCGCCGCGGCGGGCGCGTGGCCGCCCCGCGACGCGGCGGCGGTGCACGACCACATCCGCGCGGCGCGGGAGCGGCCGGCGGTGCCCGCCACGGTCGCCGCGTCGCGCGTCGCGGCGGGCGGGGTGGTCGCGTCGCTGCTCGCCGCGGCCGCCGCCGCGGCCGCCGCCGACGCCGCCGCCGTGGTGCGCGTCGTGGACGGGGCGGCGGCGGCCGGCGGCGGCGGCGGGGGTGGGGACGGCCACAGCAGCAGCGATGAGGTGGGGGGGGGGGGGGGGGGGTGGGCCGCCGCCCGGGACCGCCGTCGTGGCGGCAGCGACGCGGGCGGCAGCCGCCCGGTCGGCGCCGCGGCGGCAGCCGCCGCCGGTGCCCCCACCGCCGCGGTGCGGGGCGCCGAGGCAGGCGCCGCGCCGCCGCTCGTGCCGCCGCCACCCTTGTCGTTGCCGCGGCCGCCGCCGCGGCCGTCACCCCGGTCGCCGCGGCCGCCACGGTCGCCAGTGTCGCCGCCTCCCCCCCCGCTGCTGCCGCCGCTGTCGCCACGGCCGGCGGCGGCGGCAGCGGTGGCGGCGGCGGCGACGGACGCGGCCGGCGGTGGCGGCGGGGGTGCCCCCCGCCGCCGCCATGATGGCCGCCGCGAGCGGCCGCGGCGGCACGGCGCCGCCGCCGCCGCCGCCGCCGCCGCCACCCGGGGGGGGGGGACCCGCCGTGGCCGCCGTCGCCGCCGCCGCCGCCGCGGCCTTCGGTGGCGGTGCAGGCCTCCACCTGACCCGCGCGCGCGCCGCGGGTGGCCGCGCGGGTGGGGGTGCTCGGGATCCCGGGGGGGGGGGGGGGGGGATGGGTCGGCGCGCGACGTAGGGGGAAAGGGCACGGACGGGGGGGGTGCGGGGGTGGCCGCCGGGCCTGGCCCGCCCCGCCGCCCGTCGGCCGGCTTCTTTTTTCCGTCGCCCCGGGCGGACGCGCGCGCCTCGCCGGCGTGCGCCCCCGGCTCGCCGCGTGCGCTCTCGGCTCGCAGCGTGTGGTGTTTTTTTTTTTTTTTCGTCGCCCGGCACGCGTCCCCGCGGCCGGGCCGCGCCGCCGCCGTGCGCGGCGCCACGGTCACGCCCGCCGCGGGCGTGCGCGGCGCGCGGGCGTCCCGGCAGGCGGCGGCGCCGCCGGTGCGGCGCGCACCGGCGGGCGGCCGCAGTGATGGGACCCGAGCACCGGGGGGGGGGGCGGAGCGGCGACGGCGGCGGGGGTGGAGGGGGGGTGGTGCCACGCCGTGACGTGGCGCACAGGGAGCCCGCAGGGGGGTGCGCCGCGGCCGCGCGTGCCCCCCTCTTCCCCGCATCGCTCCGCTGGAGGTGGCCCATCGTGATGGGTGTCGCTCCCTGTTGCCTTGCCTTGTGTGGCAGTGGCTACCGAGCGGGCCGCTGCCGACGGCGGTGGCGAGGATGGGTGCCGGTCACGCAGCATCCAAGGCAGAAAAAAAAAAAAAAAAAAAAGAGGGCACAGAGGGGCGGCGTAGTGAGTGTCGGCCGGGCCTCCCGCCCTCCCACAAAAGCAAGAAACGGCCCTGCGCAAGCGATAGTTATAACAGTTAGGGTACCGCAACGGGCACGAAGCTGGCATCCTCGTGAAGAGGACGGGATCGATGAGAAGACCCCAGTTGAATGACGGATGTCTGTGGCGTGGCCGTCCCGGCCGTCGCGGCCGGCGGCACGTCAGCCCCATTCGCCGCCGCTGCCGCCGCCGCGTGGTAGCCGCATCATGACGGGGGCGCCGACTCGTTCCGTCGGTCACGCGGGTCCCTTGCCGCACGGGATGGGCTCTTCCTCACTTGCCATCTCGGGAGCAATAGTCAAAGAAGAACAGCAGGGGTGCGAAGCAGAGGCAGGAGTCGAGGTCACCAGCGCGGTGATGCAAGGTGAGCACAGCTTCCCCATCCATGGCGGGAGGTGAGAGCTCCCCCCCCCTTCCGCCCCGCCGTCCATCAGCCGCCCGCGGCGCTGGCGGCGGTGGGAACCCCCCCCCCGACCCCCCCTTTGACGGCCGGGGGCACATACCAGAGGCGGCGCCACCAGCGGTTGCTTTCCTGCGCCGGCGCCGGGGCGACCGCCCGGCCCGCCCACTGGCGGGTCAGGCACAGCGCGTACGCTTCCAGCCGGTGGTGGCTGCCGTACGCGACGCCCGCGACGCTCAGCGACGGCACCCGCGGCGCGGCCGCGACGCCGTGCCGCGCGACGCCGTCGTGGGAGAGCACCCGGTGCGCCCGCGCCGCGGACGGCATGACCGCCGCCGCGGCCGGCGCGCAGCGGAGGCCGATGGTGGACCAGCGGGGGAGGCCCGCGACGGGGTCGTGGTCCACGTACCAGCGCGTGACGGCGGGGAGGTGCCGCCGGGTGTACGCCTGGAGCGCGGCGTCGCCCATCAGCGGGCACCCGTACGTCATTACGGCAGGGGGGGCGGGGGGGACGCCGGCCTCGCTAGACACGCGCCGCTCGTACTGCAGCGCCAGCAGTGTGACGACAGCCGCCGCTGCACCGTGACCACAAAACACCACCCGTGACGCCGTGCGGCTGCCGGCCGCACCCGCATGGTCAGCGCCGTGGTCCCCGTTGGCCGGACCCGTGAGGGCCTCCCGCACGGCATCCAGGACACTAACCAGTTCTGTACAAGCCGCCAACGCGTCGGCATTGACGGCGACGGTATCGGGGAGGCCGGCAGGCACTTTTTGCGGCTCGCCGCCTAGCAGCTCCCAGCCGGCAACGTCCACCAGCGGGGCGCAGAGGAACTTCAACAGCGACTCCCATTCGTCCCACCGACGTCCCGCGACGGCTACATACAGGGTGGAGCCCCACTGGACGAGCGCGGACGACAGCGAACCCGTGGGGCTAGCCGGACTCTTGTACACCCGCGCGCCGCAGGCGACGGCGGACCCAATATGGGCCGACAGCCACGCCCACGACAGCGACGGGCCGGCGTGCGCCGCGGCGGCAGCGCTAAAGGCGTACAGCTCCTCCGCGACGGGAACACCTACCGGATACGGTGGCGGCAAGTGGCGGACGACCCCCAGCAGCGGATCCGCGGGCCGCCCCGCGGCGACGGTCAGCCGCGCAGAGACGGGCTCCAAGTGCCCCACCACCCGCTTTGCGGCATCGGCGCAACACGTGCACAGCTGCTTGTTTCGTTGCTCCGCGGATAGGTCTGTGCGGTCGGTCAGCTCCCGCCACACGCGCAGCTCTTCCACCATCAGGGCGTTCAGGACGGGGTCTGCCCCGCGCAGCTGGGCCAGCTCGCGCGCGGTGGGGTCGGCGGCGTCGGCGGCGTCGAGGGGAGCGCTGGACGAGAACAGCCTCCACCGCCGCGTCCAGGTGCGCAGACGGTGCTGGGGCACGTCCGTCGGGTGGGGGGCGGAGAGCGGGGGTCGTTCCCGGGACGCACCTGGGCGACGAACGACGCGGCCACGACGGGCGGGGGCAGCCCGCTCGTCGGCAGCTGCAGGCGTGCCGTCCACGCCGGGCGCTGGTCGACCGTGGCGGCCATAGCCGCCGTCAACGATTGCCGACGAGGACATCTCGCGGGGCCAGACACTGGGTTCGTTCTGTTTCCGTCGAAGCGACACATCGCGTCACGGCCAGCGAGCTGCTCGACGGGGACCCGGCGAGCTCGAGTAGGCAGCGGCAGCGACCCTATAATAGCCTCGCCCCTGGCGGAGGACCTGCCTTGCCGGCGGTCCTGTGCAGGTTGAGCGGGAGTCTGGCAGCGTTGGCAGCCTTGGCCACCATTGGGCGAGGTGGCGACCGCCGCTGGGCCGGGCGCCGAGTGGCTTGCGGCCCCGCCCGGAGTGGGTCCTGACAAACACAATTGCAAATAGCAACAATGCACAGGTCTCGTCAGGTTCACGCACCTGGCGCATAGACAACACGTTCCCTGCGCACAGGTGTGGAAATGACCAGGTTGTGTTCTTCATGGCGTCGCTCGCGCCGCCCCTCCACCACCCAACATGTAGATACGTGGCCCGCGCACTGCAACTCCAGTCAGCCACTGGTCGAATACAAGGAGGCCCTTCTGGGCCTGCCGGTCGCAACCTTGTCATTGTCAGCCTTGTTCTGGGTGACCTGGCATAAGCGAGCTCCCAACCGAACAGCGTATCACTTGCTGCCAGTCGCGGATTTTGTCAGCCACACCCGCAGTTCCGGGGCGCACTAGTCATGGAACGCCATGTGCTCCTCGCTGGGCTCGCCGGCGCTCTCCAGTCCCAAAGAACAGGTGGTTACAATAGAGAGAGGGAGCCCGCGTGGTGCCATGTGACGACTCCCCACCTGCAAGACCGCGTCCCTGTGCGTGCGTCGCCTCCCCCGCCCGACGGCCAAACCACGTCGCTGTGCATGACGGCTGGCCGGTTTCGTCGCTGTTCATGACGGCTTGCTGGTTTCGTCGTTGTGCATGACGGCTGGCCGGTTTCGTCGCTGTGGCTGGCGCCGCTCTGGCCCACCTCAACAGTTTGGCACGTCCGTAAACTCGGTCACAAGCGAATGTTAGTTTGTTATCTCAATCGGTCAACGGAAAGATTTGTTTCCTCTCAGGTCGGTCTCATATAGTGCGGTAATCAAAATCTGGAGAGCAAAGTGCTCGCTCAAGCCAGTGCAGTTGGCAGGAACCGACGGGCGAACGAGCCAAAAACGGTTAAAGGAGTGATTTGCCGTAGACAGAGTGCGGAGAACGCGGACGAGGCGACAATCCAAGACCGGCCTGAAGAGATGCCCGCGTTCTTGGTGTTTGATTTTATTGTGCATGTGGTATCAGAGCTCTCGTGCCCACTGACTGGTACTCATGTGCCTGGGTATCCCCAAGAGATCATGTGGCGGTTGCACAGCTTCCGCGCGGCCAAGGTTCCCTTGCGCTACATCGTTGGCAGGGCAATGGGAGAGCAGTTCGTGGTGGATATGTGTGCATTGATGCGTGAGCTCTGAAGCCCTTACTTGGTGTGGCATGGCATGCAAGGAGAATACTGAGATGGGGGTGGCCATGTCGCTCGGGTCAGGCTCCGTGTGGCGGCCCGGTGGTCTACGGAAGCAGTTGACATGTTGAGGCCCCACCTGCGGCTGTGCTGCGATGGACCGCCGAAGTATACAAGAATAATTTCATCCGATAAACCGATACGGTGTCGGCAAATTGGTATATTCTTCGGTTAAATCTATCGAACAGTCATACCGATTGATATATGCCAATCTCACCTACAAGCGTCAGCCAGGTGGTCCAGCCATATCGGTAAGTTGCGGGGTGGAGGGGGAACCAGGTCTTGGTACAGGCAGTGGTTTGCTTTTCTCTGTACTGCGTGTGGCGTCATCTTGCGCGATTGGCAGCAAACAGTCCGCACTGCTGCCGGACGAGTCGTACGGAAGTGCTCTAGAGCTTCTCTGGAGGAGCAAGACAGTCGCCGAGTGCTCTAGAGCGTTCTCTGGAAGTGTAACACAGTCCCCGATGCGTTGCTGACGTGCTGGCGCTTTGACAGTGTTCATCGCACGACAGCAATGGTAATGACTGACAAGGTTGGCTCGGGATGAGGCTGGGGCGCCCCCCCCGTCGAGCCGCACGGGAGCGGCGATGGTACGACCCTACCAGCAGGCTGAGAGGGGGTTGCCTACAGTACCAAGCGCTATTCGTCCTCGTCCCGTCCATTTAAACCCCGACGGAGATCGCTTCTTTGTCTTGCCGACAATCCAGACACCAGGTCTCAAGACCGTTTCTTTCCCCCCCTCAGCGGCGCCCAAGGGTTATTGAGGCAAGAACAACACTCCGAGCTTACCATCGGCCAGGAGAAGCCGTCAAGCCGCGTGCCGATACCATGCAGCGGCAGCAGCAAGCACCACATTGGTGGGAGGTGGCGGCAAACATGCAGCGGAATGAACAGGGCCTGGCTGCCTTAGCATCGATCGCGCCGACCACCGGGCAAGTCATCAATGGCGTACATGGCGGCCTCAAGGAACTCTTCCACACCGTGAGCGTTATGGAGGAAGGCCACCAACAACTACCGGTTGATGACACACTGATCAGACCAGTATACCACGCGCTGCTCATTTCATACCTCTCCAAGCGCGCTGTGTACGCCGCGACAACGGACCAAAATGCCCCCGACGAGGCGACGCGTAAGGCTGACCTACGTGAAATCCTGCAGGCACACACCGTCAGGTACGCCGCTTCCCTACATCATTGTTGGGCTTTGCTACGCACCGTACTGCCCCGCGACGCTGGTAAGGCTCGGAGCCACTCTGTTCGTAGCGTGCCGCTCCACGCAGACGCCTGGAGAATTCGGGGGGGACTTGAAGTGGCCCCTGCGACGGGTCTCTGGCGTTCTGGGCATGCGGAGCCTCGGTCACGTGCATACTGGCTTTCTGAACGCCTTTAGAGGCCAGGCAGAGGAAGTGCTCGCTCGCATTGACGCCCTCGTCCGCGCCGGCTGGGTGGAGGACGTAGTTTTTTGCGGCCACAGCCTTGGCGGCGCTGTGGCTCAACTGCTTGGCGTAATCTACTCGCAGCGTCGGGGCCAGTCGTTCCGCTCCCTCGTCGTGTCATTTGGGTGCCCGCGCATCGGCGACACGGCGTTCCGTTACACTCTTGGCCGCCACATTGACCACACCCGGCTGTATGCCAGGAAGGACCCGATACCCGCCTTATTTCCCGGGTACGCGCCACACGGCGGCATGAAGGCTGACGGCGAGGGGAGTTGGCGACTGGAGCAGCTGTGCCAGGCGGTGGCACGGGCACCAGAGGCGCCGACCCGCTTGTTGCGTTCGCTCCGGCCGTGGCGCCCACACCAGCTGACGACCTACGCGGCGGCGCTCGACGACCACCGATCCAAGCGGAAGGGCATGGCGGCGGATGGACCGCTGGAGGAGGCGGCAGCTGTGTGACCACGGGAAGAGGGGAGTGGGGGAGGCGAGTTGGGGATAGAGGGCTTGGGGGGGCGCTGGGCTTGGCGGATGGGGGAGAGCTTGATGCGTACATGTAGGGGGGGCACGCTGCACGGAGGTGGCGGCGGCACGCTGCTGGGAGGGGGGGAGGCTCTCCGCATGTAGAGGGGGGGGGGGAGCTGTCGTGTTTATCGCGGCGTACGTGCGACGCACATTCGCCGGCTCTGGGCACAGGCCGCCATGACCATGATTCCTATTTTTTCGTCCTCGTAGGCTGACTTGGCTATGAATCCTATTCTTGTCCTCACCTGTCCCGCTATCCCACCGAGCTCGAGTTGGATTGAGCCCAACCTGAGCGCGACGGGCGCGGCGGGACGGCACGTTACCGGTGCCTCTCTGTCTTCCGCGTGCGTCTCAGGTCGGCCGACGTTGGGGCGTGGGTGCGCCGGCCGTCGCAGCAGCGCCCATCGCACCCCGTCACCTCGACGGCGCTGCCGCCGCCACAACTTCCGGCCCCGCCCCTCCCCCCTCCGCCTCTCCGACTAAATGCCCGATGTGGCGGCCGTCCCGGCCGCGAACGGCCGCGCGTCCGGTGCGACAGCGGGGGCGGCCGACGGGGATGGGGGGTGGCCGGTCGCCCGCCCCTCGGCGAGCCACCGAAGGCAGGGGCGACGGCTCGGCGCGACCGCCGACCCCCCCCCCCCCCGCGACCTGTGCACCGCCTGTGACCTCCGCCGCCGACGGAGCGCTGGCACACGGCTGCGGTGGTAAGCTGCGGCCGGCGGCCGCGGCAGCGGCAGCAATTGTATTGTGTGCAGG